>OX465265.1:5785107-5999264 GCA_949987775.1 Aproaerema taeniolella
TACAACCTAATGAAACTAAAAAATCTTAAACTAACCTTCATAACCAACCTAACCTCGGGTAATTATATTTATATCAGAATTTTCCAGTGACAAAAATTCACATCCTGAATTTTCGCTTACTGAATAAAATTAACCCAACATAAAATTATGTCAAATGTTTTTAACTTAAAAGTCTAATGCGATGAATATCTATTGTTCATAGTATTATATTAATATATATCGTAAACTTATCTATTACTTACGAAAATTGATACGTTTTTGTTTAAAGTCTTGTTGTTAAAAAATCGGTATCTATTGTGGTAACTATAATAGTAAACTGTTGTAAAACGATGTGACGAAATGTTGAGGAGGAGCGGACACGCCCGCCACAGATAACTTTGTTACCTGTTGCGCAAATGATATGTTAATGTACAACATTTAAAAAAAATAAAGATTTTTAATTTTTTGATTTTGATTTTGATTTTTTTTAATAACGCAAAGAACCTAATTTAAAAAGTTGAGGACCCCATAAGCATTGAGATAAGATGAATAAAACATTTATTTTGATTCTTTTTGTTTGGTAGTTTAAAGAAATAAATACCGTTAAAAAGTTAAACTCACTTTCCGGAATCGATTCCATTTATTCCCTTCTAATACTTGTTGAAATATTAAATTCACTATTTCACATATCCGGTCTTTACCTATAAAATTGGTATTTTCCATCCAATATTTTTGGAAAAATTATTATTTCATGTTAACTTTTTTCTTTTTTTCCTTTTCTTTTTTCGGGAATGCGAAATCCAAATTTAAAAAAAAATGTTTGAAAATATGATTAATTTTTTATCATACTTGATTTATTGAAAGTTGTAATTGTAACAAAGATTACAGCAAAAATAAGCAATGAAACGGGCAACAGATGAAATTTTGCACACACGGTGTTCAAGATTTTTATTGCACGCGCCGCAAACAAGCACGGGACGGGTTCATTTTTCTCAAAATCTCTGTTTTATGGCCAAGTTTTTAATTGTATTAATATCTGTTCAATCAAATAAATAATGAACCAAATAAAGTTTGAGAAAAATTGCCAATTTCTTTGGTATATACCTAAAGATATCAGTTTAACAGTGATTTATTTCAAAATATATTTAAGTATTTCAGTGAACATCAAATTTTGTTAAAAATAAATCAATAATATTTTTTTTTAAATCTATGCCCGTATTACAGAAAGAGACTCAATTATTTGATTTATAGAGAGTCTTGATCTTTAAATCAAAGTTATGTATTACATTAATTCCTTTTATGTAATACATAACTTTGATTTAATATATATATATACACACGTATATATACACACATATATTATATATATATATATATATATATATATTTCGTCTATATATTTTATTTTTGTATGTTTGTCATGCGATGACTCCACCAATAGTTGCCCAATTTCCAAAATATTTTTTTTGTTCGAAGGAATAGAATATAAGTTTCTTAGGCCAATGGGCAGACCACCAGCCCGATGATCAGACAATGTCATCGAATTGACAGGACCTCTATGGATGAGGTTAGCACAGGACCGTGACGATTGGCGCTACAGAGAAGAGGCCTATACCCAGCAGTGGGTTGATATAGGCTGATTATGATGATGATGATGATTCTTTTACTTGTTCCAGCGTTTTAAAAAAATCAACAAATACAAAAAGACCTCTCGATATCATCTCTACGCAGACGATTTGCAGATCTATCGTCATTTCCATATTGATGACCTTTCGAACGCTATATCGGAGCTTAATGCAGATTTGGATAGGATTAGCAGTTGGGCTAAATCGCATGGGCTTCTCGTGAATCCGACTAAGTCACAAGTTTTACTAATAGGTAGCCATCATATGTACAATCGAGTTGTCCATAATACTTTGCCTCCAGTGGTGTACGATGGTATTCCAATAGCCTATGCGAAAACTGCAAAAAACCTGGGTGTTATCTTCGATTGCTATCTCTCCTGGTCCAGTCATATAAACGAGGTAAGTAAAAAAGTTCACTACTCATTTCAGTCCCTCAAGCGTCTCCAGCAGTTTTTGCCCTTTGAAGCTAAGGTTACCTTGGCCCAATCCTTACTCCTTCCTCTCCTCGACTACGCGGATGTCTGCTACTTGGACGCCACGGAGGAATTGCTGAATAAGTTAGAGAGGCTTCAGAACCTGTGCGTACGTTTTATTTTCGGGCTGCGCAAATATGACCACATCTCATGTTATAGGTCTCAATTAAAATGGTTGCCAATCAGGCGACGACGCGATCTGCACGTCCTCTCTACCCTCTATTCAATTTTGAATAGTCCTGCTTCCCCACAGTACCTCCGTGAGCAGTTCGAGTACCAGATTCCACGTGGCAAGCCCTGCCGGACCAGTAGATCCCTTCTCCTTCGTTTCCCACCCCACTCCTCATCCTGTTATGGCGGTTCCTTCACGGTGCACTCTGTGCGTTTGTGGAATTCACTTCCACTGGCCATTCGAGCGAGTTGTTCGTTGGATGCGTTCAAGAGAGAGCTGAAAGAGCATTATTTATCTATCTAAGTATTATTCATATATTGTATGTATGTATATATTATAGGTATTTTATATATGTAGGTATATATTATTTATTTATTTAGCTAATTGTATGTGCTTATATATTTATTAATTATTGTGTTTGTATTATAAATTTAATATCTCACTTTATCTTGGTACACCCTTGCCCAATTCAACTGCCTCTCCCTCTCACATAGGTTAGCTGGAAGAAAACTCATTGCTTGAGTTAAGCTCGCCGTTGTACATGTCCTTTCTTTGTGTAATTTTTATATGTATTTGTGTGTACAATAAAGAATAAAGAATAAAAAGACATACTTTTTATATTATTTAGATGACGTTTTGGTTTGTAGTTATCTGCTGATAGGCATTATTGGGATTGTAGTTGGTTTACTCTTACATTTTAACGTGGACAATTATGTTCTCAACTCTATGTCTGCAGGGCAATCGCGCTAAAAAAGTGGATTGAATCGCAATTGAAACGTAGCTGGAGGGCTACCACCTAAGCGAAGCTGATGCTGATTGAACGAATGGAATGTTGTCAATTGCTTCTTTATAAGGAGACCTTGATTAACGACATGAACCAAACACAGCAATGTACATCATTCCATTCGTTCAATCAGCATCAGCTTCGCTTAGGTTTTAATTGCGACTCAATCCCCTTTTTTAGCGCGATTGCCCTGCTGCTCTCAAAGGTGCCAACTGTTCAGTCAGATATCACAAGATATTCTACAGAACCATTTTGGTGACCTCATTTAGAGACTGCGATCCTTTGCGACTTTTCCGCGTAATTTGCCGCAGTTATTCTCAGCCTAAAGCGGTTATCTACTTACAACCAGCGTCTGGATAGTATACAAGGTGTTAAGGGTTAAGGACAGCTGTACAGGGATCGCAAACCAATGGCACGCGTCAATATATTTTGAGCACGCCACCGATTGACAAAGCATAGATATACATCAACACGGTCTAGGGATATTGCACGATTTTTCGTACAAAAGAGGTCTGTTCGAGAAGCTATAAAAGCATACTTGAGATACATGGAGAGCTATAATTTTCAGACGAGTAAGTGCTAAACTTGAATTTTCAATTCTAGTCAGTAAATTTCATTTTACTTGAAAGAAAATCATTTACGGCCCATACAAAAAATACCAAAATTTTTAAAGTGGCGGCCAAAAAAGGAAAAGTTATTATTTCGAAAGAAGATAATATTATTCTAAACATTTTTTAGTATGATAACTAAGCTGTACGACCATTACTAGATGTTCTTGACACTTATAAATCTGGATTTTAAATGTTCCGGTCATAGAAAATAGTGTTTCAATAGATTGTGTTAAATTTTAGATTTAAAAATGCATTTAAGCTTGAAAATCTAGATTTTTAAGCGAAAATGCACTTTTTGCCTGCTTTATGTATGAAAATGGTTGAATTCACACAATTGTTTTTTTCATTTTCGTCACGTTTTCACAAATTTCAAGTAAAAAAAAATTACTGACTATAATTGAAAATTCTAGTTTAGCACTTGCTCATCTAAAAATTATAGCGCTCCATGTATCTCGAGTATGCTGTTATAGTTTCTCAAACAGACCTCTTTTGTATGAAAAAGCGTGCAACATCCCTAGACCGTGTTGATGTGTGTATTAGAATACTTACTATACTGCGAGTAGTAGACAAATTAACAAAATCCTACGTCACGGAATGAGTAGGCGTGGTGGGTGGGAAGCGCTCTTGTTTAAGTTTAATTTTAATATCTATACATTAAGTCAACATTATTTGTTGGTACGTCTATAGTCTCATTCAACATTTCTTTTAAAAATGGCACGTCAATCCACAAAGGTTTGCCATCCTTGGCTTAGCATATACTTAACTGGTGGTGGTATCTACCCATAACTATAATAGACTATAAAATAATTATTTTTACCCGGAAAACGTCAAGATAAGTAGTTTTCGTCAATCGGACCATTCGTTTAGGAGCTACGATGCCACAGACAGACAGACACACAGATACAACACCCCCCCTTTTTGTGTCGGTGGTTAAAAAGACAAAATTCGTTCAAAGACCGCTGAGCTGGAATTAACGAATGAACGAAACAGAAACAAACGACAGTTTATCACTCTTTCTACAAGTTGTGACATTTTGATTGAGCAAGGAAAACCAGATACAAGTCTTGTTGTTGCTATAAAAGCTTTGATTTTAGGGTTCCGTATGGAAAATATTAAAGCTGACCCATATCGCTTTTTGCACATTTGCGTTAGGCAAAAATAATTTCATCTAGGTAATTAAAACTTTTTAATTAAAAATTTCGTATCATCCCCGACATTCGATTGCTTATAACATTTAAACGACTGAACCAATTTGTATCAAATATAGTTATGAACCATCTAGATTACTTAATTTTTGTTTTAATTTTTGTAACATTCTAATTTTTGTAACAGAAACTACGGTGCTACAGACAGCTACACACTTCAAACTTAATAAACCCCTCTTTTTTTGCCGGGGGTAAAATGGAAAATAAAGTTTCCCAGCACGCCAATCAGTGTACAGCTTACACTAGGAAACATAGTTAGAATCAGACAGACGATTAGTCGATTTGTTTTGTGTCCATTTTATCCTATTCCCCACAGTAGCGCATGAGACCCCTAAAATTACTGTGGGCTCTTGAAGTGGGTCTTTTATTATTAACATCTTTCCGCCCGGGACTTCGTTCGGGACTCCCGGGTCCGAAGTCCGAAGTCCCGGGTGGAAAGTTAGTTCGTACATAAATCCGAAAAGACGAACTTATTAGTGCAGGCCCGAACGTGCCCAAACCAAGATTTGAAACCGTAATCTTTCGGTTACAAGTGCGATTCTTTAACCAACTGCAGCCTTAGCATACGCAACGAGACTTCTCTCTCATGAGAGTAAAGACTTCCGAATGACAAGGAAAATAGACCTTATTGGTACTGAGAGAAGTTTTTATTATTATTAAACGGTTTTTTAAACGGTTTTATTTAGCTCACCCCGTTTGTTTTATTTATTATTCTTGGGTCAAATTTAGTAATTCAAATTTCACCCTCTTCCTGTCAACCGATTAATCTGAAATTTTGTATACACTTTGGATTTTGGTGACAATACAATTATGTTTATTAATTATCATTATAAATTCAAGATGGCCGCCGCTACAAAATGGCGGATAATTTATGTTTTATTAATCCCATCAATATGGGTATCAAATGAAAGGGCTCAACAAGCAGAATACAATATACTATAAAAAATTGAAATCCAAGATGGCGGCCGCTACAAAATGGCGGATAACGTAGATTTTATCAATCCCATCAATATGGGTATCAAATGAAAGGGCTCAACAAGCAGAATACAATATACTATAAAAAAATGAAATACAAGATGGCGGCCGCTACAAAATGGCGGATAACGTAGGTTTATCGATCCCATCAATATGGGTATCAAATGAAAGTGCTCAACCAGTATAATACAATGTACTATATAAAATTAAATTAGTAGAGTAAGATCTTTGCAGGGACTACGTATAGAGGAGTTGGACTGCAATAAACTAACGGGCAAGAAACCTTGCAATAATGAAGCACTAAATGAATTAAACAGAATGCGAAATAAAAACTAAAAACTAGAAAATAAAAATAGGTAAAAAAACTTTTTAAGTTAAACGGTTTTATGTTAAACATACATTGCAATGTTTAAGATAAATGTACTAAAAACCAAAAAATAATAAAATAGATACAGTCGTGGGAATTATAAACATATGCATAGACTAGACTAAAATAAAACCGTGGGGCACGTCAATTGTCAATTATAGTGTAACATTACAAAACAAACATTTTAATCAACGATTGTAGACAATTGACGTGCCCCACGGTTTTATTTTAGTCTAGTCTATGCATATGTTTATAATTCCCACGGCTGTATCTATTTTATTATTTTTGGTTTTTAGTACATTTATCTTAAACATTGCAATGTATGTTTAACATAAAACCGTTTAATTTAAAAAGTTTTTTTACCTATTTTTATTTCAGTTGCGTTTTAATTTGGACATACTTTGGCAATTCAACGTCAATCGAATGCAAAAGAAATGAAAACTTCTCTTCTTATATTTAAGGTTATATTTTCCTTAGCAAATAACTCTCATGACATGAGAGTATAGTCTCGTTCATCGCTAAGATGCTGAACGATTTTCTACAGAACCCTGTACCAGACCTTGAACACTTTGCTCACTCGCACGCAATAAAAGTTGGTTTATTTCGTTTGTTTTACGGTCAGGTTTCCCCAAATAATTTTTATCACTAAAACATCTGTTGAACAAGCAATTCTAGGCTTTATGAAATCGTACATTTGTTTAGTGTCATTTTAGATAAATAAGATTACTTCTTTGAGATTGACAACAAGATTTTGTATTCTGTTCTAAACATTGTTTACATTAACCCAAACGCAAAGAGACGCAATAATTTATAAAATTAAAGGTATGTTAATGGTATATTAATGGTATATTAATAGTAAATTATGATATAAGTGCGGTAAGTTGAAAATAACAGCCGAGGCGATATTGCTAGCCCGAGCCGCAGGCGTAATGAGATACAATACGATATTGAAATTGGTGAAATAAGAGACCCTTTACGAGCAAATATTATATAACACGAGCAAATATTATATAACAAATATTATAAATGCGAAAGTAACTCTGTCTGTCTGTCTGTCCGTCTTTCACGCCTAAACTACTGAACCGATTTCGATGAAATTTGGTACAGAGATAGATTAGAGCCTGGGAAAGGACATAGGCTACATTTTATCCCACACTTGGGCACGATATAACCAGTAGTACACGCGGGCGGAGCCGCGGGCGGAAAGCTAGTGTGTTATAAAGGTACATGACATACATACATACGCTCTCATCTTTAATCCCTGTTGAGGTAAGCAGATATAAATTTAGAGGGTTATAAGATGAAATATGATGTCAGTGGTGAGACCAACCAACCAAGTCAGAGGCCATTGTGCTGTTTGAAAACTCTGACACCAGGGTGAGCCAAGTTCGTCACAAACTTGACTATACCTACACGATAAGAAGTAGAAGAAGTGGTGAGAGGTTGTCAGCATTTCGCCCACAGTACAGCAAAATCCCCGCGTCCCACTTACTGACTTTTACAGTATGCCTGACTCATTCTACGAGTATGTTATTCTTTTATACTCCCAGTCCAACATTTAAAGTATCTATGAAAAATTAAAGCTATACATACGTGAAACTTATAACACCCCTCTCTTTATCAAAAAAACATATAAAGCGAGCAATGTATGGACATGATAGCGATTCGGGTCACGGCTAAGATATTATTAGCTTTGTTAACTGCTCGCTATTTTCGAGGCGTGGCGAATCAAGTTATGGCATAATTATAGCTCCTCTGGGGTGGCTTTCAGTTACTTATAACACATATACAAGCTCACGCGTGCAATCCCTATCGGGGTAGGCAGAGCATCAGTGGTTTTATAACTACTTGATGCCACGTTTGATATAAATTCAGAGGGTTGATATAAATTAGATGAAACATGATGTATTTAGTGAGGCTGTCAGCCTTTCGCCCACAATACAGCAAAACTCTTACGTTTTTTTTTATTATAAGATGGGTTAACTCTTGACCTCAATCTTGACCATAAGGTCAAAGATGAGGTCGACGATGGAGCGAGTTAACCCAGAAAATGCCTATAAAGGCACTGGTACTCCCACGCACCGACGGAACACAGCAAGCTGTTTGGCGTCGGACTTCGGTAGGAGGGTGGTCGCGAACCAGACGGCCCTTTACAGAGCCTACCACACCGCATGAGACCATAGGACGACACCTCAGATTCAGAAAAAAATGAAGTGTCGTTGCCGGGGATGGATTACTAGGAGGCAGATCTCATTTGTGTTTCCTTAGTCGCCTCTTACGACACCCACGGAAAGAGATGGGGTGGTGTTATTCTCAACCGATCACTACACGTCCCACTTACTGACTTTTACAGTATGCCTAGGAATAGTTGGCAGCGGGAACACTCTACGTATTTCGTTCACTCCCAATCCAGCGCGGAAGAACCGCCAAGAAATTGCGATTAAACATTGGACTATTTTTCTCTGGTTTTTAGAAAAGTAAGGTTTATGTAAACCACCGTAAAACAACTTAGAAACTCAAAGAAGAAATTGAACGTCGAATTCGTCAAATAAAGCAGCCCTTATTGCACAATGTACTGCAAAATTTCATCAAAAGAGTGCATACCTGTCAATTTTTCATCACTACCTCCATACATACAGGGTGAATGGACATCTTAGCAAATACTTAAATGGTGGAATCTACCCATGGCTAAAGATCGACTACAAGTATTAAATTTACAAACTTCAAGTTAAGAAGTTTTCGCGCGGTTGTCCCGTGTCGCGGAACTGTCAGAATGCGACGTAAATTGCTGGTTTTCGTGTTTTACGCTGTTATCACTGTTTTTTTATTTTAAAATGGAGTGTGTTCGAACAAATAATGCAATTTTGAGCAGAAATGATTAAAAAACATGAAAAATATTTGAAAATTTTTCCGGGGAGAACTCCACTGGAAAATCATTCGGAATGATAGTCTGGGTTCAGGATTTCAGTTTGTACTACCTTACATGTGTATCTAGGGCAAAACTTGGTTAATCGCTGATAGTTGAACTTTATTTTAAATAAAAATTGCGAAGTCAGAGTAAATTAAGTTGCCCGCAACAGTAAATGCCTAAAAATTTTGCAAATACTGAACTTTTCATAAAATCACATATTATAATTATAATTATAATATAATATTATAAAGAGGAAAGATTTGATTGTTTGTTTGTTTGTTTGCATTGAATAGGCTCCGAAACTACTGGACCGATTTGAAAAATTCTTGCACCATTAGAATTCTACATTATCCTGGATGGACATAGGGTACATGATTTTCCCAAATTCCCACGGGAACGAGGTCCCGCGCGGGAAGCTAGTTTTATAATATAACTAGCATTCCGCTCGGGACTTCGTTCCCGTGGGAATACGGAAAAATTATGTACCCTATATCCATCACGGGTAGTGTAGGATTCTAATGGTGAAAGAATTTTTCAAATCGGTCCAGTAGTCTCGGAGCCTATTCAATGCAAACAAACAAACAATCAAATCTTTCCTCTTTATAATATTAGTATATGCGACCTAAAATAGAAGACGGATTTAAACTATCACTCAATTACGGCATATCACCGATTAGCCAAGATTTGCTATATAGTTTTTTTTTTTTTTTTACTGAGACACCCTTACATATACATTTTAACAACCACACGCTTATTAGTAGAATAGCCTCCTCGCCATTCTTTGATTTATCATCACAACACGTCACCCAAATATGTAGTTCGTGGAAATCATGGATATTGACATTTGAACGATAAATAACACCAAGTTTCGTCAAAACAGTACATTTATGAACGCTCAAATCATCATAAACAGTTCACAGAATGTTCTACCCACTCTACTGAGACCATGTGATGCTGCAAATAGATCTAACGGTCTGTACTCCAACGTACTCTTTCGAAGTTTATGTCGAAGGAAAACTGTATTTTGTCCGTTTATCAACGGCATTGTTTTGTTTGGTTTTGTCTGTGTTCTATTTATGTGTGTGCAAATAAGGGGCCATCCATAAATTATGTCACACGAATTTCATGTTTTTTTAATCCCCTCCCCCCTCCTTGTCACAGCTGGTCACATTTGTAAGACTCCCCCCTCCCTAGCGTGACGTCACATATTTTGCATATTTTTCCATTTTTTGTAATTTTCAAATAAAAGCAGTTCTTAATAGAGTTGTTATTTTTTTGGGTACTCAAAACTCATTATTGTCTCACTCAACCACGTCTCAACCTAAGTAAAAACGTAAAAAGAGTGCTTGGGACTGAAGAGGTTAAGATTGTCGTTAATAGTTAACGCGTTTTGATACTCATAACACATTTTGAAATGTGACCTCACGAAACTTATGACCCCTCCCACCTCCTTGTCACACAATGTCACACTTTGTCGACCCCCACCCCTCCCCTTTACGTGTGACGTAATTTATGGATGGTCCCTAAAGAGTTAAATAATAATAATAATAATAATACATTACTATGGCCATGGCATCGTCTTTTTATAACGTTCCACCGGTCTAAGTCAAAATATAAATGACCTTAGGTAGTTGTAGACATTAGGCCTTTTTGTATTTCGAAAACAGCAGAGCTGAATTTTATTACCAAGCTGGGACATAGGGGGCAATGGTAATACAAATTTTGTCGTGCAGTGCCGTTCGAATGGCCGGCCGGTTTTGGTCGAGTGGTAGTGACGCTGCCTCTTGATCGGCGGTCCTGGGTTCGATTCCCAGTCGGGGCAAATGTTTGTGTAAAAAGCAGATGTTTGTTCTCGGGTCATGGGTGTTTGTGTTTGTCTTTATGTGTTTTCCAAGGAACCCACGACACAAGAGAAAACCTTACTGTGGGCCATTGAGTGTGTAGCGTTTTTAAAAAAATAAAAAAAATAAAGTAAATTATAAAAAGGCCCATTGTCCAATTGGTTTTTTAATGGTTTTTGGTAAAGCAGTTATTACTTAAAACTCTTAAACGGCTGAAGCAACTTTGATGAAATATAACCAAGAACCATCTCGATACGTCAATTTTCAAACAAACAAAAACCGCATTGAAAGCCGTCCATTCGTTCGTTTAGGAGCTACGCTGCTATAAATAGCTACACAAACACACAGATCCACACTTAAAACTAATAACACCCCTCTTTTTTGTCGAAGCTTGAAAATCGGTATACAAAGTATAAAAGACAGCTTAGCAAAATCTGAAAACCTATAGACTCAGACAAATATTCTGAATGATTTTTCAGTGGAATTTTTCTCCGAAATTTTTTAAAAAAAATTCATGTTTTTTAATATTATCTGCTTACATTTTTTATTATTTAATCGAATTCACTCCATTTTACAATTTAAAAAAACCAGCAATGTATATCGCACTCCAATAGCAACACGGCGCGGGGGGGTCGCGCGCGGGGCGCGGTTTCACGATACGTTGCCTAGCGCCAAAGTAGGTAAATAATGAAAACTCTTTAACATGTCCTTTCTGGGAAAAAGTAATTAGTTATAGCTGATAATAGTTATGGGTAGATTCCACCATTTAAGTATTTACTTAGCTGTCTTTTACACCCAGAATAACCGTTTAGAAATGTACACACGTACAGAATATTTTTTCGCTGCACGTTACTTGTGTGATGTGATGATGTTTCCTAGAAAATTTTAATAAATTCCTTTCGGAAAGTCGTTCAGAATCTAAAGAGTTTCGCATCCTATAGTTTGTTAGCTAATTTAAAGTCACTGCACAGAATAGAAGAAAAAAAACATTACCATGAAGTATACAATTCAATTTTTATTATTATTGCCAAGCCGAGGAGATAAACACTTAATCATGTATCTAATACAGCACTAACCTACTTACCATACCCGAGTAGGCTATTCTAACCCGAGAAATACCCGGACGCATAAAGACAAAATGCTATTACAAAACAGTCCTCACAAGCGCCGAAATGAAGCAGGTTTTGCAAGCGTCAATTCGTACTCATTCATAACAACTCTAAAATTTTAAAAAAATGTGTCACCCTGAATATTTGATTGCTTGTAACTATTGAACGGCTGAACCGTCTTTGATGAAATATAGCTAAAAATCATCTCGATTACGTCAGCTTTCAAACAAAAATAACCGTATTGAAATCGGTCTATTCGTTTAGGAGCTACGTTACCACAGGCAGACAGATAACACACGTCAAATTTATAACTCCCTTCTTTTTTGTCTGGGAGTAAAAATACACTGAGCGCTTTTCATCATCTCGTATATTGCGCACTACTAAGAAAGGGAGTTCCCTGCCTGCGTCTGTATTTCCGAGCTCATATAACCCGAATCTCTTTAAAGTTCGACTGAATAGGCTTCTTCTGGGTCAGCTTGCAACATCCTCGACCACATCTTCGCTTTTGTGCTAGACTGAGGTCATAATTAATGTGTAATGAGATTCAATCTGGTCTAATTTGGTTGGCAGGGTAACAGAAGTCATGGCAGTCGCTTATAATGACTTGACCAGCCAAATCCCGAGTTATCAAATCAAAAAAATCAAAATCTGAAGTAGCTTTATTTCATAGAACATACAAAATGTTGCTTGAACAAGTCAAAATAGTGAATTATATTAGCACTTTTGACTTTACGCCTATTTGCAAAGCTGCAGTCTTTCTCAGGAAAAGAATAGGCAAGAAACTCCGAGGGTCTATCCCTGATTACGAAACGGGACTAAGCGCTAGGAAGAAAAACATACCATTATAGCTAGACCAGCTTTTATACTTCGTGTCTCGGAAGGATAGGCATACAAATCCGTGGATTATGCTAGGCCGTTCTATTTGAATATATCTGAATCCGATATACAGCTGCTATGTTCTTATTTGTCGAGTACTTCGTGGAATTGGGTTGTGCAGGAATAATTCAAAAGATAAAACGTCCGGAAAAATCGTCACGGACTCCCTTGAGCCCTTGCTCATACTAACTGACATTTTTATTTTTTTTATTATAACATGGGTTAACTCTTGACCTCGATCTTGACCATAAGGTCAAAGATGAGGTCGACGATGGAGCGAGTTAACCCAGAAAATGCAGAATGCAGAGTAGGTTAAGTTGCAGAAATGTTCATTAAAGTTCAAGCTTCTATAAATACAGGGTGTAAATGACAGCTTAGTAAATACTTAAATTGTAGAATCTACCCATAACTATGATCAGCTACAAGTAATTATTTTTTCCCGGAAATGCGAAGTTAAGGAGTTTTCGTTATTTATCTACTTTGGTGCTACGCAATGTACCGCGTAACCGCGCCCCGCGTGCGGCCCCCCCCGCTCTGCGCCGCTATCTGCATGCGATGTACATTGCTTTTTATCGTGTTTTTCACTGTTATTGTTGTTTTTTAAAGCAAAATGGATTGTATTCGGATTAATAATTTAATTTTAAAGCAGAAAATATTTAAAAACTGGAAAAAAAAACGAAAATTTTTCGGAGGGAAATTCCACTGGAAAATAATTTAGAATGGTCTAAATTCAGGGTTTCAGTTTTTGCTAAGCTGTCCTTTACACCCTGTATAATGCCGTCCTTCTTTTCTTGGTCAAATATAAATTGCGAAAATTGACGATGTGAATCAGCCCACGAAACCTAAGGAACCTACATGAAATTCTCGAAAAAAATATTCGACTTCCTTATACAACAGCAAATCAGGGAAAGTTGTTCAGTTTCATGAGGACAATCTCCCCCAAAGTATCGCTAACTAATTTAATTTCCACATAAACACATAACACATAACACTCTCATACACACACACACACAACACTCACATACACATACACATCCCCTTACTCACACACAAAGGGCCTTTTTATGATTCGAAAAAGGGACGTTAAAATTGTAGTACCTATCATTGCCTCCTATGTAATAGTAATACAAGAGGCTGAGAACATAGGGGGTAACGGTAATTCAAACGAACTGCCATGCCGTTCGAATTATAAAAAGGCCCAAACACACTCACTTATAGACACAACCTTGGTTAAGTTTTGTTTTCTTTATATTTTATATTTTCTACACAATTTTTTTTACAGCGGTATCTCCTGGCACAAGTACTGTAATTTTTAATAGGAGATGCCAACCCAAATGTTGTAAACGCAAACCGAAAATAAATATTTTTTCATTTATATTTTTGAATTAACAATTTATTTTTAAATTTTTATCTTTATTTTTCAATTAAAAAAAAATTAAAGTCACCCCGTATAATTGCAGGTCCTGACTTATCACCAATTCCTTAGACTTAAAAAGCTGAAATTTGACCCAAAGGTTTCTTTTATTACGTAAGCAAGGAAAAAGGAAGGATTTTACGAATTTTCCAGGGGAACTAAGTCCCGGTATCCTCTATTTATACATTTATTAATTTTATTATATTTCAAAGTAAACTTATAAGCGAGATTTGGTTATATTAGAACCAAATTCTCGATGAATATTTGGAATTAACGACTACGACACTTGTATTCTAATTTATCAACTAAAAGTGTTACGTTACACATTCAAAGACCCACACTAAGGCTTTCCCTTGTATCGTGAGTCCCTCGGAACATACACGACCCATAACCCGAGAACAAACATTTACTTTTTTTCACAAATATTTTCCCCGACTAGGAATCGAACCCAGGACCCGTCGATCAAGATCAACGCCGTTACCACTCGACCAAACCGGCCGTGACATTGTGTAATCAAATCACTGGTGTAATGGTGTAATCACGAAATGTTTTTTCCTTCATAACTTGCTTACTTACACACCTTTTATAGATATTAGAATGTACAGTAAGATAGAAAAATACGTGGCGAATAACCTTCTGGTATTATTTGACTTAGACCAAATTGGCGATGTACTGAGAAAATGCCGTGTTAGGCGTACCCGATTCCAAAGAGCATGTATGAAGCGAATTATGAATGTAGAGGAAGCCAAAGAGGTGTGTTTGGATCGTAGCAGGTGGCAATCTGTGGTCTCTGCCTACCCCAATGGGACAAAAGCGTGAGCTTATCATAATCCTTACTTAATATTATAAATGTGAATGTAAGTTTATTTGTTACGCTTTTACGCCTAAACTACAGAACCGATTTTAATGAAATTTGGTGCAGAGATAGATTAGACCTTGGGAAAGGACATAGGCTACATTAATCCCACTGCTGGGCACTATATAACTTGTAGTCCACGCGGGCGGAGCCGCGGGCGAAAATCTAGTATATTATAAAACAAAGTCCCCGCCACCTCCGTCTGTCTGAATGTGATAAACCCAAAAACTACTAAACGGATATTCATACAGTTTTCACCAATGAATGGAGCGATTCAAGAGGGGTTTATGTGTATAATTAATCCCCGAAATTCTCAAAGGAACGAAGTCCCGAGCGGGAAGCTAGTGTATTTATAGGTGTGTAAGACCATTGCAGTGGAGCAAATATAATATAAAGGAAAGTAGCTTATCTTCTTCTTCTTAGCGAGTCGATGGCAAGTAACTATAAAGTTGTGGCCCAGAACGTAGCCACTTGGACGGCGGCGGATTGAGTAGCGTCCATTAGGTCTTGTTGCGTGCAGGTGGTAGGGCACGCACTGCATGTTGCTAGGTGGGCCATGGTTTGCACCCCTCCGCACACACAACCCAAGTCTGTGTTTTTGGAAAAGCTTATCTTGTAGCACTATCATTCCTTTCCACTGAAATTGTTTTTTATATTTGTCTTTTCTGACATATTGTCGTCGAGAAAAATATTCTGCATCAAAAGGAAATAAAATAACAACTATATAACATTACCGCAGAAAATAATTTCATTTCTTACGCCACGAAAATTCTATTCACCTTATTGTTCCGTAATATAATAATGTCAGGAAACGAAAAAGATAACAAAGTTTGAGTAAAACCTTGCCATCGGGTTCCGCACCCTTTAATAAAATATATCTATCTACTCTCGATTCTAAAATTAAGATTGATTGATGTTATAAATGAAACTTTCTTTTTTTATACCTTATATTTTACGGTAGTTATTTCAGTATGGTTTACATTACACCACGCACTGGATGGGTAAAAATTCGCGCTTGTTTACGGCCCGTGCGATACAAATCCTGCACACACGGGTGTGCAAGAGTCGTGCGAAGGTTTGAAAAAAACAGCTGACAAAGACATAAAAATACATACTTCATTTTCAAATTCATATTGTTGTTAAAGTAAAAAAGTGCATCTCACAATGACTACACTGTAGAATCTACAGAAATTATAAGTAGTTCTTTTTACTTGAGGTCACAACCTTACACTCATCTTAATAATTTTAGTGTAGAAAATAAAATTGTTGTCCTTTAGTTAATCAGAGGAAAATAATTTAATAATAACAAGACACATTTTCTTAAACAGCCAAATTCAAGGTAGTATGCGCAAAGCTCCTATAATTTTTAATTATTTTTATATCCCCTAACTTCTTTGAAAATAGGCCCCCTTTGTGGGGAGGTATATGGACTGATGGGCTGATGACGAACATTTTTTTTCAAAGTTTCTATTAGGAAACAAAAATGATTTCGTTTTTATATTTCAAGCCACTGTACCCTAAAAACGTACATCTGGAGTAAATATAATCTTATTTTATTTTTCCCAAAAAGCTTGTGCGTCTGAATTAAGATAACTGGTCATATTTCACGTTTGCAACACCGGGGAGGGCCCATGGGCCGGTAAATGGGTCACACCATCTTGTGGTTGCCGTCCTTCATAATTTATAGTTATTGCATATCTGTTTCTTCGGGTAAGTGGTCAATATTTTTGGAGTGGAGCATTTATTCGTAAGTTGTCCTTCATTTTTTTTTAATGTAAGTCCATCAACTTTTTTCAATGACTGAAGCATCTGTATGAGAGTTAATATCAAATTTCATAATCTCTAATCAATGCCATCTTAGGGTTATTTTATTGTGTGCGTGTTTGCTCCCGCGTGCGGGCCAGGCCCGCATGCGTGCCGGCCTCAACCTGTCATTTCATACATGTTTTTATTTTCTCGCGTGCGTATGACACGACTTACAATAAAAACATGTATGAAAAGACAGGTTGCGGGCGGCACGCATGCGGGTGCAAACACGCGTGACAATAAAAGAGCCCTTAATGGCGGTTGAATCACAATGGAAGCCATTTTATTTGTTCAGGTGAATTAATTGAGAACTACTTAATTTTGTGATACGCTAGGACTTCAGAGCGAACCTTTGATGATAAGAGGAAGGTAAGATGACATTGTAAGATGTACACCACGATGAATTTTGTTAGTAAAGTGGACGTAGGTAATTAAAATCCCCGACGGTTGTAACAGTTGGCTTTATTTTCTTATCTTCCTTTGCTTACGCTGATTTCGCTTGAATTAGTCCCTTACACCTGTAAGGTTTCCTGCATTTTACACCCATTTCGCACCTTTTAATGTTTTTAAACTGGCAACACTAAAACGTATCGGGTATAAAAGCCAGGTACTTGGGAAGTGGGGGGCATTCTCGATTGAGCAGCCTAGTCGTTCAGTTGTCTCACAGTAATTTTAATAAGTTTGAAACTAATTTAATAAGTTTGGAGTTGATTTAATAAGTTTAGAATTGATCTAATAAGTTTGGAAATAATTTAATAAGTTTAGAATTGCTCTAATAAGTTTGGAAATAATAAGTTTTGGCAATCAGTATTGATCATAATAAGTTTTGGCAATCGCATTGATCATAATAAGTTTGGAGGAATATAAGTTTGGAACAACTGAGTGGTTTCATTTCTGAGATATCTTACACACCTTGTATTATGGAAATAATTTAAATATCTCGTCCTTCGTCCGTTATGTAAATGTCTTAACTTAGCGTAGCGCCATTCATCTCAAATGCATACTAAAGCAGTTTTATCACCAGACTGTCTTCATAACTCGAAATTTTCTGGATGAATAAACCGGGACTTTATTACAGAAATATAAAGAGAATTTAATTTGGGTTGCCTGGAAGATCCTTCGTATCGTGTAGGTGTATAGTCAAGTGTATGGCGAACTTTGCTAAACCTGGTGTCAGAGTTTTCAAACCGCACTGTAGCCTCTGACTTGGTTTTAATGACTGTAGTCAATCGATAACAGCCGGGACCGACAACTTAACGTGCCCTCCGAAGCACGGCAACGCTCGTGATAAATTGCCACTTTGGTCACCCATCAGGTTTCCGGCCTCTGTGAACAATATGCTTTCTAGTAATTAATTCTTTCTAGGGACTGTTCAAGTATTGCGTAAGCAGATTTATAAGAATTATTTAAGTAAGCAAAGCTCTTACCCCCCCCCCCATGCTTACGTAAACATCGCCACATACGTTTTTCTTTTAATGTATTCTGGTTTATCGGCTTAAAATAGACTTTAACGCACATAATATTTATTTATAGAAACTTATACAAGTGAATAACGCGCGGTAATTTCCCTACTCGGTTCTAAGCGAGTACCTACACGTATCCATTTTTGAGGGAATTTCCGTTTGTATAAAATAACTACTGCTGACGTAATCACCATCTAGACCCCCCCACCCCCTATGTCATCAAAAATAAGCAAGGCGAAGACCCCCCCTCGCCCCTATAGTGCATACGTAATACTTGAATGGCCCCCTAGTAAAAAGGCCGCCGCAGTGTACACTTTTGTTTCATTATAAGTTACCAACTTTTGTATTTTTAACCGACTTCAAAATTCAAAAAAACGTAAAGGTTCTCAATGGGCTATGTGCAAGATTTTTAAAATAATTTGATTTTTTTATTTTAAGCAGGTTTAAGGTCCCATATTCAAATAAAAAATATATCAAATAATTTTGATCATAGATATAAAAATAATTAATTTTTAAAATTTTGGTTACGATTTGTTGCTTATTACAGCATTCTACAGATTAACTCCTTTGCCAAAGTAAAAAAAAAACGATTGACAGTTGGTTGACATATAACCTATACTGTTGCGTTTTTGAGTTTAAGTTCGACATTTAAGTTTCAATCACAGACACAGACTAACTAGAGATACGTTTCAATGTACTTACGTATAAATGATCCTCACAGCAAAAAAGTGGACGTTTGGGACAATTCCTGTCAACCATTTTACACCAACTTTCTTTCAATTCCTTTGGAATGGTAACAAACGTCAAATCTGGTGAGAATGTCAGTGTTTGAACAAAGAGGTATAAAACATTTTTTGGTTCTCTCCACCGCTGTAACTCGTCAGATGCCATGTTGAGTAGCAAAGCCTGCTGCGCTGTCGTTATTAGTGTTATTCCACAAATCCAAAGAATTCAACTATCGTTGAAGCAGTTCTCGGAGTCCGGTATGAATAAGGTGTAGTCGTGAGAAAATCAGTCAAAATCTAGCACTACAAGTCCGTGCAAAGTTAAATCGTAATCCGGTATGCGGTAGCAGTAAAAGACTTCGGAAAAAATTAACCAAAAGCAAAAATAAAACTCAAAAATAAACAACCAAATACAAAATGAAATAGGTTATGTTTTTTTTTATTGACATGACAGCTTGGCAAAGACACGATTGTATAATGCCGTATTTATGATTAGTTTACCCTACTGAGAAACTTTTAATTATTATATTTTTATTTCAAAAGATAGATTTTTTATATATTTTTTTTAGGAAACGGGACCTTATTCCTTTATGTTAAATAAAAAATTAAACGAAATTAAAAATATTTTTAAAATGTCGTACATAGCCCATTCGAATGTATATTTTATTGTACGTTTGTTACGAAATAACTGCGCCAATTATCAGCCGATTAAAAAAAAAATCGAATGAGATGCTCCTGAGGTGGTCCCATGTACGAGTAAATATGTATTTTTGAAATAAATTAAGCGTTTTTTTTTAAATCAACAAAAACTAAAAAAACATACATTATAGTTAGATGACACAGACAAATACACAAACACACAAACCGACATACATAAAAACTGGCACACACGTCAAACTTATTACACCCCTCTTTTCTTCGACAGGGGTTAAAAAACTTTTCTAACTTTGTGAATTTTGACAGCTTTGATCGACTGGTTTTACCATGAAATCTTCAAACGTTTATCTTAAGAGGGTTACTTTGAAAATACTTTACAACATTATTTTGGAATCCGCTTATTACGATTTCTGAAGGACATAAAGAAGATCTAAGGAATAAATAAAACGGGCAAGTGCGAGTTGGACTCGCGCACGAAGGGTTCCGTACCATTACCTATAATATCGGCCAAGTGCGAGTCGGACTCTATAAAAACCATTATCTCTATAAAAAACGGCAAATAAAACATGTTTACTGTATGGGAGCCCCCTTACAGTTATTAACGATACTAGTGTCAGGTGTAACGTGAGCCCATTTGAAACACGAGCGATGCGAGTGTTTTATAGGGCTCCAGTTACACATTAGGTATCTAAGGCACGTATATTATTCAACGTTTTACAATGGAGTACCCGAGGAAACGAAACTAAAAAAAGTGTTGTCAAAAACTTACATCGTATAGGTACATTCAACAGCACATCAGGTTACCACAAACTGTCAAATTTCCCCAATGGATTGTAAACTCTAATGCTTGGAGATAAATTTGAAAATCGATTGAAGAAATTTGACAGTTTTGGATAGCATGATGTGCTGTTGTCCCTGTACATTCAAAGTTCTTAAAAGATTGTATTACCAATTAACATTTACTGAAAACGTGTTACAATTGAACAACGTGCACTAATATTTTACAATTAAACACAAAATTAACATTTTTATAACACAAAAATGATTTTGTTGAACAAATAATTTCAAATGGCGGGCAAAACAATGGCGAGCAAAATATTTTTCCACAATTATGAGGCAAAGGCTAAGTAAATAAAAGGCTAATTGCGCCTACAGAAATGATTAAATAGTTCAATTATTTGTTAAAAATCAGATTTGTTTTATTGAAAGAGCAAAATAAATAATTTACTTTTATATTTTTATTTCACTGAAAATAAAGATTTTCGTCAGAAATTCATTTTTTGTCAGGCATAAAAAACTCTTTGCTATCATTCTATACAGCCAGTATGAAGCTTTATGAAAAAGGATACAGCTTTTGTGGGAGGAGGGCTTTTGTGATACTCTCACTTGTCAAAAGGGTCACTGAATTATCAAATCAGCTACTCTTTATTGCGTTATACATTGTTGTCAGTATTTTATTCACTTTTTGCGTACTTTTTATGCATCATTAAATTTGATAAGAAAAATAACTTTCATAGAATAGTCACTAAAGTCTAATTGGCATATGAAAAATGGGTTATTTGCTCATTAGTTCAAATATTTTTTATCTTTTCAAAATGTTCTTTTGATTTCAAAATTACATAACATGACAATGTTTTATGGGGTACGTAAACGTACACTCCGTGGCCATGTTACGGGGCCATTTTCAAGCAACTGCATTGTAAAATATTTAATTTATTCTACTTTTTAGTATTTATTGTTATAACAGCAACCGAAATACATCATCTGTGAAAATTTCAACTGTGTAACTATCACGGTTCATGAGATACAGCCTCGGACAGACTTATCTGTAAAAACGACCAAAAAATCACGTTTTTTGTATGGGAGCCCCCTTAAATATTTATTTTATTCTAATTTTTAGTGTTTGTTGTTATAGGACCAATAGAAATACATCATCTGCGAAAATTCCAACTATCTAACTATCACGGTTCATGAGATACAGCCTGGTGATAGACGGACGGACGGACAGCGGAAACTTAGTAATAGGGTCCCGTTTTTTTCCCTTTGGGAACGGAACCCTAAAAACAAATTTGATAAGTAGATGTTTACATATTCTTGTAGGAAGGTAATTTGGGTAAATCTTAGATGAAGTACTTTACAGACAAAACAAGAGGGGTGTTATAAGTTTAACGTATGTTTCTATGTATCTGTATGACTGTGTATCTGTGTGTACGTCTGTGGCATCGTAGCTCCGAAACGAATGGACTAATTTCAAAGCGGTTTTTATGTGTGTAAGCTGACGTAATCAAGATGGTTCTTAGCTATATTTCATCAAAATTGGTTTAGCCGTTTAAAAGTTATAAGCTATTGTGAAACGTGCATCAATCCAAAGGAAACACAAGTCCTCTTTAAACGTATATTTCCACTTCATGGTAATGTACAATTTAATTATATTTTAGATCTTACTATTTTAACGGACGCTTCCGTAAACTACACTTTCTAAGGACACGACTACTCTCCTCAACTGCCAGGCAACGAATGTCCCCGTCAGCCAAACTCCCCTTCCGTTTTTGAATTTTGCATGAAGTTAGCCACTAAACTTTGCTACTGTTTTTTCTGTCAGTAGTTGTACCGGAAAAAGTCATTCACCGAACTATTTAATTTAAGTTAAACATTTAAAAATATTTTAAAAAGTGCAAAAATTGCTAAAATATGTAACGAAACCATACACAATCAAATGTCGGGGTTGATAAAAAAAATGTATAAAAAGATACACAGACATACAGATACACAGATAAACTTATAATATCCTTCTTTTTTGTCGGGATCAACAGAAAAACGTATATTTATGAAAAGAACTGTACCTTAATAGCTGTGATATATGTAAGTACAGTTATGTGTGTGAAAATGTCAACTAGTATTTGCGTAATAGTTACCACTAGGATAATTACTAGGACAAACATTGATTCCGAGGTACGACGACATTACCACTTATGTACAGTCACCAGCAATATTCAATTTACTAGTAGTGTGCTCTATTTTGTAACGATGCATTTCAGTGCTTCAGGAGAGCTAGCTAAACGGCCTTCGTTCGGTTCCTGCTGTCAGGGTTGTCTCTGACGTCTCTAGCCCTGGGCACATGGGTATGACTGACAGCAAATAGGGAAGGAGAACATTTTTTTAACTATAACTGATTTTTTAAAACATTTTTCTATATTTTTAACTATAACTGAAGGTCTAGGGATTAGCAAACAGCAGTCAGATTTTTTATTTTGTTTAGTACTTTTTTATGTATGCTTTTTTTATTAATGTATGCATGTATGTATGTATGTAAATTCTTTATTGCTCAAAAAAAGTGTTATACAAAACATTTTATAGGTAATTTAATAGCAAAGGCGGACTTATCCCTGGAGGGATATCTTCCAGTCTACCTTAGAGTAGTTGAGAGGAGACACAGGTGACGCGGGTTACGATGCAATTAAAAAGATTTAAAAAATAAAATAGTAATAGTCAGAATTACTATTCTAAAGCGGAACAAAACAAGTATAAATATATATAA
This sequence comes from Aproaerema taeniolella, assembly GCA_949987775.1. NCBI lineage: Eukaryota > Metazoa > Arthropoda > Insecta > Lepidoptera > Gelechiidae > Aproaerema > Aproaerema taeniolella. The sequence continues at coordinate 5,808,495 of OX465265.1, forward strand.
ATATATAAGGTCCTATTTTATTAGTGACTTTCCTTCAAAGACGTTATTGTATAGGTTAATAGTATTCCAAAAAACAACATAAAATTTAATTATCTTAAAATAAAATTTAGCAAAAAAAATATAAAAAAAAATTTTCCATTTAAAGATAAAGGAATGGTTCAATATCACTTGAAGCCGGCCACTCCCCGCTCGCCCGCTCTACTATTGCCATTATTATTTACGTTTGAATGGATGGGTTTATTATACATGGTAATGAAAAAATACCATAACATAATTTTTCAAGACCTTTTCAATTTAATATTATGCCTTTGTTTTTTGACTCAAATGATATATTTTGACCTACATAATAACGTGTTAAAAGGAAAGTCACTAATAAATTAGGACCTTATATATAAATAAATATATAAGTTAATTATCACTTACTCAGTGGGAAGGTGTTATGAATCTCGCACGTCTAAGAAAATTCGTTTTAGAAAGATGCGTGGTCCACCAACCCGCATTGGGCCAGGCAGCGCGGTGGACTATGGCCTAAATCCCCTTCGTGTTTCGAAGGGAGGCCCGTGAACCTCGGTGGGGACGTATATGGGCTGATTGAAAAAAAAAACAGCTAAAATATGATGATATCTTACTAATATTATAAATGCGAAAGTTTGTAGGGATGTATAGATATATGTATGTATGGATGTGTGTTACTTTTTCACGCTCAGACGGCTGGATTAATCTTTATAAAATTTGGTGTGGAGGTAGCTGACACCCTGGATTAACACATGATATTCCCAAACCTCACAGGAACAAAGTTTCTCAACCGATGCCATAATAATTATATAGTTATTATGGCATCGGTTGAGAAATGCGACCTGTAGAGAAGAACATCCGGACATGTGTTGATCAGTTGAGAATAACATCACCCCATCTCTTTCCGTTGGTGTCGTAAGAGCTGACTATGGAAACTCAAATGAGACCTGCCTCCTAGTACTTAATCCATCCTAGGCAACGACACCTCAGTTTTTTTTTAATCTGAGTTGGCGTTCTGTGGTCTCATGCAGTGTGGTATGCTCTGTAGAAGGCCGTCTGGTTCGCGACCACCTCCTACCGAAGCTTGCTGTGTTCCGGCGGTGCGTGAGAGTACCGTGCCTTAATGGGCATTTTCTGCATTAACTCTCTCCAGCGTCGACTTCATCTATGACCTTGGTCAAGATTGGGTCAAGAGTTAATAAAAAAAACATTCGAAAACAATTTTGCCTGAGCTAAAACGGAGACGCTTCGCTCACGTTTCACGCTCAATCGTGCACCAACGTCACCTTATTGCAATAACTTCCTTCCCACCCTTGTATCACAAATAACTTTTGTAATTCAATACTATTGTGTACGTGTTTGTACTACAAGGGGCTAACTGATGAAATTAATAAGTTGTTCAGAGTGCTAATAGATCGATTCCCTGTGGAGAAAACTTGTTGCTGCCAAACAGAAATAGGCAATTTGGACAGCCAATCATATTAGCGCTAGAATTCAGAGGCGGATTTAGGACGTGGTGGAATCAAAACCAGTCAGATTTTAATACAGGACTAGCTTTCCGCCCGGGACTTCGTTTCCATGGGAATTCGGGAATCATGTACCCTATGTTCATCACGGATAATGTACGATTCTAATGGTGAAAGAATTTTTCAAATCGGTCCAGTAGTTTCGAAGCCTATTCAAACCAAATAAACACACAATCAAATCTTTCCTCTTTATAATCCTTACTTCCTTACTATATATTTATTAATATTATAAATGCGACAGTAACTCTGTCTGTCTGTCTGTTTGTCCGTCTTTCACGCCTAAACTACTGAACCGATTTTGATGAAATTTGGTACAGAGATAGATTAGTCCTTGGAAAAGGACATTGGCTACATTTTATCCCACAGTTGGGCACGATATAACCTGTAGTCCACGTGGGCGGAGCCGCGGGCGGAAAGCTAGTATAGTATATATACAGGGCTTTAGGTATCTCTCTTTCAACCTCTTGGGTGGTTAATCAGTCCATGAAACTGAACAACTTTCCCAAGGAACATAGGTCAAAATACGAAAAATATTTTGATCTCCCATACAAACTGCATCAGCATAAAGCGCATTTTGTGTGGGAGATCAATATTTTTTTTTAATAGGTAAATAACGAAAACTCCTTAATTTGACGTTTCCGGGAAAAAATGATTACGTGTAGCCAATTGTAATGATGGGCAGATTCGACCATTTAAGTATTCTATATAACATTGCACATTTTATACTAAGTAATACTAATTTGCAAAATGTTATGTATTATAGTTCCTAGCCAACTTTAAAGCACTTTCCTCCTTCACCATAATTATAAATCTTCATTTGAGTTATAATTACCGTAATTCTGAGAAACCATGATGGATAACTTGCTTTGCATGTCGGCGGTGTTTAATTAAGAGATATTGTCTCTTGTCTAGGTACTGTGATAATGATTACTTACCATACAGGGTGTTGGGAAAAGTATATAATCTAAAGATGTTATTTATTGGACTATATTTATGTAATTACTAGCTTACCGCCCAAAACTTCATTTTCGTAAGAATTTGGGAAAATTATCTAAATATATAAAAGGAGAAACTGACTGACTGACATATCAACAATACAATACAATACAATATACTTTATTGCACAATTTGAAAATAAATACAATGATGAGACAACGCACAGCCTAAACGGCTAAACGTAGGCACTTGTAATTTGGAAGGGACGTAGCTTAGGTACCGTAGAGGTGCACTAAGAAAGGAATTCCAGAAATTCCCACGGGAACGGGAATTAGCGGGAAAATCCTTTTATTTTAAAAATCTAAACCGCTTAAGTTAGACGCTTGAAATTTGGCAAGCAGGTACCTTAGTAAACTTAAAGCTTAGTTGCAACAGGATATTGCAAAATTCCCACGGGAACGGGAGTTAACGGGAAAAAACTTTTATATGTGTACTCTGTACAAAAAAAAATTAACACGCAAACGAAGTTGCGGACATCAGCTAGTGTAGTCTATGTGTTAAATCAGGATGTCTGCAACTTCCACGCCAAATTTTATCAAAATTTGTCCAGCCATTTGATCGTGAAAGAGTAACAAAAGTCAGAAGTCAAAAGTCAAAAGTGTTTATTTCATTGAACATATAAAATGATACTTGAACACTATACATCCAAACATCTATACATCCTCACAAACTTTCGCATTTATAATATTAGTAGGATAGTATAGTAAGATTGGACGCAAATCTGGTTCCCTGAAATGGAATTGGGCCGGCCACCTTGACAGGTGAGCCATCCTAGCCACTCAATGGGTTACCCAAGGCTGGCAACGTCGTAGAGGCAGACTCAGAAAAAGATGGCACGATGACAGCTGCTTGTAAAAAGATTGGATGGAGTTTGCACACGATCGGGAGCAATGAAAGGCTGCGGGGGACGCCTTTGCCCACCATGGGATAATAATGGCCAAAAATAAAATTGGACTAAAAGAGGTTTAGCGGAAAAAAAGGGCAGATTGTCCATTCAATCCAAGTCTACAAAACAATGTTTTAGTTCGTTTATTTTTTCCCACAACTTACGGTGAGGGACATTTATTGGTTATTCCAGCTTATCAAGTTTGATTTTTTTTCAGTGAAATGCTAAATACATATCTGTTGCAGTATTAGTGTTATCGTTTGTATGACGTGTCCGTCTTATTAATAGAGTATAACATTTTTCTCATAGTTAATACGATATCGGCATTTTTAGAACATTCTTGCGGAATAAATGGCGTGGCGTCTTCACTTTTTAGTTATTTCTTTGTTTTTTAATAGCGAAAGAGGTGTGCAAGTGGCAATATTTGGTCTCTACCTACCCCAATGGGACAAAAGCGTAAGCTATGTATGTATTATGTTATGTAGGTCACAGAGTTTTCAAATCGCCAAATAGCCTCAGACTTAGTTTAACGATTGTTTGATAAAAGCAAGGACGCACGGTTGTACGTGCCCTCGGAAGCACATAAATGCCCGTGATACATTACCACTTTGGTCACGCATTTGATTCCATGCCCCTGTGAATGTAGATGAACCTCACTAATTAATTCTGAACAGTTATCGATCTTTAAAAGAATGAGTTATATATTTGCAGGAATTTTTCGCTTGTTTTACAATTCTACCACAAGAACCCATATGACCAGAGACAAAAGTGATAAAATATTATAAAATCTGGTTATTCACCAATTTCGTGACAGGCAAATTTTATATTTTAGTCATTTTTCCATAGAATGGGCCTTTTAATTGAAACGGCACGACACGGCACGCCAGAATTTGTATTACCATTGCCCCCTGTGTTCCGCCTCTAGTATTTTTCGTGCATAAGAAGCAATTTTTCCGTGCCGTTTTACAACTATAAAAAGGCCCAATAGTAATATTAATTCCATGCACTTTCCTCCAAAATATAGTTCCTCCTGCCTTGTCATATAAATAAAAAAAATTGTGGCGAATTTGACTAACCATAGTGTCAGGGGCTCTGCTCTGTACTATTACGATCGACGGACGGCCAATATTGTCACTACCTGTCACTATCATTAGTATAGAGCAAGACAGAGATGTACTGACATTCGACGCTTCGAAATTTCGTTCGTAGATGGTACAGAATAGAGCCCCAGGTTCCAATTTGTCAAATGGACTCTGACTCAGTTTAAAATATCATTGATACACAGGATGTAAGGGACAACTTAGGGAAAACTAAAACCTTGAATTCAGGCTATCATTCTGATTGATTTTCCTATGGAAAAATTTTGTTTTTGCTGGAAAATTTATTTATTTAACAATATTTGGCATAGACAACCTTCTTTCCAAAACCTTATTCTATGTACGTATATTCAGTCTATTGTTTAGTTTGTCTGGAAGAAATTGCGCTTAGCAATATAGCTTAAGCTAAGTGAAACTTTTTTTTGTGACTACATAGTCATGCAATAAAGAGTATCTATTATCTATATATCTATCTACCTTTTCTCTAGTCTCCTTTACTGATGGTAACTCAACTAGGTACTTACCTTTTTTTTCCTCGTGCGTGAGTCACTTTACTCGTGACATTATGATGATTTCAAAACCTTGACCAGCATCGGCTGTCATTTGTTTTTTCACCAATTCACACCAATCTAAATAAAACTTGACGAAATATACAAGTCATATCATGTATAGATATGAAAAAAACGCGAGCGAGTAAATTAAGTATATATTAGTGTACGAGCGCTCCAAATATATTTAATTTATAATAAATAATTTTGATTACATTGTTTCTATGGTAAATAAATAATTTGGAAATTTTTTGAAGGTATTTTTTCCGTTTAAGGAAATTAGCTCGATCCTCACACTATCACGGATAATATTACTGTCCTTTAGAAAGTACTAGTTGAATGAAATTACCGAAAGACACCAAAAGCTTGTTTCTTTAGCACTCGTTCCATAAAACGTACTTAATCGGAAATGGCTCTGGTACGGTTGTTAGTGCCGGGAGAATATTGGGTGAATTTAAGGCCCCTAGTACACGGCGTATTTTAAACGCACAGAAAGCGCGCAGACGACGCGCGTTTTCTGTGCCGTAGATGACGATTTTTGTGTTTTTATAGGTTGAAACACGCGTAAAACGCGATACAAACGCGCGTGTGAAGCGCGTTCGAAACTCGTTTGAAGCGCGTATAAAGGGTCGGAGGCGGGGTAGAGAAGGGGTCTACAGCGCGTTTGCATCGCTATATCTGCACGTATACGCGCATTAGACGCACTTTTCACGATCGCCCTTTAAGTACTCGAAGCGATCGGCCCGTGTGCTGAGGTTACAAGGTTGCGTTCAAATCTCGTTTGAAGCGCGTACACGTACGTCATCTGTGCGTTTAAAATACGCCGTGTTCTAGGGGCCTAAATTAGCTAGTAAATCTTTAGAGAGTGGTTCTCCCTATGAAACTGAACAACTATCCCCAAGGAACAATGAACATTAATGAATGTTCACAAGTTGTGTGGAGAGACCACATTTTTTTCATATTTCGGCCTACATATGCTCCTTGGGGAAAGTTGTTCAGTTTCATATGTTGATTCACATACTTAATTTTCGCTTGACCTTAAATTAGTTAGCGAAACGTCCAAATTCAAACGCGATACTTGAAACACGAGTGAAGCGAGGTAGTTTTTGTTTATTTGGTAATTTTTCTTTTAGTAACGAAATTGAATCGAAATATGAATAAGTATATTGATAAAGTCACAGTAGTTTTGAGTGCACAAATCCTGCTAATATTATAAATGCGAAAGTATGTGAGGATGTATGGATGTTTGTTACTCTTTCACGCTCAAACGGCTGGACTAATTTTGATAAAATTTGGTATGGAGGTAGCTGACATCCTGGATTAACACATTGTCTACATTATTTGCCCAAAATTCCAACGGGAACAAAGTCTCGGGTGGAAAGCCAGTATTTAATTTTATAAATCAACTTTTTAATTCTGTAGTATTTCAAGAACCAGTGTAGGTACGATTTATTAATTTCCAGCTACATACAATATTATATAACATGCCAACAATAAGGCAAAATCATTTGAAGAGGGCTTGACATTTACCCGAAAAGAGGGTAGTTCTAATTAGGCCTCCGTAGAAGCGCTGCTTCAGTAATAACCTCTTAATTAAAGTTAATTAATATATATATATATGTCGAAGAACGAGCTAAGAACTACTGTGGCGCCATCTATTAGCTTTTTGTTAAACTTGTAGGAAACGTCAAGCTTGCTTGGGTAAGGTTGACACGACTGGCCCGACTAATTTTGTAATGGCAACATTAATTTTATTTCAAATAGCAACCCTGATTTTAATGTGGCAAGAGTCGATTACGTTGGTAGACCTGTAACACCGATTCTGATTGGTTGAATTTTTGAGCGGGAATCGGTTGGTAGCTTTGATTATGGAACGAGTGGAGGTGACCGCTCGCGAAGAGAATATAAACACTAGCGTTTTACCGCTCGGGGGGCATTATTCGAAAAGTCGTCGTCGAGTAAACTGCTCCAAAGAGCTGCGGCCAGTTCGTGTCAAACTTGCCGCGTTCCCTACTATCAAGTAATTTGTAGGCATCTGGTATTTTTTTACGATATTATAAAAACTGATTGCGGAATCAAGACAATACACCACTATACTATCTTTGCGAGTTTCTATTTCATTTCCACCATGGCTAACCTCCTGGATAACGACCCTCCGTTATATATATATATGTATATCTGAATCATTCATTGACTCATCAACCCTAAATAAGTAAATTGGTTAAAAAACAAGCTTTCCGTTCGCGAGTTTATTCGCGTAAAAGGATGACAAGTGAATGGTGGGGTAAAAGTAGAATAATAATCACAACATTAGGATGATAACTATGATTTTGAATACTATACAGGGTTACCGGAAATACGTCACGATCCCTTTAAGGGGTGATAGTAGAGATCACTAGCTATCAAATCACCTTCGGGTATACGTATAAATACAAGGTGTTTCAAAAAAACAAAAAAAATATTCCAAAAGGAGAACTATCACGCCCCATACAAAATTTACCCAGGCCCGACAGAAAAGAAACATATCTCAACTTTTTTGCTATATTGAGTATAACTCAAATATATTAACAATATTTTAAATATTAGTGGCTAACATTTCTATATTGCTTAGTGATTATTGTTTTATAGGAAAATAGTTACCTATTTTTTTAAAGATAAGCTGCTATTGAAATCATTTAAAATGACATTAAATGGTTCCACAACCAAAATATAGACAGTTATTAAGCTTTTAGATCTATTAGAGCTACAATATTTGTGTAAAGGTAATATTTTTGGAGTTTGTTTGTGCCTTTATTTTTGTTTTATGTTTAATGTAGATATTTAGCAAGCACAGTGGGCTTATGCACACTTATTAACGTGATATGATGTCGTAGATGCAACCCAATCTATACTCTATCCCAAGCAAAGAAGAATCTATACTCTATCATACAAACAATTAATCTTAATATAGAGCGTCCCAACCAACTGGCAGAATATGTGGCAGAAAACAATTTGAACAGGCAAAGAGTGACGTTCCGTCGTATGACTGCAAATGATCCGCAAGTCGAACATTTTCCAGAGCTCACAATTGAAGAAATTATAAAATTCTCGATTGGCACCTACCACGTGAAGCTAGCACGCTCTTACTGCAGTGAGCATATAAAAACGACCGGTGTTTATAATATGGAAGTATATAGATACCCAGCGGAAGAAGCCAGAGACGATCACGTCTTAATTAGGTGCAGAATTCAATCGCGACACGTTGGGACCAAAACCTATTACACTTATATTATGTTTGATGAACATATAAATGGTATAACTGCAATAAAAGAATATTACTGCTCGTGCTACCACGGTAAAAGAACGCTGGGAAGTTGCGCACACGTCATAAGTGTTGTGTATTACTTGGGTTGGGCTAGACATCGGGATAACTTTGACCATCCCGCACTGGGTATGGATTATGTAATAAAGGATATTGAAGTTGAATAAAAACTTGATTTTATATATTTTAGTTTTACTTAGCTACCAAAATATTCCAATCCCTAGCCTCCTGCATTTTTTCATGACCGTTTTTCCACTTGCCGTCACGTCTACCGGAAAGGCAAAATATATTAAGCTGGGCCGTCGCCGACGCCTATAAGTGGAAAAAAAGAAGTGGAATAATTGTACAAGTGGACAAACGCTCAATGATATAAGTAAACACTTTATTGCTCATACAATTATAAAAATAATGTTCATTATAGGAAAAGTCTTTAAAACCATGGCAAAGGCGGTCTTATCTCTATAAGCAATCTCCTCCAGGCAACCTCTTATTGATACTATTATCACCTGGATAATCCCATAATTAGTTAATATGACAAAAATGATGATATGTAAATATAACAAAACCGAAGGCAATATTTTTGGTGGTATTTTGGTATTTTTGGTGGCCATTGATTTCGAATATAACACATATATTTTTGAGTTACCTTTAAAATAACAAAAAATCTGGGATATGTCTCTTTCATGTCGGGCCTGGGTCACAAATGGTAGTTCTCCTTTAATTATAAAAGTGAAATAGTCTCAACTCTAGTAATCAGTTGCACGGTTTGACATCTTTCAAAATAAAAGTTTCATATAATTAATATGACATACTTGTCATATTTGTAATAGAGCTGCGCAATAAGCTACGAGTATATTTTAATTAATTTTGAATTATCTTTTTTTTTTTGTTTTTTTGACACACCTTGTATACAATATATATAGTAAGGATAATATTAGTGTAGATGTAGATAAAAAAATGGGTAGAAAAGTATTGTTTGACATACCTTTAGTTGATGGAAAATTTATCTGTGACGTCAGGGCTATCTGAAAACAATTAAAAAGGCGTTAATAACAATAAGATACCTGTTTAATGATTACCCTACCTACACATTACAATACTTCTAATTTCTTGTTGTGTCTCATCATCATCAATCATCGATGTCCGAATATACACACGGCAACACATCAGGGCCCCGATTCTGTAACTTCAGTTGTGTGTCGATGGAATAGTCGCCATGATATCCGATCAGGTGGCGAAATTGAGAACTATTTAATTTTCATATACTTGCTGACAAGCACCTCGACCAGCAGCGCCTCCGCCAACTGAACGTAAAGTTGCAATCTACATAGCAATTGAAAACTCAGTTGGTGGTGGCGCCACCAGTCAAAGTAGCCGTCGTTATATGTATGAAATGTGGTTAGTTCTCAATTTTGCCACCTGAACGGATAAAATGGCGACCATTCCATCAATACACAACTGAAGTTACAGAATCGGGGCCCAGTCTATACAATGTTGACCTTCATAATGAATAAACTCAAAAGCTACTGAACCGATTCATTTATTCCCATTTGTCCTGTTGACCGAACAAATAGGACTTACATTTTTCGAAAATTATTTGCCATACTCCCACGGAAACGGAGTCCCGGACGGGAAGCTGTATTAATATACAGGGCTTTAGGTATCTCTCTTTCAACCTCTTGGGTGGTTAATCAGTCCATGAAACTGAACAACTTCCCCAAGGAACATAGGTCGAAAGACGAAAAAAAGTTTTTAGTTCCCCTTCGATAGTTCCCACACAAACTGCATCAGCTAATAGCGCATTTTGTACAAGAAGTCAACATTTTTTTTCTATACTTCGACCTTTGTTCCTTGGGAAAGTTGATCAGTTTCATGGACTGATTTACCACTCGAGAGGTTGAAAGAGCGATACCTAAAGCCCTGTATAGCAGAAAAAATATATCGGAGTACATGATTAAGTATTCATCTACCGCTCATTAAAGTTAAAGCTTCTTAAATGTAATACCGTCGTTGTTTACGTCAAATAGATGGAGAGTGACATTAATACATAAAGTACTGCAACTGGGTGTGTTACTTACTCTTTCGTAACTCCCCTAATCTCATGTTTTCACTCTTTACTTAATTAAAGAGTTCTGTTGTCAGAGGATAATTCTCAATTAAAGCTCATAACAAATATCTCAAAGTTTGGAGGCGGAGGCGGCTTTATGTGGGTTATTCTGCAGCTTGTGTATATGGAAAACGAATAATTCGAGCTGGGGAACAAAAGCGGACTTGTCCACTGTACCCGATTTTTGTTTTTTTTACACTCTTTAAGCTCATATCTAAACACCCCCGGAGTATTTTGTATCAAAAGCGGTCCGATCTAAAAGAAAAAAAAAACATGATTTCTTTCAAAAGCGGACAATTTCAGCCCATATTCGGATTTCGTTCTATTCGAATTTCGAATTTCAACTTTCCTCATGAAATTGAACATATATTTCTATATATATATATATATATATATATATATATGTTACAGTTAAAACTAGTTAGTAGTTAGAACGCGTTTTTCCTAGTTAGAACTAGTTTTTACTTGGTGCCTTTGTTAAAACTAGAATTGACTAATGTCTGAATCAAATATCAGGTAAAACTAGTTTCTTCAAGACAAAACGCGTTTTCCCGAAGCGAGTCAGTTAAAACTGTTCCGACCGAGGTTAGAGTTCCTTATTCTGATTGGCTTGAGGTTATGTTGTGGGTTATGTAGTTGTTGTGCTTACCGTTTAACGCAACCAAAGTCTTTTCTGGCACTTCGCCGGCCGCTGCCACGGCACGCTCGCTTCGCTCGCTCGGCTCGTGCGTTGGGGGTCGCAGTTCTAACCTAACCTAACCTAACCAACCCTTAACGGATTGGTTAGGCTAGGCTACTAACAAACCTAACCTACAGTTTCTGCCCCGATATAATCTCCGCGGGGGGGCTTCCCTCGCTCGGCTCGTGCGTTGGGGGTCGCAGTTCTAACCTAACCAACCCTTAACGGATTGGTTAGGCTAGGCTACTAACAAACCTAACCTACAGTTTCTGCCCCGATATAATCTCCGCGGGGGGGAGTTTTAACTATAGCTAGTTTTAACTATAGCTCGATGTGACAACTAGTTTTATCTGAAAATCAAATATGTCAGTAGTAAATTCTAGTTTTAACTGATTATTTCTAGTTTTAACAAAGGCACCAAGTAAAAACTAGTTCTAACTAGGAAAAACGCGTTCTAACTACTAACTAGTTTTAACTGTAACATATATATATATATTTTCAATTTCATGAGGAGGATCACCCCTTAAATTCACAAAAGTAAATTTGTAATACCGCAAGAATATATTGTTTATTTGTTGTGTTCTGTTTTGGTAAATAAATTGGATTTAATTTAAGTAGGATACAAAAGTTGTAACAACTCGATTGCCTTTATGACTGGCGCAGAGTATGGTATCTTCAGATAGGTAGATAAAACGTTTATTTGTATATGTTAACGGAAATGTATGAAATCCGTCATTGTATTCCTAGGAAATGTATATAATTCCTAAATTTGCTCGGAAATGTGGGAAATGAATTATATTTGATACATTTCCTAGGAAATCCATACATTTCCTAAATAACTTTCGGAAATATATAAAATGTTTGATTTAGCACTGCAACCCCCAACGCGCTAGTCGCTGAACGACTGTGGTTGCGTTAAGCGGCCATCGGATTTCCGCTCAGCTGAGCTACTTCATGATGTGGTCAATAGACAGTGAAACATTTCATGAAGTGAACAAATTTACAATATGGCCAAGACAAATTCACGTCGTTAATTCACGTTAGGTTAGGTTGTTTTATTCATTTTATTCACAGAAAGCTTAAGGTTTTTACATTTCCTAGAGCGATTCCGGAATTTTATACAATTCCTAGGAAATGTATACATTTCCCAGGATATGTGAGTATTAAAAAATCTTTAAAATAATATTTTATACATTTCCTAGATAGCCTCGGAATTGTATACATTTCCTAGAAATTGTATGCTATTCCTAAATTTCATACATTAAGCACATACAATATTTACAAAATAAATACACGCAAAAAAAGCTAAAAATACTCATACAACTTTGTGCCAATATCATGAAAAAGTCGTAGCTGTGCCATAGTGTTATAAAGGAGTCGTAGCTCAAAATATGTTTTTACTTTCGACAAAACATTGATAATTCTGCTTCAGACTTTGAATCCCTAAACTCTCAATAAATTCTTCAAATTGATTACTTAAGACGGGAGTTAAGCAATTTTGAAAATATCTTTACCTTATTGTAGGTTCTGAGCTTTCTAAGTTACTTATTTGATTTCAGTTCTGTTGGCTTTTAACATCACGACTCGATTATTGAATCTGCGAAAATTCTCGTACTCGAAAGTATATTTTTGAAAATCTTAGAAAAGTGAAGCTTTTTTTAACTCTCGCCAAAAGAGAAACACTAAGTTTGACGTAGAACTAACCATTTACTGGCCAGGCCGGTCTGATCTAAGTGTTCACCAGGACGAAAAGAAGAAAAAGTTTAATGTGTATTTACATATGTGTGTCTATCTGTGGTACCGTAGCTCCTAAATGAAGGGACCGATTTCGATGCGGGTTTTTGTTCGAAAGCTGATGTTAATCGAGATGGTTCAATTTTTTTTTAAATGCTTTAATTTTTATTTTCAATTCTTAAATCAATTAATTTAATATAAAGTAGTAATGTAAGTTTTTTTGTGTGCAGAAATAAACGATTCATTCATTCATTCATTCATAGTTCTTAGCTATATTTGATCAAAATTAGTTCAGCCGTTTAAGAGTTATTTAAGGGAGGGAGGGAGGCCCGTGCCCATAATGACGTATTTAAGCTGGTAAAAATATAGTTTTTTTAATTATTGACTATGTTTCTGCCCGAGACGTGAGAGTTCATGCTTGAGTAGCTAAAAAAAAAATTTTAATTTAAATTCAAAAGTATCCTCCGAAAAATCTCATCTCTCCCACATTAAACGCAAGACCTACGTGTTACTATTAAGAAATAATCAAAAATGTTCGAATTACTATTTTGGCTTCCGTGTGAACAGAATAATTGAATACTTGTCTTTATTATATCCCAAGTTGGTGCGGAAACAACAAGCGAAAAAATAGCAGATTTCCGAACGATTACTGAATGAATCACAGCGTCGGCATCAAAATATTCAAAGCAATTATATTGAATGGAAATTTCTTAACCCTTAATAAATAGAAAACTTTATATTTTGCACAACCTTTTCGTCAGAATAGTTCCGTAAACTCTCGATTGGAGGAAAAGTTTCCATTAGGTACACTTAAGAGCACATCAAGCTTGACACTTTGGACTTTGAACCGGCCCTGCATGGCGCCGGCGCGCAGTATAAATGAGAGGTCAGCTTAAACTGGTAGTGTAAAGCGTGACCTGCTCTTGACTGTACTAAAGACAGTTGTTTGTTTGGAGAAGAACCAATTTCTGTTTCAACATTATTATTCATTTAGACACATAATTTTTGAGCACACAAAAATAATTATTTGGATGACTGCGGAAAGCTATAAAAAAACTGTCTGCGAAAACCGTAACCTTACCATTAATATATTGACTCGGCGACTAAACTGCGGCTTCATAAAATCGAGAAGTGGCTGCGACAAAATCATAACAAAAGGTAGCAAATATATTAAACGAGGCAGTAGAACAATCATCATTTATTCATTTCGATATGTGGTGTTCATGACTTGGCTGCTAAAAATAATGAATCCGCCCGCGTGGTCCACAGGTTATATCGTACCCAGCTATGGGTCCTTCCTTTCCTAAGGTCTAATCTTGTACCAAATTTTATCAAAATCCGTTCAGTAGTTTAGGCGTGAAAGCGTAACAGACAGACAGATAGACAGAATTACTTTCGCATTTATAATATTAGTAGAGATAGAAGACAAGCTTCGTACCCTCCCCTTTGTAGCGCAATAGCCTCCGTCCGCCTTTATATTGGTTCGGAGTAAAGTCATACTGTATCCTTACCAATACACACATCAACACTGTCTAGGGATATTGCATGATTTTTTATACAAAAGAGGTCTGTTCGAGAAGCTATAAAAGCATACTCGAGATACATGTAGAGCTATAATTTTCAGACGAGCAAGTGCTAAAGCTGAATTTTCAATTCTAGTCAATAAATTTTGTTTTACTTTAAACTTGTGAAACGTGACGTTTTCATTATTCATTGAAAAATCGTCCAATATCCGTAGACCGTGTTGATGTGTATATTATAAATGTGAAAGTAGGGATGTTTGTTACGCTTTCACGCAAAAACTACTCAACCGATCATCATGAAACTTTGTACACATATTCTCGGAGATACTAGGAAGTAACATAGGATACCTTTTATTTTAAAAAAAATACGACGCGAGCGGAGCAGCGGGTGGAAAGCTAGTTATTTTATAAAACAAAGTCCCTCGCCGCGTCTGTATGTCTAATCTCAAAAACTACTCAAGGGATTTTCACCAATGAACGGAGTGATTCAAGAACAAGGTTTATGTGAATAATTTATTCCCGAAATCTCCACAGGAACGAAGACCCGGGCGGAAAGCTAGTTGCAAATACTTTCCGGAGAAAATCTCCCACCTAACTTATAATGGCTATTGATTGGCCTGTTTCTAGAAATTTCTGCGAACCAAGTACTAACTAGAAGCAATTTTCCGTGGTAAGCACCGCTTGCACTGAAAACTGCGTTCTCTCACGCGAGCTTGCACTTTTTACTTGCACTCCAAGCTGCTCCTTTTTTATTATGTTATTTTAATCGCTAACCTTACACTTGGTACCTAATATACATATGGAAAATTGTATTAATAGGCAACTTACATTGTATTTAATGGTTTCACCGTCATCTGAGTGGCGTGAAGCACGAGTTTATCGCGTGCTGTGGTAACTATGCTGACCATACACAAATAATCGTTGTATTTATCACTTTTGTTTTATAATCATTTAAGGCGACTACAGCACCCGATAAAGGCAGTACACATAGGAATAGTGCCATCTCCGTCTCTCAACAGGCCTGGGCCGGCAGTGCGAACAGTGTCGATACACGAAGTTTACGGACTATGAAAACGTGCGTGCATAAAAACATGTTCGAAAGTTAGAAAAATGAGATTTATGGAAAGGTAACAGCTTAAATCGGAAAATGTGTTAACTACTTATCGAGAGTGTTCAATCACGAACATTTTGATAGCAAATTCAAGTTCCTGTGTGCATTTTACTATCGTTTTTACAGCTTAAAAGATACACAATATTGGTATTTAGAGGTGACTTTGTGAGCTTTTTCTATCGAACCAAAAGTGCTGAATCATGTTTTCAGCAAACTACTTATCTAGTTTATGTCCTGAATATTACCGTAGTATTTTTTTCTTCATTTAATGCAGTGCGTCATGCTTATCTACGCATCATAAAATCGTAATTTAGGTGCTGTAGTCGCCTTAACTCAATTAAATAAATAAACTCTACAAGCTCCAAGGCCCACACTCCTTAGTGTGTTTTTCTTGTGTCATAGAACATACACCAAAGAAGACACAACACCCATGATCCGAGAACAAACATCTGCATTTTACACAAATATTTGCATCGACCGGGAATCCAATCCTGCACCCGTCAGTCAAGAGGCAGCGTCACAATGGGCCTTTTTATAATTCGAACGGCACGGCATGACAGAATTTGTATTACCATTGCCTTCTATGTTCCCAGCTTCTCGTATCACTAATACATAGAAGGCAATGGTACTTAAATGTTGCCGTACCGTTTTCGTATTATAAAAAGGCCCATACCTCCTAAATTCCCATACAGTTTTGCCAACTAATTTAGTTATAGCCTGCAGCTCAAGCACAACATGAAAATGACGCGGTCAAAAAAACTTCAATAATAGATTTGGCGAATATTATACGTAAATATATAACAGCCTTCATCCAATATTCAGACCACATTGGCCCAAACGACCCCAGCCAAGGAACGCAAATGTTGGTAATGGTGTGAGAAAGACATAAATATTGATCTAAAGTCTGGTGTTACTTTGAAAATCAACGAATTAGGAAAGGTGTGTCAAGTAAATGGGTCAAATATTGGGTGACTTCAAATTAGTTAGCACAAATTAAGAATTAAGATTATTTTTCTGTTTTGTTTTCTCTTTCGTAATATTGTGCATATCTTACTCGCCTCACTTCGTCCAATCTCTTTTGGTAGGTCTGCTGTAAAATAATTCTTTATAGAAATAAGGGGCTTTTTTGTAATTTGAACGGCACGGCACGGCATGATAGAATTTGTATTACTATTGCCTTCTATGTTCGCAGCTTCTAGTATCACTAGTGTATAGGAGGCAATGGTAATTTTCGTATTATAAATTGTTGAGTTTTAAGGCGCGGACCCACCGCGGCGCACGGAGAGGCTACGCTAAAATGTAGTGATTGTGTCCACTGCGACCCACCACGGCGCTAAGCATGAAACGACGTCATCGATACACGCGTGTGCCCACGTAGCTCAACGCCATACACGCTGTGCATGTGGCACACGGTTGGCACGCGGCGCAGTTTAGCTGCGGTGAATATCTACTCAGTGAGTTTGATATTAAGGCTCAAATTGGATTTTGATCTAATCCACGTAGCTAAAATCGTGGGTTTTAATTCGTGTATGGCGTGTACTGCAGTGAAAACGTAGACCCACGTTGACAAACAAATGAATCCACGCAGATAAAACGCGTCGCGTGGCCGTGCACATCCTGCGCCGCGGTGGGTCTGCGCCCTTATACACATCAACGCGGTCAGGGATATTGCACGATTTTTCATACAAAAGAGGTCAGTTTGAAAAGCTATAAAAGCATACTCGAGATACATGGAGGGCTATAATTTTCAGACGAGCAAATGCTAAACCTGAATTTTCAATTCTAGTCAATAAATTTTGTTTTACTTGAAATTTGTGAAAACGTGACGGAAACGAAAATGAAATTGCACTTTTTGCCTGCTTTTTTATGAAAATAGTCGAATTTACGCATTTTTTTTTCTTTTTCGTCACGTTTTCACAAATTTTAAGTAAAACAAAATTTATTGATTAGAATTGAAAATTCAGGTTTAGCACTTGCTTGTCTCAAAATTATAGCGCTCCATGTATCTTTAGTATGCTTTTGTAGCTTTTCAAACAGACCTCTTTTGTATGAAAAACTGTGCAATATCCCTAGACCGTGTTGATGTGTATAGTTAGAATCACCCCTAAAGTTTTGCTCCCTAATTTAAAGCGACTACAGCACCTAATTTACGATTTTATGATGCGTAGATAAGCATGACGCACTGCATTAAATCGAAGAAAAAAAATACTACGGTAATATTCAGGACATAAACTAGATAAGTAGTTTGCTGAACACATGATTCAGCACTTTTGGTTCGATAGAAAAAGCTCACAAAGTCACCTCTAAATACCCAATAATGCACACAGGAACTTGAATTTGCTATCAAAATGTTCGTGATTGAACACTCTCGATAAGTAGTTAACGCATTTTCCGATTTAAGCTGTTACCTTTCCATAAATCTCATTTTTCTAACTTTCGAACATGTTTTTACGCACGCACGCTTTCATAGTCCGTAAACTTCGTGTATCGACACTGTTCGCACTGCCGGCCCAGGCCTGTTGAGAGACGGAGATGGCACATTTCCTATGTGTGCTGCCTTTATCGGGTGCTGTAGTCGCCTTAAGGTCTCCCCCTATAGTTTTAATAGAGATTTACATATAAACTTTATCATCACACATTCACGCCTATAATCCCTAACGGGGTAGGTTAGAATCACATCATGTAGTTCTAGATTCACTTGACGCCACTATGGAACGGTTGCTAAGCGGCATTTTGAGAGTTATTAAATGAAACTTTTTTTTTATATTATAAGATGGGTTAACTCTTCACCTCAATCTTGACCATAAGGTCAAAGATGAGGTCGACGGTGGAGCGAGTTAACCCAGAAAATGCCTATAAAAGCACTGGTACTCCCACGCACCGACGGAACACAGCAAGCTGTTTGGCGTCGGACTTCGGTAGGAGGGTGGTCGCGAACCAGACGGCCCTTCAGAGCCTACCACACCGCATGAGACCATAGGACGACACCTCAGTTTCAGAAAAAAATGAAGTGTCGTTGCCTGGGATGGATTACTAGGAGGCAGGTCTCATTTGTGTTTCCTAAGTCGCCTCTTACGACACCCACGGAAAGAGATGGGGTGGTGTTATTCTCAACCGATCACCACACGGTATAAACTTGTGTATAACGGTGATAGGTGCGGAGCCATTCGCTCACAATATAACGAAACCATCGCGTCCCGCTCGCTGCCTTCTACAGCATGCCTAGAAAGAGTTGGCAGCTGGCACATTTTATGTTTTTCTTTTATTCCCAGCCCAGCACGGAAACATACAGGAACTTTATTGCGCCCGCAACCATCCGTTTACAAGTCTGGCTCATTACCAACTGGGTTGATTATCACTGCTTACAGTTACTTATATTGCTTTTACGAATGAGGCGACCTAAAGCTTTAATTACCTTTCGAGACAAACGAAGTTTTGAGCAAAAATCTATTACTTAAGACATTTTAACCACCTGGGAAGTTCACAGGCAAAATTAATACCAACAAAGGATGAATACAAAAGTTTGTTCTGCATTATCATTCCTTGTTTCTTCCAGTCGACTAAAAATATGTTTCTAGTGAAATACAAAGGAAAATTAAACTTTAAAATCAGCACAGAAACTGAAAACTGGTTCAAAGGATGTTTCTCAAACAACATCCATTTCCACTTAATGTAAATATCTGATCCAACATCGACGGTGCACTCTCAGAAACTGATTTAAGTTCGGATTACATGAAGATTATTGATACTACCAAGAGTAGAATGAAAAGCGGTAGGTGTAAAGGGAAAAACCAACCGAGTAATATACCTGTGTAGCTAATATCATACCTTACAACATTCATAAATTCGATATTAAGGAACAAGTTTGCAAAGAGGGCTATTACAAAATTTCAGATTATCTATTAGACAAGCAGCCATGGGAATGAACTGCTCTGCTCTAGAGTTATTTCAGGTTTAGTTAAAATTAGTAAATAAGAAAATTTGTAATGCGATTTAAAAGAGCAACCTCAGAGTTTCTTGCCTGTTCTTCTCTGAGGAAGACTGCACCTTTGCGAATAGGCGTAGAGTCAGTAGGGTCAAAAGAACGAATGCGTATGTATGTATTTAAATCGTTTAATGTGTGTTTGTATGTATTTCATTGTAATCTTGACTTGTTTTAAGTGGCATCCTGAATGTCCTAAAAATAAAGTTTTTTTTCTATAATATTCAAGACATATTTAACATAGCTGTCCTATAACCGATATTTTTATAATTTTTCATTACAATTTTATTCGATTGAGTGATTATTATGAAACAGGGTATATTGGGAGTCTTTCAATAAGTAAGCGAAGTAGTGAGTCTTCAGGGCCCCGACTTTTATGCATTCAGATGGCTTAATTAAGAACTATCCAAATTTCATACATCTAATGACGGTTGCTTTGATTGGTGGCGTCACCGCCAACTGAATTTCCAGTTGCTAGGTAGTTTGCAACTTCACGTGCGGTTGGCGGTGGCGCTGCTAGTCGGGGTGGTTGTCAACAAGTAAATGAAAATTAAATAGTTCTCAATTTCGCCACCTGAACAGATAAAACGGCCAAAACTGAAATTACAAAAGTTCTATTATTTATTTTGTGATGTAAGTACAACCGTGTTATATTGTGAACTAGCTTTCCGCCCGCGGCTCCGCTCGCGTGGACTACAGGTTATGTCGTGCCCAGCTGTGGGATAAAATGTAGCTTATAACATTTCTTAAGGTCTAATCTACATATACAAGGTGTTTCAAAAAAAAACAAAAAAATATTAATTCAAAATTAAAGCTTATTTCGCAGCTCTATTACAAATATGACAAGTACGTCATACTAATTATATGAAACTTTCATTTTGAAATTGTCAAACCGTGTAACCGATTACTAGAGTTCACTTTTTTTTTAAATTAAATTTTGGAATTTCTTTTTTTTTTGGTTTTTTGAAACACCTTGTATTTATACCAAAAGATTTAGCTTATTCTTGCCCCAGACTATCTGCTGTTACACAAATGAGATTTATGTTAAAAATATTTTGATAATTAATGATTATTAGCACAGTGAAGAAAAAAAAGGATATTGTATTCATTATCGACGGGAAACTACTTGAAAATGGTGAGAACTAGTGACAACTATACTTTTTTCTATCATTCACCATGGAGTTCGCACTGTCATAAAATGTCCGTGGTGCGAGTGTTTACCTGGTCCATGAAGGTTGGATCGGTATATTTTTAGGTCATCTCTTTAGATGGCCATAGTTTATGCCTATTCTGTGTCATTTGTCTGTCTGTCATTTTGACTTACTCGTATGCAGTCATTGTTATTGTTATGCTATTTCGTTGGGCGTTCCCAACTTACAAGAATATAATATAATACTTATTGAGAAGGTAAACATTAGCGTTGCGTTCCCGTTTAGCGAGCCCTCGAGTACCTTACAGGAAATGGAACCAGCTTCAGGATTTATGTCGACTCATTTACGCATGAAAACTTGTAAAGATTGCAGATTTTCTGGTGATGTAAAAATTGCAAATTACTTTTAAACCTCTGCTTTATAAATTAAATAGTTTACACATGCTTAAAATACATACTCTCCCCTTTCGTATGTTGCATAAGCGTAACTAGAGCGTAACTAACAAACAAACTTACATTTACACAATAATATTTGTAAGGATTAGGTATATAGTATATAGAGTACATGAGTTTACAGGTATGAATGTCAATTTCACAAGTTCACATTTTAAGCCTGCTTCAAACTATCTCTCGTGACTTGAACATACTGAACTTTACAAGTAGATACTAGCTAAAGAGGGAAGTTTCAGCTCGGAGCTAAATACCGGATATCGAGACCTCTAAATAACTTTCTTGCAGACGATAATAGGAACCGGTTGTCTATATGAGACGAAATATGAAAAGAAAATTTGGCCTCGCCATTGTAGTATGCCACGCACCTCGCCTCACTCTTAGGTGTAGCTAGAGTATAAGTATATGTAAGTAGCTGACAGTCAATAAACGGTTCTCAACCTGACTATATGTCTCTCATTACGACATCTGCCGGTCCCCACATTGCACCATGTGCGATCAGCTCATTTGACTTTGTACAGAAAGTCAAAATCGTTTTTTGAGAATTTTATACAAGGTTTAAAGGACAGCTTAGCAAATACTTAAATGGTGGAATCTACCCATAACTATCATCAGCTATAAGTATTTTTTTCCCGGAAATATCAAGTTAAGGCGTTTTCGTTATTTACCTACGTTGGCTCTACGCAATGTACCGTGTAACCGCGCCCCGCGCGCGCTCCCCCCGCGCCGCGCGGCTATCGGAATGCGATGAACATTGCTTGTTTTCGTGTTTTACACTGTTACTGTTGTTTTTCAATGCAAAATGGATTGTATTCAAATAAATAATTTAATTTTAAGGCAGAAAATATTAAAAAAATTGAAAAAAAATGAAAATTCCACTGGGAAATCATGTAGAATGATGGTCTGAATTCAGGTTTTCAGTTTTTGCTAAGCTGTCTTTTACACCCTGTCTTGTTCAATTTCATGCAAAAAATATTAGCCTAATGTTTTGCTAACTAATTTCTATTGAGATATACCGAACCCTGTACCCACCCACGGTCCCCTATTCTGACAAAAACACTACTAGAATATTATGTAAACTGGAATTTCGTTTATGTAAAGGTAACTTTTTCTTTACCACGTTCCAATTCGAGTAAAAACAAACCGTACCCTTTTGTTTTTACGATCGTCACGTTTATAGAAACGTTTGTGAAGAAAACTCGTAAAGGTCGAATTCCTATTATATTGTTTTTATTGAAGAAAATCAGAAAAAAATAGACGGTTACCGGTTTTATTTTCTATGCCTATTTTTTTCCAAGCGAATCTAGGCCTAAATACAAATAAACTAAGTGTTTTTCTTTCGGGAAAAAATCAAACTGAGTAATTTTTCTGGGTTTATTCATTTTAAGTGCACACCTATTAATAAAAACTAAACCTATTATTTACGGTGGGTTTATTTAGAGTAAATATTGATATTTCCAGCACTGTGCAGACCCTACCCTCTTTATATTATTGTAATTTTAATGTGAAAAACAATTCATTCAACGATGCGCCAACAATTAAAAAAACTGCAACTTTTTCCAAAAACGCAATTTTTACAGATTTTTGAAATAAATTACTTAAATAAAATGAAACCCAGCATCTAATTTAATGGAAATTTACCGGGAAGATGTTTCACGGCAATTTAATTTAAAGCAAATTGGCTTAAGGTTAAGGACTCAATCAAGAAATGCAGCTTGACGGAAACATTTTAAGAAATGTTTGTAGCTTTAGGTTGATTGGTCGAAAGTTTTGACTTTTATTTCCCTATAGAAAAAGAAAAATGTACATAAGTTTGACATGTATGGCATGCAGTCCCCACACGGATGGACCGAGTTTTAGCGCTTTTTTGTTTGTGTTAATTATTTATAAAACCTACTAGCTTTCCGCCCGCGGCTCAGCCCACGTGGACTACAGGTTATATCGTGCCCAACTATGTAGCCTATGTCCTTTCCCAGGCTCTATCTCTGTACCAAATTTCATCAAAATCGGTTCAGTAGTTTAGGCGTGAAAGACGGACAGACAGACAGACAGAGTTACTTTCGCATTTATAATATTAGTATGGATATTGTACCTCTATTTAGTGAAGCAAAATTTCAAGAACCCCGAAATATCAAACCTGAAAATGTTAATCGAAACAAATTCAGTCAAGTATCAAAACTGTTTTAATTGAGACAGTAGCTAATATGATCGAGATGATCCGAAATTAAACGTTTGCATTTCACCTACACTAATGTTTTACCCAACCGGAAATCCAACCTAGATACCAGTACCATCTTAATATATAAAACAAAATCGGGTTTGTTCGAACACTTTTAACTCGAGAACGACAGGGCCAATTTTTATAAAATTTGATATGGGGTAGCTGACACCCTGGATAAATATAAAGGCTACATCATTTTCCCAAATTCCCACGGGAACGAAGTCCTGAGTGGAAAGCTAGTAGATCTATATAATTTAGCAGGTAAGTTCTTTAGAAATTAGTAAAAATAAGAGATCACACTACAGGTCTTTTGAAACTTAAGATCACCAAAGCCTTAGTTTATCTAGAAAAGTGCGCACAGATTAGTAACTTAAACTACAAACGTGGTTTCTCTCGTCCAATGCGGATTTACTTCAATTGAATTTATAAAAAGATGTATAAGACATAGCTCTCGCTTTATACTATTCTATAACATGTAGTCTCTACTCATTACTTTATTTTTACACTAACTTGGTTGTACCAACTTATAAATGCAGTTAATGCATAGGGCGTAAATGACAGATTAGCAAAAACTGAAACCCTGGATTCAGACCATCATATTATACGGACCAGTGGAATTTTCCTCATTAATATTTTTTTATGTCTTTTCATATTTGCTGTTTTAAAATTAAATTATTTTTGTAACACACTCCATTTTCCAATATAAACGATAATAACAGCGTGAAACATGAAAACAAGCAATTGGACATTGTATTCTGACTGTGGTGCAGCGCAGGGGCACCGCGCTCGCGGCGCGGTATTGCAGTACCTTGCGTAGCGCTAAAGTAGGTAAATAATAAAAACTCCTTAATTTGAGTATTTGCTAAGCCGTTCCTTACACCCTGTATAATTGGTTTTCTATAGAAAGAAGATGGTGAGTAAGTTTTTCGACACCATTGTTGGTTTATAATTGTACGACAGCTGTTTTTCAATGTATCATAGCCCATAGCATACTATAGGGTAGCTCTGAGGGAGCTGGTAACCGACTCGAGGAGATGGGGACAAGGGCGTCACCAAGGGGGGGCAGGGAGGGGCAGCTGCCCCCCCCCCCCCCCCCTAGAGGTAAAAAAAAATGTAGCTACCTGCAAAGCAACCAAAGTTGGAACCGTTCTTATTACAAACACCAATTCGCCATAGAAGCAGACTCGCGCTACAAATGTTAAACTTCATACAATTCATCACTTTAACTACAATTCATATTTTTTTCATCCTCCGTATTATTAACTTGCCCCCACCTGGGCCAAGGGCTGGCGACGCCCTTGGATGGGGACCAGGAAAAGACAGTTAATCACTTGAATTGTATTTATTAGAGCGAAACCTAACCTTCACGGCCTAAGCCACCGAAGGTACTGCGTCAGTTATGTACAAAAGGCGCGAAATGACCCGAATAATTTGAAGTTAGAACCATCGGCTAAAGGCATTACAAGAAGATGATAAACGTAGAGGTAATAGAACCTCTACAATACCTATCCTTTAAGAGATATTGGGCTCTCAGGCCAGATGTGGTTTATAGTCGTAAGTTGCCAAGTCTGCTGTCGTAAAAAACCCAAGCTTTTTTGCGTCTGTTCTGGAGATTTCAAGTACTAACAAGATTTTTTTGCATAAGCTGCAAAACCTTTGCCAAAACCTGTAAGCTATATTGAGTGCCTTTAAATACCGAAAATTTAGGTTTTGTATCAGCAAGTGAACTGGATAACTTTTCCCAGTGAACATAGGTCGAATATGTAATAAATATTTACCCTTTCCATAAAAACTTGTGTGATCAACAAAATTGCTTTTGTATGGAAAGTCAGTGATAGCCCAGTTGGTGAGACGACTTGTAACCGGAAGGTTGCGCTTTCAAATCCTGTTGCGGGCCGCCAGATGATTTTATGTAAGGATTTTTCATTAATGATCACTTGCTAAACAGTAAAGGAAAACATCGTGATAAAACCCGCACGTCTAAGAAAATTCGTTTTCGAAAGCCGCGCGGTCCACCAACCCGCATTGGTCCAGGGTGGTAAAGTATGGCCTAAATCCCCTTCGTGTTTCGAAGGGATGCCCGTGCCCCTCGGTGGGGACGTAAATCGGCTGATAAAAAAGAAAATGGAAATTGAACATTTTTTTCAGAGTTTCTTAAACAACCTGTTTATTTTGATATCCTATAACTCTAAGGTCATGAATAAAAGTAATTTAAAAAGTCCAAGGAACATATGTTCTTAAATGGGTATTTTCGAAGAAATCATCAATCAAAATTAAAATATTTCAAAATCTTTCTCCCATGAAACAAGTCCTAAGTTGGTACTGTGGTATGCAGACCTTCATGGAGGATCGGGCATAACGAAAATTCTTTCTCATTCGGTTATTTCGAAGTAGATAATTCGAATATCAATTTAAAAGGTTTGAAATGGTATTCGATGTCAACATTCGAAATGATTGAAGATCTGGTCTTAGGTCATTCATTGTGGATTCATTGTAGTGAGCTCGCGGAATAAGTTATTGTATGCATTCGTAGGCGTGCTAATAGCACTTTACTAAGCGTGTGTGTAAGTTGTAATTAAAATAAGTGCAGAATTTGATTATAATTGTTGTACCTGAAGAAGAGCTACGTATTTTTACTTATTTGCCCCCAGAACAGGTACCACAGTACACTTTCATTGATGAATTAATTTAAATAATTCATAATTTAGAATACTATAATGCGACGTTGTTATTTCTTAGGTGTTTTATAGGAAATTCACATTTTTACCGAATTATTTTGTATAAAAAATAAAAAATTTAAATTATTAATAATTGAAAAATAATGTAAGTATATGTTATTTGATTCATATACTATACGTGGTCTCATTGTTACCCTGTACTGGAGTAAGGGGATATCAAAAGGAACAGGTTATAGTTTCCTTAGGAAAAGTTGTTTAGTTTAAGGCGACTACAGCACGCGATAAAGGCAGCACACATAGGAATAGTGCCATCTCCGTCTCTTAACAGGCCTGGGCCGGCAGTGCGAACAGTGTCGATACACGAAGTTTACGGACTATGAAAGCGTGCGTGCGTAAAAACATGTTCGAAAGTTAGAAAAATAAGATTTATGGAAAAGTAACAGCTTAAATCGAAAAATGCGTTAACTACTTATCGAGAGTGTTCAATCACGAACATTTTTATAGCAAATTGAAGTTCCTGTGTGCATTTCACTATCGTCTTTACAGCTTAAAAGATACACAATATTGGGTATTTAGAGGTGACTTTGTGAGATTTTTCTATCGAACCAAAAGTGCTGAATCATGTTTTCGGCAAACTACTTATTTAGTTTATGTTCTGAATATTACCGTAGTATTTTTTTCTTCGATTCAATGCAGTGCGTCATGCTTATCTACGCATCATAAAATCGTAATTTAGGTGCTGTAGTCGCCTTAATGGGTAGAATTATCCCTCAACTTTCGATACCTATTTTAAAGTCACCCACAACCTCTCCTTTTGACTGTGAACGGCTACTTTACAAAGTAAAGTTTTTAATATGTCGAAGTAGGGACTTCCGGTACCGAGAATCGTGTTTACTGAAAATCCCCAAAGGCATTGAGTTGTCTTTGATTTGTTTAAAACTCATTACTAGTTACGAAGTGAGCTCAGAGCTTTCGATCAGCATTAACAGACAGGGGCGCTATTCTTAAATCGCTCGTCTGGCAATATTGAGGGTGAGACAACATTTTTAATTTTGTAGAGCTATTTTTTCATTGCTACAAACACTATGTGTGGTGATCGGTTGAGAATAACACCACCCCATGTATTTCCGTGGGTGTCGTAAGAGACGACTAAGGAAACACAATGAGACCTGCCTCCTATCAATCCATCCTAGGCAACGACACATCAATTTGTTCTGAATCGGGGGTGGCGTCCTATGGTCTCATGCGGTGTGGTAGGCTCTGTAAAGGGCCGTCTGTCTGGTTCGCGACCACCCTCCTACCGAAGTCCGACGCCAAACAGCCTGCTGTGGTCCATCGGTGCGTGGGAGTATCAGTGCCTTAATGGCAATTTCTGGTTTAAGTCGCTCCATCGTCGACCTCATCTATTACCTTGTCATAATAAATAAAATATGTGAATGTCAAGGTCAAAATGGTCAAATGTCAAAATAGTGTCAAAATGACAACCATATGACAACGCTTGCTAGTCAGCCTTTTGGCGGTTTTACCGTCATCGGAATGGCGTGTCGCGCGAGTTTGTCGCGGACTGAGCTAGCTATGCTGATCTCGTTCTTACCCTGCAATAAATTATCAAACTTTATGTAAGTACGTCTAACATTCGACGAACAAGCTTTCGCCATGTAGTATGGCACTGGAGAATTCGCGTAAACTAAGGGTAATGGGCACTGGTCACGCCACGACTTCAAAAATAGTGTTGTATTGAAAATGATTCGTCTCATTTAAATCACATAGAGATATATGGAATACAGAATCCTCCACAGACCTATATCGAGATAGATGGTAAAAGTTTACCTACCTTGCGTGTAAAAAGTGTGATCCACGGTCACAGTTTTGTCCGACTTAAGTCAATCCGCTTGAGACCTATGCCGTAAATGATAATCGATTTTAACCGAATTTACATTATTATTTTACTTAATTAAGCGCATTTGAATCGTTTCCGCGCGGTCTTGACTTCCCATCACCAAATCTCGCTTGTGACGTCATTTTAAGTAGGAAAAATTCGACATGCTAGGTTCTCATACAGTTTGAAGCGCTCTTTTCGTCTATCTCGATATAGTTCTGTGGAATCCTCCTTGCTCACATACAAAGTAATTTTCACAGAAAGCTTACTTTTATAACATAGAAGTGTGCAAAACTTCCACGCTGGATTGGGAGTAAAAGAAAAACTGTGCCAGCTCAGTTGCGGATTGAGCTGCGATACAACTCAACTGCGGCATACAAAACTATAATTGTAGGTTTGTTGGTTACCTAACCCAACCACCAACCCGATAAGGGTTAGTTGGATTCGGTTAAGTTGGAACTGCGATCCCAAACGCACGAGCCGAGCGAGCTAAGCGAGCATGCTGCAGCAACGGCCGGCGAAATTCTAACAGTTCCGTCTATCGCAGTTCTGTCTGTCGCAGTTACGTCTGTCGCAGTTGAGTCGTACCGCAGCTCAGCCCGCAACTCGTGCCCACTGCCTACTCTTCCCAGGTATACTGTAAAAGTCAGTAAGTGGGACATGAAGATTTTGCTGTATTGCGTGGGCGAAAGGCTGACAACCTCTCGCCACTTATATTTTTACGGTACTTATGGAGAAAGTTATTCAGTTTTGTTGGCTGATTCACACCCTTAATTTTCGCAGACTAATTTAAAGTTACTCAAAATATGGGCTCTGCCTACCCCGATAGGATACGGGCGTCAGCTGCATATGAAATAATCGAGTGAGTCATGAGATCATGAGTCGAGTCGTTTGACTTTTTCATCACTACCCCAGTCGACAGAATAATAAAATAATCACGAAGATGTCATACAACTTGGGGTAGTCACGCTCATGTAAACAGTAGGTAAGAGAAGGTAGCCCACTCTTCGGAATCGATTACTTAAGTGAAGCAACGTCGGGTATATTGGGTGTTCGATGCCGTCGTCTATTCCACTAATCGATGACGTCTCAATGGCGCTTGAACGACAATGGTGACCATTTTATTCGTTCGGGCACAATTCAGAACTATTGAAACTTCATACACTCGATGACAACCACCCAACAACGCCATTCTAATCAGAACTCCTAACTTGCCTTACGTAAAGTTGCTAACTACCTATTAGCAACATAAAATTCAGTTAGCAATGGCGCCCCCAGTCAAGGTAGCTGTCATCAAATGTATGAGGTTTTTAACCGTGTGGCAATCGGTTGAGAATAACACCACCCCATCTCTTTCCGTGGGTGTCGTAAGAGGCGACTAAGGAAACACAAATGAGACCTGCCTCCTAGTAATCCATCCCAGGCAACGACACTTCATTTTTTTCTGAATCTGAGGTGTCGTCCTATGGTCTCATGCGGTGTGGTAGGCTCTGTAAAGGGCAGTCTGGTTCGCGACCACCCTCCTACCGAAGTCCGACGCCAAACAGCTTGCTGTGTTCCGTCGGTGCGTGGGAGTACCAGGGCCTTTATTGGCATTTTCTGGGTTAACTCGCTCCATCGTCGACCTCATCTTTGACCTTATGGTCAAGATTGAGGTCAAGAGTTAACCCATGTTATGATAAAATAAAATTAAAAAAAATAGTTCTAAATTTCGCCACCTGAACCATTATCATTCCACCGCTGATTCAGCCTAACTAACTGCCGACACATTAGAAGAAGTACCGAAAAAACTCCCAATATACTACGATTTTCTAGACACATACAATCAATATATCTACTGATATACTACAGTATAATAAATACGTATAAAGCATTCCGTGCCACTAATCTACGCTAATTTGATTACAATCCAGATAAAACATGTTTTCAGTCAACCGTAAAATAAGTACAATCACGCACGAAAATACTTTTTCAATTATTTATAACTCGAGAGCGTCCATAATGTCGTGATTTTGCCAATGTCTGAGTATTTTAATCAAAATTAAAATATAGAATGGCGAAGTCGCCAATATAAATTGAAGAAACCCTTTAAGGGTTGTAGTACGTCGTCCGTTGTGCACCCTACTGACACCACTAGCAGGTGAGGATGACGATTTTAGAGCACTTAGATGTTATGACCCCACACACCCCTAAAATTCTCCTACTTAATCAGTAAGCACAGTATTAGATACCCGAGGTTTAAATATCAGGTATGATTATATCTTAAGAAACTTCAATAACTTCGTTAAAATTTCGCGCATATTTGCATAAATAGTTTTTAGTTTATTGAAAATATAATTAATTGAGGCTATTTAGGATCATCGAATTTCATCAGATTAGAAACAGTCAAAGGTAAAAAAAAATTAGTAAGATGTTCTAAATTATAATTTACAAAAATATAATAAAAGATTTACATCAAATATTATACTAGATCACTACCTTTATTTTTTGAACCTGGCAACTCCTGGTAACTTGACGGATGTTCGTTGATGCAAAACAGTTGATGGAAGCGTGTGGCGTGAAAAGGTACGTTGTACTAATTCTAACTACGATGCGATAACATGGGAAGAGTTGTGTATATTTGTGACCTCATTATTTGCTCATTATATGGAATTCATTATCTGCGGAGAAGATCTGAGTCTACAGCGTGCTAAAAAATAAACTATTTTTTAAATGTTTTTTTATTGAAAAAATAGGTAGAGGCAAAGATGTGGTTGAAAATGCATCCTAAACATGCCTATACACTCGATGTTTAAGGAGATTCGAGTTACATGAGGACAGAAACACAGGGTGCAGGCATATATTTTTTAGTAATGCGCACTTAGGAAGATGTGGAGAAGCGCTCGCTACAAATCCATGCTATCGACAAGGTAAGGATGATGGGTACCAACCAGTAGAGCTGAAATTCCGATAAAAGGAAGATTCAGACGGAATGAGCTCATGCAGCTCCTGGACACAGTCCCTGAATTACTTTCTGTCCGTCTCCAGCTTCATGCTGATTACAAAACACTTTTACGAATACACCAACTGTGTAATAATACTTTAAAAATAACACCTGTTTTAATTCAACGAATGTATGTATATATGAATATGCATATTTACATATGCTGTTAACAGAATAGCGTTAAATTTGATATCGCAACTACCAAAAAAAAAAGAAATCCTGAAAACAATTTGAAACTAAAAATAACACCCAAAACTGTCCGGGATAGATTGTCTGCCTAACACTTGCTAGCGTTTCCTTTTTATTTCAGTTTTATCGTTGACCTCCCAAAAACCTGTAGTGAACCGACTTTTTTAAAAGTTTTTTGTTATCAATCATAGGTTCGCTCTTGATCATAATCTAGCTCAGCAGCTCGAGTACGATGGTGATAGCGCGCGTGATGTGCCGCGGTCCTATGTAAAAATGTTAACATTGACAATGCCAGAGGGCGAGCAAGCCTTTCCGCGGGGGCCTCGAGTAATCAAAGTGAAGTTTCACCGTCAGCCGAGCTCGAGCTCGAGCTCCAGGTTAAGATTGGTATAGTATGTATTGGCCTTTTCTGTATCGAGAAGGGCTCGATGATCAGTTAAGTGTTCTTTTTTTTTACTTACCAACTACAGGATTACAGTGCTTGTTAATGTTTATATTGTAGATTTGAACTTTTTTCATATAGTAAATTAAGTTTAACACCACATTTTTACTACGTATGTTGAGTCATGATCTTAAAAAAATTGATAAAAAAAGTAGTACTAGACCTAATATGACTAGTAATGACAGATGAGATGTTAAATCTATTAATAAGTTTCCAGTCTGCGGCCGTAAGTCAATATTATCGTCAAAAAACTAACTAGTAATATTAAAAACACTTGCGCACGCGTCAGTACGTTACAACACCATGCTAACATGACGTTACATTTCTTATCACCAGATTTAGAATCTCGTCAACATTCTTATCTAATGCCTCTTTTCCAAACTCTCTTATACTTTTTTATGGAGAATGGGTTCACTCCTGACCAGAATCTAGCTCACCTAGAAGAAGCCTATTCACTCGAACCTCAAAGAGATTTGGGTTGTATGAGCCCGAAAATACAAACGCAGGCAGAGAATGCCATTCCTTAAGTGCGTAAATATAAAAGACGAAAACAAGCGCTCAGTACGGATCGGAGGATTTTCAATATCTTATACTTTTCAAAAGGCAAACGAATGTCTTAAAAAGGTGAGTAGATGAGCTTCAGTTGTCTTGGCCAAAATGATGTCCTTCAAGATATGCCTCAGAAAAGCTTTTTTTTTATTTTCTATTAAGATTTCATTTGTAACTTGTGACTTTTAACTTTACTTTACACACTTTAGTGTAAATGACCACAGAATTTTAGAATAATTTTAGAAAGACTGCTCTTAGGCAGACCTTATCAAATCAAATATCTTTATTAAGAATACAGGTTTTCAGGTTTACGAGATTAGTTGTTCGGCCTATGTCGCCTGAGATACAGGTAATATTAATAATTAACCTAGTTCAAGCACAGTTTGTTATGTACACCTAGCCCTCGGTTTTTTAGTATAAAATTCTTGCTTAAATAAATAAACTTTAATACCTATTTTATTAGTATTTATGTTTATCTATATTCCTTGGTATCACGGGCAACTATGTCCCGGACCTTTGGAAGGCGTGCGTGGAGCCAAAATCAACATGTGGAGGCCCGGTATTAATTATTAAAGAGAACTATTAGAGAACTATTAGACCGCTTTACAGCTCGCAAGTAAACCTCAGAACCTGGTTCAGAACTTGGTAGCTGAAAATTGGCCGTCGGCCCAGGCTAGCAGGTACTCATATGTTAATAGTACATATTAGCACTACTCTTTCCCACACTTTTAGTTACTGAGAAAATAAGTAAGGTCTGGCGGCCCTGGGATCTCAGTCTATATGAAACACGGATTTCAAGATATACAAAATAAGCAAACTTAAGGGCCATATACAAAACAGTTTTTAACCCTCGTCAAAAAGAGTGTTATAAGTTTGTGTGTCTGTATATCTATATGTCTGTCTGTGGCATCGTAATTCCTAAACTAATGGACCAATTTCAATGCAGTTTTTTCGTTTAAAAGCTGACGTGATCGAGATGGTTCTTAGCAAGATTTGATAAAAATCGGTTTAGCCGTTTAAAAAGTATAAGCGATAAAAGAACTCGCGGTTTTTAATAATCTTAACTTGCTACAGTAACAAACCTTTAAAAAACCTAAGTAAAACCTTTTTTGAATTTATGTAGTTCAAGAGTTCAAGTTTAGATGAAGTAAAGTAACGTTTGTTTTAATCACCACTTTTGTTTGCTATTTGGTAATGAACCTCTTTTGCATTTTATTTAGAGAAATAAAATGCAAGTTAAGAGAACATATATTAAAAAGGTATAAAATTACTCCCAACACTTTTTTTGGGAAGCCAAGAGCACGTTAAAAACAGAAAAGTATCCAGTAATTAATTGTCCACTATCCTGTAGAAAGCTAATTATCCCAGTTTATGAGGCAGGAGAGAAATTCGTTCCGAGAAGCAAGCAAAAACTTATCAAGAGCATATTGAACGAAAGCCAGCTGCGACAACAAGATTTATAAAAGGGTTCTGTAGGTAATAAAATGCTTTTATTTAGTTTCACCTGTCCCGATGTTTGTAATTAAATCTTGCAAGTTTTTGATCCACTTCCCGGTTACCGATTGAGCTGAAATTTTGCATGCACGTGTGAATCGGTTGACAATGCAAAATTATTATGACATGGAGCTGATCTGATGATGAAACCGAAAGGTGGCCATAGGAACTCGTTAGTTAAACGACACAAACCCGTCGAGTTTGAACTTGTTTGATCTTTCTTGACGAGTACTTTGATCCTAAATAGCAAAAAGCTTTTTTTAAAAAAAGTTTATTTAATATTTTCATTATTTTTCACTAAAGAACATGTTTAACAACATGTTTTTTTTTTAATTATAAGATGAGTTAACTCTTGACCTCAATCTTGACCATAAAGGTCAAAGATGAGGTCGACGATGGAGCGAGTTAACCCAGAAAATGCCTATAAAGGCATTGGTACTCCCACGCACCGACGGAACACAGCAAGCTGTTTGGCATCGGACTTCGGTAGGAGTGTGGTCATGAAGCTGATCTAATGTTTTAATCATTTAGTGTTTATACACTTTTTAAATTATTTTTAAGAACGACTCACAAATGTTAAAGAAACCTTAGACGTCATTGTACCGTATAAGAATATACTTTTTTTTTTGGTCAAAAACTTATTAATCTTTTTTTTTGTCTTATTTAAATCTTTATTAATTATGTACGTCTTATAAAACTAAACAAAGTAAACAAAGAAAACGTTGCGTACTACAACGCTACTACGGCGGACTTGCACCAAAATAGTAAATAAGTATAAACTAAATAATAGTAACGCAGTGGGTATGTGTGCGTACATCGACCACACAGCCTGGGGCCTGATTTTTGAAACAATAGAATTCCAATTCGCATACGAATTGACAAGATTTGTATGAGATTCTCACGCGAATATTGTCAATTTGTATGCGAATTGGAATTCTATCGTTCCAAAAATATGTCTCATTGTCGCTGGGTGCGTATGAGCTCGCGCGCGCGGTGTCTGTGTGCTTGACTTGACACTCTAAGGACCGTATTACAGAAGGAGTCTCAAGTCTTGATATATACTTAAGTATTGATTGACTCTTTCTCTCGCTATCAAAATGATACAGACGACTGCTACATAAGTATAGACCAGAGGCTGAGTTGCGTTCTGAAATACGGATCTAACTCAAAGTTAAAGTCGAAAATAGCTTTATTTCATAGAACATTAAGAATGTTACTTAAAATAAGTCAAAGTACTGAATTACGTTAGCATTTTTAACTTGACCTCTATTTGCAAAGGTGCAGTCTTCCTCAGGACAAGAATAGGCAAGAAACTCCCAAGGGTTGCTCTTTTTAACTCAATCATATAAATTTCCTTATATCTAATTTTAATTGACTAATATCTGAATAATTCTGAAGAATTTATACCCATGGTTGCTTGTCTAACAGATAATCAGAAATTATATAATAGCCCTTTTTACAAACTCTACCGACTAGTATCTACGGACCCCTAAAAAGAGAATCTCTTTTTAATTTTCCATGCAGGACAGCGCCTAATTGCCTCCTTCCTGTTTACGAAGGTGGATCAACATGGCAAAGGCTTTACTTAGTTATCCTTGTCATGTCAAGCATGCTTTTATACCTTCATCAAGTGCGGAGGATGTAGGATAATGCGATTACTATCGAGTAAAACTGATTTCGGTTTAAAGCTACCTATATTAATTGACACTGTATTTAGACATGGAACAAATAAGAGACTCTGTTTATAGAGATTATAAAAAGCAAAACTTTACATACATACAGGTAAGAATAACTAAAATAATTTAAAATTTTACGGTATTTATTAGAGGATCAGTAACTTCTTCTTTTTTTGAATTATACAGATTTCTTAAAGAGGCAATCAAAAAGCGAGATAGAATAAAGTAAACATACGAATAGATAATTAAAGATATGCATTTGAATACCGTTTGTTACGTATTTACAAAGTTTCCCACTGAATGGAAGTATTTTTCTAACCGTGATATTTTGGTTTTTATAAATTAAACCCATGTCTTTTTTGGTTTATTTGTTTAAATATAGCGTAGATCTAATCGTAGCATCACTGTTTTCTAACGTGATCGCTTTCATAGTAAAAAATTGCCCGGGTTTCCTTTTTACAGCATATAATTCGGAAAATCCGACGGATCAAATTCCAGTCACTTCACCGTCGATAGATCAAATTATGTAGATTCATTTCATGAAAAGATCTACCTCAAAAGAACAGGTGTTCCCGCTGAGTATGGACACATAGGCAACGACATCTCAATTTGTTCTAAATTTGAGGTGTCGTTCCATGGTCTCATGCGGTGTGGTTGGCTCTATGAAGGGCCGTCTGGTTCGCAACCATCACCCTCCTACTGAAGTCCGACGACAAACAGCTTGCTGTGTTCCGAACTCCAGTCCTTCACAAAGGTTTTTATGTAATTTTGTATGTCTAGCCAATTTAAGTATGTAGTTTACCTTCGTGAAGGAAAATAAAGACTTTTATTATTATATTATTATTATATCTTATAATAAAAATAAAATTATAATTTATATCATAAGGAGAAAAAAACTATTACCAGTCGAGTCGAAAAAAATTATGAGAAAAACCGAACGTCGCCGTTAATTGGACGTCAACTGTCCCGGCCGGATATTACGACCGGTTCAACCCGCACCCACATTACCCGGACGTCCGAGTATCCGTATAAAAATATCTAACGAGTTTACAAGGAACAGCGCTTAAAATAACATATATATCGATCACTTCACATGGAGTAAGGTTAACACAAAAAGCTCTAATTAATTTGTGAATTTAACTTTATTCTTAACTGCTTCGCTTATAAGAATCATCGTAAAAAATTTAATCAGTCAACAATCAGACACAATTAGACAACAATAGATAACTTACACGACTAGATTAAGCTGGTCTCAGCTTCTCTATAGAAACCAAGTTTGCTGTTATTTTTCTACCTGCTGTGACGTCAACTTGTTACCATAAATTATCCTTAAAGTATGTTTGTTTATAAAGTGATAATGTGTTGATGCACATGATCTGTTCTACCTCTTTTTTATATAATTACCACGAGGATTACGTAGCTGGTTATACGATTACCAAACCCGTTGTTTCTATATAAGCATAAGCTTCATTGTATAACTGTTTGTAATCCCAAATAAAATAAAATAAATAAATAATTCCTGCGATTTAGTGATAGAACGGTGCTAAAGGAAGCAAATTTTGCTCCCTGTTTGAGTCGCGAAGTACATACACTTGTGTCGTCTAGGCCCAGTCGTGTATCTATGGGATAACTAAATGAACAATATGTCCATTCCCGAGTGTCCACCACCGATCTCATGAACTTATCTTAAATTTAAAATACCAAACATAAAGAAACAACACTTTCTCTACGTAACAGGCGTCATCCACTCTAGATGATGACACCTAATAAATGGGGCCACTTGCCCCCGAACAGCCTCCGAAACCACCCTTCATAGCTTTTCCCTGCCCACTAAATCTCTTTGCTTTACATAGAACTACATAACCGTGTGGTGATCAGTTGAGAATAACACCACCCCATCTCTTTCCGTGGGTGTCGTAAGAGGCGACTAAGAAAACACAAATGAAACCTGCCTCCTAGTAATCCATCCCAGGCAACGACACTTAATTTTTTTCTGAATCTGAGGTGTCGTCCTATGGTCTCATGCGGTGTGGTAAACTCTGTAAAGGGCCGTCTGGTTCGCGACCACCCTCCTACCGAAGTCCGACGCCAAACAGCTTGCTGTGTTCCGTCGGTGCGTGGGAGTACCAGTGCCTTTATAGGCATTTTCTGGGTTAACTCGCTCCATCGTCGACCTCATCTTTGACCTTATGGTCAAGATTGAGGTCAAGAGTTAACCCATCTTATAATAAAAAATACATAGTTCTCTAGATTTACACTGATCAAAAAAGTCTAAGCAACATGCACGATTTTCCATACAACAGAGGTCTTTTTGAGAAGCTATGAAAAGTATTTAAGATACTATGTGTAAAGTCTTTAGTATTACGAGTAGCAAGTTCTATGCCTGAATTTTCAATTCCTATGATTAAACTCTTTCTAGCTTGAAATTTGTGAAAAAGAGACGACATTGAAAATGAAAAGGCAGTTTTCTTTTGATTTTAGTATAAAAATGGTGAAATTAAATTTTCATTTTTGTGAATTGAAAATTCAGGTATAGAACTTGCTCATACTAAAGATTTTATACAAATACGTGTCTTAAATACTTTTCATAGCTTCTCAAACAGGCCTCTGTTGTAAGAAAAATCGTGCATATTGCTTAGTCTTTTTTGCTGTGTGTATATTTATTTTGTAAATATTGTGTGTGTGTGTGTGTGTGTGTGTGTGTGTGTTTAAGTATCTACAAATAAACGTTTTATCTATATTTTATCTGAATGCAAAAAATATATATATGATTCCAGCAGGTCAAGCAACAATGTCAAAACAACGCGGTTAAATGTCATAACGTGTCGAAATGACAACGTTTGGCTTTGGCCCTAAATAACTTACCAGCTGATTAGCCTTTGTATGGCAAGTCGAAATTTTTTTTTGGAAATGTCATATAGGTTCCTTGGGAAAAGTTGTTCAGTTTCATAAGAAGAATCACCCCTAAGCTTTGCTAACTAATTTAAATTTGCTCTATATTTATTAATCTTTGGTATGTACTATGCTCGTAGCTCGTAGCCTAGTGGCGCTCGCTAATCTCAACCGATCAGTGAGGTTAAGCAACATACACAGAGGCAGAGAACCTGATGGGTGACCAAAGTGGCATCACAAGCGTTTCCGTGCTTCGGAGTGCACGTTAAGCTGTCGGTCCCGGCTGTTATCGATTGACTGCAGTCATTAAAACCAAGTCAGAGGCCATTGTGCGGCTTGAAAACTCTGACACCAGGGTTAGCCAAGTTCGCCACACAGTTGATATACCTACAAAATAAGAAGAAGACTACAGAGATACGTCTCTTGATAGCACTTTAAAAGCCGAGGAACATCTTGCTGTAATATCTAACTTTAGTGTCGAGCTAAAAAGCGTTAAATTTAAACGATATCTTGAACCATTTCGTGGAATAATGCACATCCAGTACCGAAGCGAGTCTGCTGCCATAAAAGTAAAAAGTTGGATAGACGCACTTAAGAAGCTTAGACAAGGTTAATTATAATTAATTGGTAAAACTTACTCGTAAGACTAAAACAATGTTTTCAAAAAAAAAACCGTTTAAAAATATATGTATTTGTAAGCTGTAATATAAAAATGTGGGACAGCGGCTTTACAAATAATAAAAAATAAGTAATATAAAATGCCCAAAGGCGAAAAGTAAAACTTTCTGTGTCTTCAGAAACATAGAAAAAATTAAAGAAAATAAGTCCCTCACCACCGACCCAGATCCCCGGTCATAAACGTGACCCCACTTATAAGGCTACATCATGTCCGTGGCTACGTGTTCTATTAATGGTGGAAATCGCGATCAATTTTCACATCTTTTCATCGATTTCCTTCGTAAATCCTTCTTTAGCAGGTTCTTATGATACCTTAACAGATATTATGTACGGATTTCTAATAAATTATCACTTGCTAAGTG
The DNA here is from genome assembly GCA_949987775.1 of Aproaerema taeniolella. NCBI lineage: Eukaryota > Metazoa > Arthropoda > Insecta > Lepidoptera > Gelechiidae > Aproaerema > Aproaerema taeniolella. The sequence continues at coordinate 5,847,643 of OX465265.1, forward strand.
GTAAAGGAAAACATCCTGATGAAACCCACATATCTAAGAAAATGCGTACCAAAAACACGCATTGGGCCAGCGTGGTGGACTATGATCTAAATGGAAGAATATGGGCTGGTAAGAAGAATATAGTTTTTACGATAAAAAAAATACGGTTACACGCAATTTTAAAAATGTACGTTGTTTCACAGATAACTTCATTCTTAGTACCAGGGCAATCGCGCTTAAAAAATGTGGATTGAATCGCAATTGAAACGTAGCTACCACCTAAGCGAAACTGATGCTGATTGAACGAATGGAATGATGTACATTGCTGTGTTTGGTTCATGTCATTAATCAAGGTCTCCTTATAAAGAAGCAATCGACAACGTTCATTCGTTTACCCAGCATCAGCTTCGCTGAGGTGGTAGCCCCCCAGCTACGTTTCAATTACGATTCAATCCACATTTTTTAGCGCGATTGCCCTGGAGGGTTGATAAGGTTTCTCTTAAGCTAGCTGTACATCTTCTACTTTCAACGTTCTAAGTTTAAATTCTAGAGCTATAAAGGAGTTTATTGCTGACGATGGCATTTCAAAACCCATTGTACAGGCACAATGAATGACCAAGCTATAGAATACGGGATTGATAAGATAATTATATTATTTCTCAACAAAGGATTTGTTATAGACTAGCTATTCGCTCGTTTCTCTCGCATTCCCATGGGAATTTAAGTAATTCCTTTCTTCTATTACCTAAGGCCATGTTGATCGATCAGTCAGTCAACCAGTCAGTCTATTCTTTTATAAGGGTAGTAAGTTACAGAATAGCAAACTCTGAAATCCTTAAACTAAGGCCATCATCCTGAATGATTTTCCAGAGGAATTTTTCATAACAAAAGTTTCAAAATCTTTTTTTTTTTTTTAAATATATTTTCTGCTTTTAAATAAAGTAATTTAATTGAATACTATCCACTTTAAATAGTAACAGCGTAAAACGCAAAAAAAAAACAATATAAATCTCATTCTGATAGCAAATAAGTCAATAACGAAAACTTGACGTTTCCGGAAAAAGAAAATTACTTGTAAGTCAATCATAGATTCCACCATTTACACTCCTAGCACACGGCGTATTTAATACTTTCATATTGTTTTCTTTTTGTTTCATAAATTATTTTATTCAATACAAATTTTCTTCAACTGTACGCGATTTGAAGCAAGTCTACGTAAAGTAAACGTGACGTAAGAAGACTCGACGTAGCGGGATTCGTCGTGCGCGGACTCGACATGCGCGGTACAATTCATTTTAAACGCGCCGACGACGCGCGTTTCAGGAACGCGCGTTTTCAGCGCCGTAGATAACGATCTTTTCATAGATTTAAATGAGCGTAAAACGCGCGTATGAAAAACGTTCGAAACTTATTTGAAGCGCGTACAAAGGGTCGGAGGAGGGCGTTTGTATCGCTGTACCTGCGCGTATACACACTGTAAAGGCGCGTTTCACGATCGCCCCGTGTGCTGAGGTTACAAGGTCGCGTTCCAATCGCGTTCGAAGCGCGTATACCGTGTCATCTGCGCGTCGTCGGCGCGTTTAAAATGCGCCATCTGCTAGGGGCCTTAACTATATGCTAAGCTGTCCCTTAGACCTTGTATGTTACGATAAAACCCGAGGAAATAGTAAGAGCTCCGCACGAATCCCTCGGGATGTGTTGTGTAAGGTTCCCTTGTGGCAATCTTAACGGAAAGAAGTACTGGGAAGATAGATATTCAATTTCCCGCCAAAAGGCCGCCCATTTGTTATACATTGGACCATGTTCCATTTTTTACTAACCCAAATACCACCTAAATAAATTGGTTAAAGGACCACGAGATCTAATCCTGGGGCCGTGGGTTCAAGTCCCATTCGCGTCGAATATTTTTCTTTTTCTAAAAATTATTTGTGAATAACGCAGATCTGTTCCATTAGTGTATATTATTTCCTGTGTTTTTTTTATATTTTATTATAAAATATTGGCTACATAATTTTCCCGAATTCCTATGGGAACGTTGTTCGGGGTTCCCATAGGGATTCGGGAAAATCATGTAGCCAATATGTTACTCAGGGATAATGTAGCATTGTAACGGTGAACGAATTTTTCAAATCGATCCAGTTTTGGAGCCTATTCAATGCAAACAAACAAACAATATTTCCGCTTTATAATATTAGTGTAGATGGGTTCGCTCTTGATCACAATCTAGCACAAGGGCGAAGATGCTGTCGAAAATGTAGCAAACTCACCCAGAAGAACATTATTCACTCAAACTTTCAAAAGATTCGGTTTATATGAGCTCGGAAAAACAGACGCAGGGAGGGAATTATATTCCTGGGCAGTGCGCAATATGTAAAAGATGATGAAAAGCGCTCAGTGGTAATCCGTGGGATTTCAGAGAGATACGGCTGGTATCCTGCGGTGAGTCTGGACGTCTGATAGCACTAATGGGCAGACAGAATGAATTTATGTAGATCCTGAGCACACTCTCTGAAGTACATCTTGTAAAAACATATAGGCAATGTATTTTTTTTTATTAAAAAAGGGTCTGCTCTTGACCACAGTCTAGCCCAAGGGCAAAGATAGTATATTGCAGTGTATACTATGATGATGAGGGACACCAATCTTGATGTGTTATTGAATCTGATTTATTTTGATAAAATATGGCTATTTATATTGCTAACATCTATTTAACAGTAAGTACATATAAATATCATTGTTTGCTGTCGGTGGTATTGCGCGAACACAGCATCTTCTGGCAGTTTCGTCTAATTCAGGTTACACGCGCGCTGGTTGAAAGTACTGATTCTTATGTTGGTACGTTGTTTGAAAACAAATCAAGTGTCATCATACTATGTTAAAAGACAAAGACCCCGCCGCGTCTGCATATCTGAATGTGATAAACTAAAAAACTACTGAACGGATTATCATACGGCTTTCACCAAAGGACGGAGTAAGTCAAGGGGAAGGTTCGTGTGTATAATTGATTCCCAAAATTCCCACGGGAACGAGTCTTGCGCGGGAAGCTAGTTAAATAACGTATTTTGCACGCTCTATATGCCTTTCAGATCAACTTTCCATGGCTCGGGTTTACTGGAAGAAATTTCTTTTTAGAAATAATTTAACCTTTTGTGTCGTATTTCTGTTTGTAATTTTATGTGTATCTGTCATGTGTGCAAAGAACTGTAAATAAATAAATAAATGATATAACGTAAAAGATTGACGTAAGCTACTTGCCCAGCAAACAAAGTCGCGGTTCTAAACGCTCTAGTTTCTCCATTATATTATGTAATTTTATCGACTCATAAACGCAATGACGTCATCGTCGTTACGGCATTAATTTATGGTTTTACGGCATTCCTGTACCTCGTTTGCAGCCGCACCTCCATCGTAACATACTTTGCACATACTTTGTACATACTTTCTGAACTTCAGCGAGCCTAGTACGTCCTACGACAAAGTAGCGCGCCACGGCACTCAGATGACTTCATTTTCTTGGACTTCAGCCGCAGTAACAATGTGCATGTGGTATGAGTGATCTTTTCAGAAAGTTGTTCCAAACTTTACGCAAAAATGGGACTATTTAGCAAATAATTGCCGAAAAACTATGATGGTAGAGAAAAATTTGACGAAATCGAAGTAAAAAAGTTACAGTCAGTGGATCACTCATCTGCTCGTCTGAAGAAGACTTTATAACGTGTATCTCAGATTTATTCACTTAATTTTTCTCTGAATCTGAGGTGTCGTCCTATGGTCTCATGCGGTGTGGTACGCTCTGTAAAGGGCCGTCTGGTTCGCGACCACCCTCCTACCGAAGTCCGACGCCAAACGGCTTGCTGTTTTCTGTCGGTGCGTGGGAGTACCAGTGCCTTTATAGGCGTTTTCTGGGTTAACTCGCTCCATTGTCGACTTTATGGTCAAGATTGAGGTCAAAAGTTAACCCACCTTGTAATAAAAAAATATACAGTTTTGCGCTCTACAGTCAAACTTATTCATTGCTAACTTTCTGCCCGGGACTTCGTTGCCATGGAAATTCGGAAAAATTCTGAATACCTACAATTTTACTGAAGGAATTTGATTCAATAAAGATCAAAGAACTTATTACAATTTATACTTTATGTAATTTAATTACTGATAACGAAGCTCAAACACATCTTGTTTGATTTGTTGCCCGTTTTTCACCCCCGAAAAAATAAGAATAAGAGGGGTGTTATAAGTTTGGCATGTGTTTCTGCATACATATATGTGTATCTGTTTTTCTGTCTGTGGCTTCGTCGTAAACGAATGGACCGGTTTAGATGCGGTTTTTTTATTTCAAAGCTGACGTAGTCGAGATGTTCTTAGGTATATTTGGTCAAAATTGGTTCAGCCATTGTAAGAGTTATAATAAACTGCTTTACCATAAAACAAACACCTTAAGACAATGTCTTACACTGACTTATGTCATTTCTTTCCATACAAAAACTGGCATAAGATGGTTAGGGTTGTGTTGTTGTCGAGATAGGCAAAAGAATCTATGTCCATACAGCCGGTTTAAACATTTTCAAGGTTTTGTTTATATTTTTTTGATAAGGCATTAAGGGCGACTTGCACCAAAACCTTAAATATATTTAATAGCTTAAACACATTTAACTCGGTTGTCAAAGCAACAAAATCTGTCAAATTAATCAAAATTAGTAAAAGACTCTTTAAATGGATATGACTTAACATGGATTTGAATTGAAGAAATAAGAAGAATATATGTAAAAAATTTGGCTTTTAGCCTTAAAGAAATTTTTAAAAACCAAATTAATACTGAAGAATTGGCCTTGTGCCTTGAAAATATTCATTAAGAAAAAGATTTGAAGAATTGGCCTTGGGCCTTTGAGAATAGATATTGATACGGAAAAAAAAGAACTAGGAAGACTAGGCTGTATGGCTTGGACCCATTGCCTTTCCGAAAGGATAAAATTAAATTACTACTATTCAAAATTAGTCTCGCTAAATACGTTTAGCACTTTGGTGCAAGTCACCGTAAATAGCAGGGGTTGTAACTTATTTTTATTTCAGAAAGTGGAAATTTCTCAGGCAGATATTTCTATTTCTTAAATAATCCTTACTATCCTTACTTAATATTATAAACGCGAAAATTTGTATGTATGGATGTTTGTTCATCTTTCACGCTCAAACGGATGGACCAATTTTAATACAATTTGGTATGGAGGTAGCTGACATCCTGCATTAACACATAGGCTACCTAATTTTCTCAAATTCCTACGTGAACGAAGTCCCGGGTGGAAAGCTAGTATTAAAATAAGCTGAAAACGCCCGCATCCTAGCAAAAACTTTTGACTCTGTAAACCAATCCGACCAAATCAATTCAAATCACAAACGAGATTCAAACAGAATAATAAATGAAGAATGCGTTATGTCATCACCTGGCATCCTCATTAGCACAATCGATTTACTCCCTCCCCTCCCCCCAATCTTCATGTAGCCCCCCCCAGTCATATCCGAGCTACCCAACATCTTTCATAATACGTACTCGTAAGGTACTTCTTCCAGTGTTTTACGATGTCTTATCAAGGGGGAAGGATTGAGGTAAAAACAAAAAGAAAGACAAAATAATTTAATATTCCACGTAGTACTGATCTATTTGAAGTCGGTGCCAAGCCAAATAAGTTTGATAGGCCGATTTTGTCTTTATTTTCGGTTTTTGAAGTCGGTCTAATTTTTTCTTAAAAAGTTCATTTATTTTTCCGTTTTAAGTGTAAATATTAGAAATAAATGATTTTTATATATTCGAGGGTTGCCCTCGATTTCCAGGGATTCCATCATCAAGTCCTGACTTAATGCCAATGAGACCAACTCTAAGGTATACTCGAACAAAAAAAGAATATTGAAAATCGGTCTACAAATGTCGGAGAAACATACATATAGGTATATGCAGTCGAACATAGAACGTCCTCCTTTTTTGAAGTCGTTTTAAAATTAAATTCATTATTGACTGGACCTTTGTCTTTGGGGTAGGCAGAGACCACAGATTTCTTTTTTAAACTATCCAGTGGTTGAACTGGACTTACTCAAAAAAGCTTGTAAAAATATTCCAAAACCCTTTAAATGCAATATTTTTACAAGCTTTTATACCCGTCGCGCGCTAGTTTACGTGCGATACAAACCCTGCACACACGGGTATGCAAGAATCGCGCGAGGGTTTAACTTAACTTGTTAGTATGGAGTAAATCTTATAAACAATTTTTAACCCCCGACAAAAAAGAGTGGTGTTATAAGTTTGACCAGTGTATCTGTCTGCTACTTAAGTATAGATCAGACTCTGAGTTGTGTTCTGTAATGCGGACCTTAAGTCTGTGTGTCTGTCTTTAGCATCGTAGCTCGAATGGACCAATTTGGACGCGGTTCTTTTTGTTTGAAAGCTGACGTGATCGAGATGGTTTTTATCAATATTTGATCGAAATTGGTTTAGCCATTTAAAAGGTATAAACAGTGTACGTGATCCAAACTTTTTTAACTTTAGAGTTTTTAAGCCATATAAAAAAGCGGTGATGATAGCCCAGTTGGTAATGAACCAGACTTGTAATCCGAAGGTCGTGGGTTCAAATCCTGGTGCGGGCCTGTACCACTAAATTCGTCTTTTCGGATTTATGTACGGATTTCTAATTATCACTTGCTCAACGGTGAAGGAAAACATCGTGATGAAACCCGCCCGTCCAAGCAAAATTTTCGAAAGACGAGTGGTCCACCAACCCGCATTGGGCCAGCGTGGTGGACTATGGCCTAAAATCCCCTTCGTGTTTCGAAGGGAGGCCCGTGCCCCTCGGTGGGGACGTATATGGGCTGGTAAAAAAAACATCATACTGAACTGCGCTCCAGAACTGGCATTGCTGATGTAGGAGAAAAAACCGCCAGACTAAAGTAGAACTAGGTTGGGCGAATATGCCGGATGCACACAGACCGATGGGCACAGGTCGTTCCACATCGGGTGCCTCAGGATGGGCAAAGACGTCGAGGCAGACCCCGAAAACGATGGCGTGACTATTTGGATGCCTATAGTAAGATCTGGTCGGAGTTGGCACAGGACCGCGATAAATGGAGCAAATCAGGGAAGGCCTTGGCCCAGTAGGATCTAACAAGCAAGGAAGAAAAAGTCATCATAACATAATGATAGCAATTAATTTATTAAACACAATAATTTAAGATTATAATGATGTACAAAAGAAAATCTTAACACTAATGTTATAGCTTATGTCCAATTTGTCCCCTGACCTTCCAGCTAGGATACACTGTGTTTTGAAGGTCAGTGGTTCAGCTCGACTTTGGACAGTTGACATAACATGAGAGAAGCCCCATATTATGAAAATGATGGATGATGCCTGCACGCCCTACGGCAAGGAGACTCTTAATTCCTTGGAGTCTCCTTGCCGTAGTCAGTTCAATTAGTTACAACTGCATACAGACACCATGCATCATATCATATCAAGCGGTGTGAGTATGAGTGTGTTTGTATGTACGTGTGTGTGTGTTTAGTGTGTATGGCATTGATGTGTATCGAATAACATAAGCTGCTTTAATTTTAATGAACCTGGATCCTGCCCTGGCACCCCATAAATGTCGTAGAAAGTCGTTCCGAGTTCACTTAATGAAATTTCCACGTGAGCCTGTCTTTTATTTTCCCTTATTATTTAATTCGCAGATATGTCTGACGTTACACATGACATTGTAGCTAACATACACGCGTGACATAATTTTGTTATATCGATATCGCGCTGCCTGATGCTTTCTAACGCTATGGGTAGGGATTTTTTTTAGCTATACTACGGGTTAACTCTTGATCTCAACCTTGACCAAGGTCTCAGAAAATGTCTATTAAGGCACTGGTACATCGACGGAACAAAGCCTGTTTGTCGTCGGACTTCGGTAGGAGGGTGGTCGCGAACCAAACGACCCTTTACAGAGCCTACCACACCGCACGAGACCATTGGACGCCACCTCAGGTTCAAAATAAATTGAGGTGTCGTTGCGAGGCAGGTCTCATTTGTCTTTCCTTAGGGGTCCTAACATCTTAGTGCTCAAAAATCTTGATCCTCACCTATTAATGGTGTACCCTGCTCTGACGTACAATGACCCGTAAAGGGTTTCTCTACTTAATATGTGCGATTTCGCCATTCTATATTTTAATTTTTATTAAAATACTCAGACATTGGCAAAATCATGACATTGTGGACGCTATTTTTCAAAGAATGAGTACTATCCAAACATAGACCTACTGACGGCTGCTTTGACTGGTTTAGCCACCGCCAACTGCATTTTCAGTTGCAGGTAGTTTGCCACTTTACGTTCGGTTGGCGGTTGCGCTGCTGGTCGGGATGGTTGTCAGCAAGTACATGTAAATTAAATAGTTCTCAATTTCGTCACCTTAACAGATAGAATGGCCTGCATTCCATCGACACACAACTTAAGTTACAGAATCAGGGCCCTGAACAAACATACATACATTGAAAATTAATAAAAACTTCGAAATAAAAATATTGTATAACGACTTCATCGCCGACAGATTTTATTGAAACTTAGCTAAAAAATAAAAAAACCTGCTTTTAAATTTAAAATAATTGTATCCAAATTTGTTTACCCGTTTAAAAGCCACGGTGCCACAGACAGTCACACAGATAGACACCTAGCGTAAAACCTCTATTTTTGCGGCAGGGGTTAACAAATGCATAAATAAACTACTGTTAGACTTTGTAAAAAATATTCGTTCTTTGGTGTGTCTTACTTTTCACTAGTTTTAAACATATAATAACGGCTTCTTACGGGTTCATCCGTGATCATGGTCTTGCAACAGCGTTGAAATATCGGATACTCATTTAAAACAAAAATCGTGATAAGAAACCGTTATAATATATTAAAAAACTTCGAAAAGAATATACCTAAAAAACTTGGCCCAGAATATTTTCTCAAACTTTGTTTTTCATTGTTGTTTTTTTTCTTCGAAAACAAATCCTATCAAAACATATCGAAAGTTGCGTTGAATAATTAATTTACTTATGAAAATATTTTTCGATGAAGTTTTTAAGACTCCAAAGTCTCAAGAGACTCCATTAAAAGTAAGATGGTTTCTTCAACTAATAAAAAAAGAAGTACAAAATTAAATACTAAAACGGGTATAAATTCTTATATAATACTTATATGTATATAAAAGAGTCGAATAGAATCAAAGGCGGCTATCTGACATTTAAAGTAAAAATGAGCTTTGAATGTAGCAACACTCAGAATTTTGAATACTTTCTACCATTATTCACAGTTCGTATCAAAGTCGGCTATTTCTTATAGAAAAACCACTTCAAAGTATGAAATCAGTTTCAAATCCGGCAATCTGTAAAATTTAACTTTAAAAAAAAACTGTTGTCTAAAATAGAACATTATTGCATATTGTATATTATTGTGTCCTACTTAATTAACTAAATGCAATATTGTTTACAATAAGTACATATTTATGTTTACTATGAATAATTCGTAAATTTGTATTGTATGGAATACCTTCTTTTGACATTTGCCAATAATTATCCATAAGTCAGATAGCCGCCTTTGATTCTATTCGACTCAAATCTTATACAGGGCTTTAGGTAAATCTCTTTCAACCTCTCGGGTGCTAAATCAGTCCATAAAGCTGAACAACTTTCCCCAAGGAACATAGGTCAAAATATGAAAAAAAATGTTGACCTCCCATACAAAATGCGCTATATGCTAATGGAGTTTGTATGGGAGATCAAATTGTTTTTTCGAGGGTCCCGCGCAAAGGCTTACTCGCCCTATGGCGTTGTCAATGTCGACATTTTGACATAGGACCGCGGTGTTGTCGCGGCGCTGTCACTATCGTACTCTGCCTGCTGGTACACTATACTCACCGTCGGAAACAAAGTTAAAAACATAAATATACGCGAATTTAGACCTATTTTAGTATAAACTTATGTGTTCAAACCGCGAAAGTTTACAGTATCTAAATATATAATGACTGACTGACTGACATATCAACGCACAGCCTAAACGGCTAAACGTAGGCACTTGAAATTTGGAAGGGACCTAGCTTAGGTACCGTAGAGGTGCACTAAGAAAGGAATTCCCGAAATTCCCACGGGAACGGGAATTAGCGGGAAAATCCTTTTGTATGAAAAATCTAAACCGCTTAAGTTAGACGCTTGAAATTTGGCATGCAGGTACCTTAGTAAACTTTGCAACAGGATATTGAAAAATTCTCACGGGAACGGGAGTTAGCGGGAAAAAACTTTTGTATGTAAAAATCTAAATTAACACGCAAACGAAGTTGCGGGCATCAGCTAGTTATACATAAAAATCAAACAAAGCCCACCACGGAGGGCTGATTTTATTAGTACTTGAAACTAGGAGAATCTGCCCATGAAATTGATCAACATTCCTGAAGGAGGATACCTAAAATTAAAAAAAAAATTTGGAACAAGCCCAGCTAGTGCTGCAGTGGAACCGGGTTCCGTGCAGCGCTGTTTTTCAGCTTGCCCCTTTCCCTAAGGTGGTATGCAGGAATACAGACCTATTAATTTAGGTTTTTTATTATTATTATAAGATGGGTTAACTCTTGACCTCAATCTTGACCATACAGATTGAGGGAATATGGGAATATGGGGAAGTCAGTAACTAAAGCACAGAATAATTAATAATACTTACTAGACGAATATATACACATCAACACAGTCTAGGGATATTGCACGAGCTTTCACAAATTTCAAATCAAACAATTTTTTTTTGAACTTGTTCATTTATTTTAGCTCTGTATAGCAGTGATTCAGGTTTGACTATAATTCTAAATTCAGGTTTAGCACATGCTCGCCTGAAAATTATAGCGCTCCATGTATCTCAAGTATGCTTTTATAACTTCTCAATCAGGCCTCTTTTGTATGAAAAATCGTGCAATATCCTTAGACTGTGTTGATGTGTGTATTTAAAAAATATATCATTTAATAAAATTTTAAAAAATCTTGATAATTATAATTAAGATATCAATCATGATTAACAAGCCTCACAGATACATACCCAACCCGCAAATAGTGGCTCTATAAAAGACCATAGAACGTTCTGGGAACACTAATCGGTTGTGCAATAAAAGGCCTATACAGGTAGTACGTACAAAGAAAGTGGCGCAATTATATCTCCGTTTTGCTCTGTAGTCGAGCTATAGCGGCATCAGACATGACAATTTTGAACTATAAAGTTGATGTAACAGTAACCCAATCTCTATTTTGCGTTGTACTGGCTACCGCAACGCTCCTAAAGTACCTTTTAGTAATGTATCAGAGTTTTTGAATCCTTTATGTCTCTTGATTATTTATCATTCATTCATTTTTCATTCGTTCACGCAGATATTATTTCAGTGTCGTGGCGTTAACAGAAATAATAATTCTAAACAGACTAAGAAGATATTCGTGGTAAGTAAACACTTATTTTATTACTAAATAATTCGTATCTAGGGGGAAGTAATGTGCGGCTGTTATTTTACTGACAAAGTATAGGTAGGATTACGACAAAATTTTAATGCCCCCCTCGAATTGTAAAGGTTTTATTAAAATAATTACTTATTTAAAGTCATAACATACTTACAGCGTCGTGAACTCCACTATAGAACTTGTCATCACAGGCAACGACCACCATTACATGAAATTAGGGTTCCTTCCGCGCTTGTCCTTGTGCCATACATAAATCATAAGTGCGATTTTTCTTTTAATTTACGACTTAATTTTATTTTATCAACTTTATATTAACATGTGGCACCGGCCTAAACAATGTTTTACTTTCTTAAGTAAAAAAATACGGGATATGTAGTCTAACCACAATATGATCGTTTTCTTTTTCTTTCTCTGTGGAGCGAGATTGCAGCGAGCATGTAGCTAGGTACCAGGTTAGCTTTTCAATATCGTGATTTCATTTCTTTTTCAGTGCAATAAAAATAAAGAAAAATGGTTGTCATAATAGATGTTGATAAATTTCTTACTCGCGCCGATTTAGAGCTACTTGCGGAAGCGGAATGGCCGTGGGAAACTACACATTTCGTGTTGACTACAAATTGCATTAACTGTGGTGCACAAACCAATACATCGTTGTTACCAAGGCACTTCATAATGCAGAAAAGACAAATAATGTATTTATTAATTACCGGATATATCCAAATAGTTCTCCACTCCAGCTCTTTACTAAATATGGCTGAATTTGATACGGAACCATTGTTCATTGATGTGTCTTCAACTTGACTTTCCCTATTAGTCATTTGGACACGTGATGTCGATGCTGTTTCTTCATATTGTCGTTTAACTTCTCGCCTATAAGTGCCACTGCGTTTAAATCTTTTCCAGGCTTCCAAATCCGTTTTTTTTAGTTAAATACGAATCCGTTCGTCCATTAACAACGCTGAATGAAAATGACGATATTATTCTAAAAGAGTGACAGGGATACCTCTTTAGAACTGAATTATCGTTTAAAAGCGATTGATTTACTTTTATAGACCGAAAACGCATTATAAAAGAGAAAATATCTCTGTTATAACACTACAGTGTAATAAAGGGACTAAAACAGTTAGAAAGAAACTTTTCGGTTCTTAAAACGTGATATTGGTGACAATTTTATGACAACGACTATAAGAGAGTTTGTAAAACCTTTAAAGGACATTTAGAGCTACATAAGGGTAATTTTAAACACGGCAATATCACAAAATCACTCTGTAGCAGAGTTTTTGTGCCCAATGTAGCACTATAAGATGTAACAACGATGTATTGACCCACTATAACAACATTTTGGTTTAAAGTTGAGTTTTCATCACTTCTATAACGAAAGACCTGTAAAAGACTTTTCAGAACCTTTATTGCGTAAATCAGGTGCATAATGGCGACAGTGAACACGATTATAGAGCTCTTTAGTGTTATACTGGTCACAATGGCGGTTTTAAAAACACCTGCCTATAATGGCTACATAAAACAACGAAGTAAACCTTTACATCACTTGATAATAGGTCGATTTTGCTCTAAAATCTTATAGAGCCAAAACGTTTTTTAAAACGCTTTTATACAACAATCAGTCACAGCGGACACCTTTATAGATCGTTTACCTGGCTTTTTTGAGAAATAAGGTTTGATTATAGGGCTGAAATGTTTGTTGGGTAACATTCATTTACAGTAAATATGTAGTTTAAAATGTCAACCTATTGGTGCTATGTACACACGACAGCATATCAGACTATATATTGACCTTGACGTCGCCCTTATCTCGCTCGTAACAGCGCCGACTTTTCTGTCCGTCATCCTTCATTCTAAATCGTTGGTCCACTATCATCGGTAGTAGTCTAGTAGTCCCAGGAGGGGTATTCTACTAATCTTAGGTGGCGAAATTGAGAATTATCCAAATATGATGGCCCATCTTACTATGGTTCTGTGCCCCAACAAGTTACATCAATAAATTTGGCAACGTAAGTCATAATGACAGACAGACAGATGACGTAGAATTGGCATAAAATATGACTATTAAAAGAGGTGACCTAAAAATATACCGATCCAACCTTCATGGGCCAGACAAATAATCGCGCCACGGACATTTTATATCAGTGCGAACTCCATGCTGAATGATAGAAAAAATATAGTTGTCACTATTCTCGCTATTTTTAGATAGTTTTCCGTTGATAATAAATACAATATATTTTTATTATTGACTTTGTTTCCGCTGATTTAACAGTGATAACACAAATCTTGCCAATAATAATTAATTATTAAAAGATTTTTAACATAAATATCATCTGTGTAACAGATGGGGCAGGACCGGGCCAAATTATTTGATTATTAACAGTAGTTTTGACAGGCAGCGCCACCATCAACCTTTGCAATTTAACGTTCGGTTGGCGGTGGAGCTGCTGGTCACTGGCTGTAGTCAAATGTACCAGGTTTCGATAGCTTCACTACCTGAACGGGTAAAATGGTCACCATTTGATTGTCATTCAACCGCCATTGAGATGCCATTGATTAGTGGAATAGACGCCCGGTTTGTTTACCAACCTGAATATATTGACTTACAATTGATCACATCACAGTTGACATTCTAACTGCGTAGTGTATAATCAAGAACATGAATCGCAAGACAATTTCGCACTTATTTCAAAGAAACAGGGTTCCCTTTGGCAAGTTTGATGTTTTCTAAGCTGTACATCGAAACAAGGATACGTAGGCAGTAGATGAACTTCTTTACAAAACATTCAATACATTTATTTAACACGTAACTCTAAAATTTTTAAAAAAATCAGAGAGCTTAAGCAACGTACACCAGGAGCAGAGAACCTGATGATTACCTGATGGGTTACCACCACAGTGACAATTTATCTAGAGCATTTCCTTGTTTCAGAAAGCGCGTTAAGATATCGGTTGTTGTTGATTAACTACAGGTGTAGACGTGTAGAGGCGATTTGGTGGCTTTTTTTTCTTCCAAGTTATTCATAGCCTGAAAATAAGTCCTTTGGCTAACCAGATTTAGATAGATGGATAAAAAAAAATATGTCTGCACAATTACACACATACAAAGTTATTCTACAAATTACAAATACAATTAAGTGTACATAAGTACATTAAATTAGTTTATAAGTGTAAAAGTAATTTTAGATAATCGGTGCCCCCACTCAGTGGCGTGACTATAGGGTGGCCGGGCCCCGAGGCCACGAGCTCAGTAACAAATATTGTATACAAGCTTTTTTCCCGGGCTTCGCTCGCGCAAAGAACTCTTTTAGTCACCCATTTCATTCTTGACCCCTTAGAGGATGATTTTCTAAAAATCGCGTAACACGAGTCCGTTTTTTTTCTTCAAGGTATATCTTCACGGAGTTTCGAGTCAAAATTTCCAAAAAACATTTTTCTCCATACAAACTTTAAACCCCCTTTTTACCCCCTTAGCGGTTGAATTTCGAAAAATCCTTTCTAAAGCAGCCTACGTCATAAAAGAAAACTTTTTGCCCAATTTCAGCTTTCTAGGCTGGGCGTTGATGAGTCAGTGAATCAGGACTTTTTTATATATAAAATTCAAATAAATTAATAATATCTAAACGTATCATAGTAAATAGATATTGGTTACTTAATTGTAATTTTTACTGGCTGGGAGCAAATCTAATGATTTTGCCAAGGGCCTCAGATGGTATAATTACACCACTGCGCCTACTGTCAGATTAATATTAGTATTGCACATCACTTCCATATTCAGCTGTGCATCTGTCGTAAACCACACTTATGGTCTTATAGTAAGCTCTGCATTGAACATAAGAAGGACTTAAGAGGATAAAGAAAGGTTCACCTCTTGTGTGTGTGATCTATTTACCGAAGTTATTTTCCTAGTTCTTCTTCCTAGCGCTTAGTCCCGTTTCTTATTCGGGGTACGCTTGACCATGATCCAGGATTTGGCAGGTCAAGTGATTACACTAGAGCAACTGCCATCTAGCGGTGATAGCCCAGTTGGTAATGACCCAGACTTATAATCCGAAAGTCGCGGGTTCAAATCCTGGTGCGGGCCTGTACCACTAAATTCGTCTTTTCGGATTTATGTATAGATTTCTAATTATCACTTGCTCAACGGTGAAGGAAAACATCGTGATGAAACCCGCCCGTCCAAGAAAATTCATTTTCGAAAGACGAGCGGTCCACCAACCCGGATTGGGCCAGCGTGGTGGACTATGGCCTAAATCCCTTTCGTGTTTTGAAGGGAGGCCCGTGCTCCTAGGTGGTGACTTATATGGGTTGGTAAGAAGAAGAACTGCCATCTAAACCTGACCGGATTGGACCATGGTTACAGATTCACAGACACGATGTTTTTCCTCTCAGACTGTATGCTATTTTCCAATAGCACATTTTTTTAAACTAGGCACGATTTTTTTTTAATTTTTAACTCTGAAGGATGAGAGTGCTACCTTTACGTAGTTTTGACCAAGAATACTTCTTGTTTTTTTACATCTTTTTAGTGCATAATGCAGTCAGGTTTTGCAAGTGAACCCTTACTGACTGATTTGAAAGACGTTTTTAACTATAGATAAAAGAGTCATAAGTTTGAATTGTGTACCTGTATGTCTGTGTATGTGTTTGTCTGTGGTATCGTAGCTCCTAAACGAATGGACCGATTTCGATAAGGTTTTTTTTTATTTGAAAGCTGACGTAGGATTTTAGCTATACTTATTTGAACAAATTTAGTTCAGCCGTTTACAAACTATAAGCAATCAAGTGGGGTATTACAACATTTTAAATTTAAGAGTTATTCTTCAAAAAAAATTGTACTTTCTTTATACTGTCTCCTCTAATCCGACTCTTGCATATACTACACACTCCGTTGTTAAGCTAGACTCAGAGTGACCTAGTTAACTGATCAATTAAGAGACGGATAAGTGGCTAGACTAAGCACTTATCTTGAGGTCTAGGACTCTGTAACTCTTATCTCGAAATAGCTAGCTATAATTTTGCCAAAAGTTTTTTTTTCTTCTTATGGGTTAACTCTTGACCTCAATCTTGACCATAAGGTCAAAGATGAGGTTGACGATGGAGCGAGTTAACCCAGAAAATGCCTATAAAGGCACTGGTACTCCCACGCACCGACGGAACACAGCAAGCTGTTTGGCGTCGGACTTCGGTAGGAGGTTTGGCCGCGAACCAGACGGCCCTTTACAGAGCCTACCACACCTCATGAGACCATAGGACGACACCTCAGATTCAGAAAAAAATGAAGTGTCGTTGCCTGGGATGGATTACTAGGAGGCAGGTCTCATTTGTGTTTGCCAATTACCAGTCACTCATTTTATTAACTTTTTAAAACCTCTATTTAACTTCCATTTTTTCGAAAGGAGATCCGTGCCCCATGGTGGGGGCCGTATTTGGACTGGCGACGATGACTATCCCGATTTCCTGACCAAGTAGACGCTACATACTCAAATGCCCACACTAAGGTTTTCCCTTGTGTCGTTGGTCCCTTTGAATAGAACATACACAAAGACCAACACCAATACCCATGACCCGATAACACACATCTGCTTTTTACACAAATGTTTGCCCCGACCGGGAATCTAGCCCAGAACCCGTAGACCAAGAGGCAGCGTCACTACCACTCGACTGAACTAATCGAGAGCGACAGATCGACATGATTTTTAAATGACTTCAAAAAAAAAGAGGAGTTTCTCAATGGTTAATTTAATTAGTGGTAGGTTTTTCATTTTCAATAAGATCGCGTCTCGTCATCAAACTGTTTAGTTCGGCGAGTAGGTACTTTATATCAGATTTCTAACTTGCTAATAAATCCCACTAAAACATTTCCATGTAACATTTTGCCAAGACGAGACCCTGTCAAAAAGTTATCAGGTCTTATTTAGAGCTTAGCTTCCAACTCTACACGCCCTAAACTTACAAGCCTTAACTTCAGAAACTGTACACCTTAGTCTAAGAATGTGGCCTTTTTATTTTTGAATTTAAAGACCTTGACTTTAAATAAGTTTGCAAAACTTTAGGGGTGTACCCTCATGGAACTGAAAAACTTTCCCCAAGGAACCTTTATAACATTCTAGAAAAATGTTTCGATTTTCCATACAAAATTTAATCAGCTGATAGTTCAATTCCATGCTGGGCCAAAAATACATTTCACATTTCATATGTCTCTTGGAATTTTTTTTTCAGTTTAATGAGTTGATTAATCAATCAATCAATCAATCAATCAATATCTTATTCAAAAAACAGTAATTACACTGTATGCGAATATATCTTACATTATTAAAAAAAAAGAATTTAAAAATACATGATTCATAAAAATAGGTAAAATACAAAAACAAAAATAAATGTCACTTAAAAACTAAATTACCTACCTAATCAATCCTGTCAAATTTAAATTTGTGAACATTTAAATTGACAAAAAAAAAAAATGTCCATTTATACAAGAATAGTTACTCAATTCATCAAATAAAAAATAAATAAAAAATAATTAACAATTCATAAAATAAAAGTAATATCAAAAAATTAAAGTGAAATATTCTTAATATACAAAATCAGAAAGAAGTATTCCAAGCTCCATGTCAGTTATGTTCAAAATTCATCTACTGTATAACAATTTTTCTCTAATAGTAGAGCTTTTAACTTGCTCTTAAAAATACTTAAATTATTTAAAGTCTTTAACTCGGTTGGGAGTCTGTTAAATAGAGTAACAGCTTGGTATTTTGGGCAGTGTTTCGCAATTTCAAGACATGGTTTAAAGGGCAGGTCCAAGTCTTTTCGTCTTGTAGTCAGACGTTGCTCCATCTTTAACTGGGATTCAAATAAGTTCCTGTGTTTTACAATGTCGGTAAGTAGTACCATAATATATAGACTGGGAACTGTCAGTATTTTGAAGTTTTTAAAGTATTCTTTGCAAGATTCTCTCGGTGGAATTCGCGCAATAACTCGTATTGCTCTTTTTTGAAGAAAAAATGCTCGGTTTACGTTATATTTATAGCTGTTTCCCCAAAATTTTATGCTATACCGTAGTTTTGACTCAACGAGAGCATAATACACTTCAATCAGCTGAGGTACTTTTAATACATCTCGTAAACTTCGTAAAGCGTAACAAGCCGAGCTTATTGAACTCTCCATCGCGCTAAGTTCATTTTTCCAATTTAAAAACGAATCAATATGGACACCCAGAAATTTTGTTACCCGTACTTGCTCAACTTTGTCATCGTTTAGTGTTAATTCTAGTACGTCATTTTTCCTGGTCGTTGATTGGAATAACACAGTATTTGTTTTACCTACATTCAGTTGCAGATTATTAGCCGCGAACCAAGTATAGAAAGCTTGCAATGCTTGACTTGTCAACGTGGTCAGATCTTCAATATTTTTACTTGATATTACTGCATTTGTATCATCTGCAAATAAAACGAGTTTTGCATCTGGTACCAAGGTATTGAGGTGATTGACCATATCATTTATAAATATCACAAAAAGAGTTGGCCCCAGAATAGAGCCCTGTGGTACTCCCCTCGATATGTCTTTTAGTTCCGAATTATACTTTACCTCTGTACCATCCTCACTCACTTCTGTTACCTCTACAAATTGCTTTCTGTTATGTAAGTAGGACTCTAACAAACTATAGTTCATATTCCTGATTCCATAATGTTCTATTTTTTTAAATAAGATAGAGTGACTGACCATGTCAAACGCCGAGCTTAGGTCTAGAAATAATCCTGCTACTTTTAGTTTGTCGTTGAGTTTTGTTACCACTTCGTCTATTAATTTGTATATAGCTTCTTGTGCTCCAACACCTTTCTGGTAATCAAACTGATTGGTATTCAATAAGTTGTTTTTATGAAAATGTGCTAATAATTTGTTGTTAATAATTTTTTCAAAGATTTTCGATACAGTCTTCAATAATGAGATGGGCATATAGTTTTTTGGATCTAATAATGAGTTTTTCTTATGCACTGGAATAATTTTTGCAATTTTCATTTGTTCCGGAAAAATTCCTATTTCTAGACATTGATTAATTAACAAAGCAATAGGTTCAGCTAATAAATCAATGCAGTCTTTATATATAGATATCGGAATCTCATCATAACCACATGACAATTTATTTTGCATTTGTGTGACAATTTTTGAAACTTCCCTTGGTGTAACAGTCCACGATTCCATTTCATCCCCTACTCTCTCAATGTTATTTTTCAGTATCTCGATCGACATTTCACAATTATCAGTTATAGGCGACAATCTATGGTCAAAAACCCTAGAAAATATATAAGCTACTTCTTGAGAATCTTTTATGACTCTCCCGTTGGTCTTAATCACGATCTTAGATTTCTTTTTAACCCTTTTTTTAGCATTCTGTCCATTCACAATTTTCCAGATCCCCTTAGATTTGTATTTCTCTTTATTTATCTTTTTTTGTACGGTGATTGATCTCGCTGCTTGCAAGACTCGTCTATAAATTTTTATATAAGCAGCTTCATACTGGAGTAAACTCTCATCATTATGTCTACTGTCTGTATTACAGAGAACCCTTTTCATTTGACTTGCAACTTTTATTCCCTTTGTGATCCACCTTAGTTCCCCAATTTTTTTCAAATGTATCTTCTTTTTCCTCTTCCGAAAATTTCCTTTAAACGCAAATGCGCCAATGGGAATGCCGCCATTATGCCCCAACACTCCTGAATCCAGAATTCTTTTTTTATGATAAAATAGCCTGCTTATAATTGTTTGTAAAGGCAACATTCCAAACCAGAACAACAAAACCCTAAACATTACTGAAAGTTTATGAAAGCCGTTATATTTTTAACTCATACGAACACGTTTATTTTATGCCACAGTCTAAAAATTACAGTGGAAAATTCTTTAGTTGGGGAAAGTATCCGCAAGACCTTAGCTATGAACAAAGTTTAAAGAAAGATCAGAATCTTTACATATCTCTTGCTCTGTAAGTAGTCACTTACTTCCCTGAATGCCGGGGTGTATGGATATCATTACAGCATAGGTTTCAAAACCTACCATGTAATGTTAACATTACAGCATAGGTTTTGGAATTTGAAAAAAGAACTGTCATACTCAATACTGCAAGAAGAATATTTTTAAAAAGTTACTTTTTTTTTCTCGGTATCGATTATTTACTCGAATCGGAATCGAGACAATTTATATAAGAATTTATGAAGATTTTATTTTTAATATCGAACTATTTGTTTCGCAGTCACATCGTATGTTAGTTGAAATCGATTTAAAAATCAAACTGGCCAGCAAGTTTGACGCGCTTGCGTGCCATAAAATCGTGAAGAGTAAAAAAGGCAGTCGACTAGCTAGGCGCGAAATTTTAATTAAATACACATGTTTCTCTTTAATAAATGTTCATAGAATCCTGCTTTCTTGTTTTTTTACTTAACTCACAATCGATATGTAAAGCAGAGTGTTTATCTCGGGTGTAAGCATCAATTGCATACTCGGGCGCCAAAAACCTCGTATGCAATTGATGTCATACAGCCCTTGGTTAACAATCTACTATTAAGTGCTTATTAAAAATATGCACTATTTTATTAAGATTTTATCCAAAACTTTCGCACGATTATCGTTATTTATACCTACTTTTACGCTTCGCAATGTTCTTGCAAACCGCGCCCAGCGCGCTGGCAACCCGCGCCGTACCGCTATCAGAATGCGATATACATTACTGGTTTTCGTGTTTTATACTGTTACTATAATTTTCTAATGAAAAAATGGAATGCATTCGAATAAATGTTTTAACTTTTCAGCAGAAAATATTATAAAACGATTTAAAAATTTTAAATTCTCAGGAGGCAAATTCCTGAAAATTATACAGAACTATGGTCTGAATTCAGGGTTTCAGTTTTATAAGCTGTCCCTTACACCTGTCTCTTCTTCTTCTCATCGTATATTATGTATAAACAAGCGTGTGGCGAACTTGATTGTCCCTGGTGTCAGTTTTTAAACCGCACAATGGCCTCTGACTTGGTTTTAACAACTATAGTCAATCGACAACAGCCGGCACCGACACCCGAATTCAGACCATAGTTCTGTATAATTTTCAGGAATTTTCCTCCTGAGAATTTAAAATTTTTAAAGTGTTTTTAAAATTTTCTGCTGAAAAGTTAAAACATTTATTCGAATGCATTCCATTTTTTCATAAAAAAAATATAGTAACAGTGTAAAACACGAAAACCAGTAATGTATATCGCATTCTGATAGCGGTACGGCGCGATAGCTCTGTTGGATTCGTTTTCAACTCAACCAACTAATTTGTGTATACTGTACGTTCGCAGTCACGTTGCCAGTTAATTTTGTACATTGTCGAGCATAAAAAGTATTTGAAGCCGTAACGCTTTACCAAACATAAACAGAACTATTATTAAAAAGTTACTCTAAGCATCGGGCAAATTGTATAATGCATCCGTTTACAAAATAGCGTCTTCATTTGTAATCCCTGCTAAAGACTCTTTCTTGTGCCGTGTGTAGCTGTGTGACTGTATTATCTGTGTGTCTGTCTGTGGCATCGTAGCTCCTAAACGAATGGACCGATTTCGATTCGTTTTTTTTTTTGTTTGAAAACTGACGTAATCGAGATGGTTCTTAGCTAAATTTGATCAAAATTCCGATAAAAGATTTTACCATATACGTATACGTTCCCACCTCAGGGCACGGGCCTCCCTTCGAGACACGAAGGGGATTTAGGCCATAGTCCACCCCGCTGGCCCAATGCGGTTTGGTAGACCGCTCGTCTTTCGAAAATGAATTTTCTCGAAAATGGGTTTCACCGCGATGTTTTCCTTCACCGTTGAGCAAGTGATATCTAATTAGAAATCCGTACATAAAACCGAAAAGACGAATTTAGTGATACAGGCCCGCACCGCAATTTGAACCCGATAATGGAATGGAATGATTTATTTATTTTTGTCGTTTTCACGTACCTTTTCATACATAAAGGAAAGAGGGAAGCTAGCACATTACCGCAAGGAACGTCCAAGAACCCACAATTTCTTTTGAATAAACTTACGCAAACGAATTCCTATCGTCTGTACAAATATATACCCTAAAGGCATTGGTCCTAACAACACATGGTACAGAATAACATTAAACATTCGTTTTATATGTGGAATTCTAACGTACTTTAGGTCAAAATTTCATATTCATACACTTCAAAGGATTTTACGCTAGCTTGCCTTTTTTTTGTGACAAAGAGGCTGATAATGGGGCGTGTTAACTTTCAATTTGTATATATTATATTGAAAAGGTTCAACAATTACCGTTCCTTCAGTCTCATTTCACTTAATACTAATAATGGCTCTGTGAACTGTCGACCTCACGAGTCAATATTTTTCAAAAAGGCTGAAATTTGACTTTTCAAACATACCCAACTCGCCATTTTGAATATCGAACCTAGCCTAGGAACCTATCTTGGGCGCCAGTGTGAGGCTTGCGCAGCAGAGCACTCTTGAGACTTAAGGGTGGGGTCTACATTGAGAAATAAAAAAAATAAACTCACTTAAAAATAAACAGATCAGTAGGTACTGTAGCGTAGCTCTGAGGGAGCTGGTAGCGGGAACGACTGATGGAGACCAGGAAAAGGCAAACAATCACTTTAAAAGCATTTATTGATTTATTGAGGAACCTGACTCGCGCGGCCGAAGCCACGGGAGAGAACGCGTCAATTGAATAGAAAAGCGCGGCACAAGTTGCGAATCAGTTTGATTATAGAACCCTTTGCTAAAGGCGTTCAAACTAAATTATTATCGGAGATAGAATCTCTATTAAGTATTGTCTTTTCGCTTCGCTTTTTAGGACTGCTGTTCTATTTTTGAAGTCTTTTTTTTATAAAGTTTATTTATTTTCAATGTAAATAATAGAAAGTACATGAGAAATATTGTATTTTAAGTGTCTATTGAATTTGAGGGTTGCCCCGGATTTCCCTGGGATTCCATCATTAGATCGTGACTTGGTGACAACGGGGGGTGTCCCTTAATTGGCATAATCAAATTTTCATAATATAAATCCGCATAACAGACTTGGCATACTAAAATGCGCACAATATTTGATTAGACTAATAATTAAATAGCATAATTTGCATAATAATAAATCTTCATCTTCTATTAGTCCAGTCGACAAGATCAGAAACATGTTTTTGAGATATACTATTGCTAAAATTATGTCCAATAGCTCATTCGATTCGGAATACTGTGCATTAAAATTTAATTAGTGCATAAAAATTGCAAAATATATTTTTGCTACGCCCGTGCTGTCAAAGGAACCGTCCTTTACACTATTTAGCTTTTTTTTTGGTAGTAAATTGTCTGCCTTAAATTAGAAGTTGACGGTAAATTATGCAACACTGCAGAAGAAGTATTTGCTACACAGTCGCTTATTATTTTAGACAGTAGGTACTTTCGACGTTTCACAAGGCGTCTCTCTGAATTTATTTATAACTTTTCATGTGTATGAAAAGTAACGTTATGTTCATAACATTTATGCTTTGTTATTGTTATGAATATTAAATATTATAAAAATTAGCATTATGCGTATTCATTTATAAAAATTAGGATTATGTGGATTTATAACTATGCAGATAATTGGTATGCGACATTGAAATCGAAGTATTTATTAAATGCTTTCTAATATAGACCCGACAAAATAATAATTTTGAAATTCGCACCACAAATGGCGGAGAAAGTTAGACAACAAGTCCGTTTGCTCAGCTTTTTTCTAATCCAGCGGCCCTCCCTCACTATTCGGAATCAATCAGTGAAATGCGGCGATGCACCTGACACCAACTGATACCCCCAGGGTGTAGTTAGGTAGAGAAGATTAAGTGCGGAACCCTCTCTACACGCGTCTGACTCGCACTTTATGCATTTTTTTATCGTCATAGAGGGGAATGCCTCCAAATATGATTGATGAAGCTAAGATCAGACCTTTATGGCGTAAAACGCCATAAAGGTAGATACTTAAGGTGTACCTACCCACATTATATTAACGGTATGTTTTTTTTTATTTTTTTTTATTATTTATTGACAGATGTTTACAGATATAAACAATGTAAGAACATTGTTTACAGATATATACGTATTCTACCCGCCAAACTGTGAAATTTATAGGCGAGACGCGCTCGTTTACAATTTACCTTTTCACTTATCTATCACAGAATACATGCAGTGCTTATTATTATACAATGAAAAAAGTAAAAATAAAAATGAATTTGAAGACATATTTAACCATGGACTCATTTCCCGCTGATGACACTGCTTTGCGAGGAGCTGTTATCATCAGCGAGCAATGACTCCCGTAACATTGACTTTAACACAGGTATACTTAGTTTAGAGTCTTTTCTTAATAGCTCATTAGTCTTTCTTAATCTTAAAGTCGTTTCATAGATCAGATATGGAATTGATGTAAATTAATTACAAAAACTTCAGGTTAGTGGATGATCTCTATCTATCTCGATCTCTATTATACTAAATAATTAATTTATTCCTGGTTCTTGATAAGTTTCTCATTTCTTATTTAATGTTTTGTCTAGTTGTCTTTATTACTAAAACATACCTATATTTAATGCTCAAATGTAATCAATTTGTAGTAATCTGTCATTGGCTTAGCGACATAACTATTTACTAATTGTTATGCTGTTACTTAAGTTTGTTAAACTGTTTATATAATATAAGCTGTTGATTACCTGAATAACAATAAAAAATAAAATAAAAGGAAAATGATTGTACCCATGAAACAGAACAAGTTTCCCTAAGGACTTTTTTAATTTGTCTTGTAAGGTAATTAATTGTTTACTCAAGTTGTACGAAAAAGCAAATAAATGTTTTATAATTGGACCTATGTTCCTAGGGAAAAGTAATTTTTTTTAACCGACTTCAAAAACAGAGGAGGTTCTATGTTCGACTGTATGTATATTTTTTATTTTTTTTATTTACCGATTTTTAAAATTCTTTTTTATTCGAAAGAGTACTCCAGAGGTGGTCCCATATAAATTTTATCGAAAAAGATTCAGCGCTTTTAAAAAATCAACAAAAACAAAAAATACTACAAACCAGAACATCATCTAAATAAATGAGTGACATTTTCTTTTGTGGTTATCTGCTAATAGGCATTGAAGTCTGCAAAAAATACTAGTTATCTAGGCACTTTATGTGCGAACTGTTGTTGGGATTGAAGTCGATGACTCATACGTTTTTTTAACGTGAAATTTTATTTTTAACTAGCTTTTCGCCCGGGACTTCGTTCCCGTGGGAATTTCCCCGTCAATTTTCCAATGTTTTTAATAGTTATTCTGCTATTCGGGACGGAGAGAAATACAACAAATCAAAAACCATGGAAATCGGTCCAGCCGTTCTCGAGTTATAAGTGTTGTAACAAACACGACTTTCTTTTATATATATATATATATATAATATATAATATATATCTAAATATATAAAAGGAGAAACTGACTGACTGGCTGACATATCAACTGAAATTTTAAGTAGGCACTTGAAATTTGGAAGGGACGTAGCTTAGGTACCGTAGAGGTGCACTAAGGAAGGAATTCCCGAAATTCCCACGGGAACGGGAATTAGCGGGATAATCCTTTTGTATGAAAAATCTAAACTTAAAGCTTAGTTGCAACAGGATATTGCAAAATTCCCACGGGAACGGGAGTTAGCGGGAAAAAACTTTTGTATGTAAAAATCTAAATCTTAAACTAAATCTAATCTGTTCAAAAGAAAAAAATTAACACGTAAACGAAGTTGCGGGCATCAGCTATTTGCTTATTACTTTTAAAAAGGCTGAACCAATTTTAACTAAATATAGCTAACATGCATCTTAATTACTTGCTTTCAAACAAGGAAAACCGCATCGAAATCGGTCCATCCGTTTAGCTACGATACTACAGAGACAGATAGTGGTTCTATTTTTCTTAATGTTTCTCGGCAAATAGTGTTTGTCGTTCCGTGGAATTGTTCCGGTGGTTTTTTTAATATTAATAACCTTTCGTGGGGCTTAAAAAACACAACAAAAAAGAATCATCCAAATCAGTCAAGCCGTTCTCGAGTTTTGCGCCTAGCAACATTCATTTTTATTCATATATAATAAATACATATATACACACATCAACGCGGTCTAGGGATATTCCACGATTTTTCATACAAAAGAGGCCTGTTTGAGAAGCTATAAAAGCATACTCGAGATACATGGAGGGCTATAATTTTCAGACGAGCAAGTGCTAAACTTGAATTTTTAATTTTAATCAATAAATTTTGTTATACTTTAAATTTGTGAAAACGTGACGAAAATGAAAAAAAAATTGCGTGAATTTGACCATTTTCATACAAAAACCAGGCAAAAAGATCTGAAAATTATAGCCCTCCATGTATCTCGAGTATGCTTTTATAGCTTCTCAAACAGACCTCTTTTGTATGAAAAATCGTGCAATATCCCTAGACCGTGTTGATGTGTATATATTAGAAGATAGAAGATACGAGTATATGAAATTTGCCGAACCTTGTACACACACAGATTCACTCGTTGAACTTATAACACCCCTCTTTTTTTCACGGGTTAAAAACATGTGCCATCGCATACTACATATATACAGTAGGTAAAGAGCACAACTACTATGTATATACGCGGGATTTTGTTTTATCTTTTATTTTACATATAACAAACTACATAAGATGGCGCAAAGTTGTGTAATAAAGTTTTTATCTTTCCATATAAATGAGCACGTACTAAACAAAAAGCTTTTTCCATCGTAACGTGACTTTAGCACGTATCTTATTTGTATATAGGGTGTAAGGAACAGGTTAGCAAAAAGTTCAACCCTGAACTTAGACCATCATTCCCCCAATTTTCTACGGGAAAATCTTTTTTTTAAATAAAAATATGATAACAGTGTAAAATACGAAAACTTGCAATTTACGTTGCATTCTGTCACATCCTATCATACTATATTATTCAACAAAGTCCCCCGTTGCCTCTGTCTGTCTGTCTTTCTGTCGGACTGCGATAAACTCAAAAACCACTGAACGGATTTTCATAAGACTTTCACCAATGGATGGAGGAAGCTTAGGTTTATGTGTATAATTTATGCACAAAATTCCCACGGGAGCGAAGTCCCGGGCGGGAAATAAAGTCTATTTAACTGTGACTTCTGACCGAGGAATGGACATTCTCGTATTATCTTATTGTTACATGTATTCTTACTTAAATTATGCAACAGCACAACATAAACAGGTTTTCGATCGGAACACAGCCAGAGGGTGTAGACTTAGATCAAGTAAGTTCTAGCACTAACTTGTTCCCGGGAAACTAACTCTAAGTTCACAACTTATAGTGTTATATCTAGGTTACACAATTATGCGATTAGGAGAGCGTCTGTGGCACAATGGTTAGCAGGTCGACCATGTAACAGAGATACAACGTGGTCGATCCTCAGTACCTACTATTAAGAGAAAATCGTTCGATAACGCAAGTGATACAACACTACCTGTTCACTCGGTGTAGAACGGCGGGTCCCTTTTTACCCGACTACGGCGAAGCAAAAAGGAGGGTTATGTATGCTACCTTTTAACGGATAGTAAGCGATCATATTAGTACCTATAGGGTAAAGGCAAAGTGTTAGTTTCTCACCTACATGGAGGTATGCACCTGCCATGATCTTCTACGAATCACCCTAAGGTTGACTCACTCGTAGACCAGTGGCTCTCGCTGATCTCAACCGATCAGTGAGGTTAAGCAACGTACACCGTGGCAGGGAACCTGATGGGTGACTAAAGTGGCAATTTATCACGAGCGTTTCCGTGCTTCGGAGGGCACGTTAAGCCATCGGTCCAGGCTGTTGTCGATTCACTAAAATTCAAACCAAGTCAGAGGCCATTGTGCGGTTTGAAAACTCTGACACTAGGGTTAGTTATATACCTACACGATAAGAATAAGACGAAGGTTGACTGGTAGATAATGCCTTTAGGCATTAAGTCCGCCATTGTACGTACATTAGTACATTAAGTTTTATAAATAAAAAATAAATAAATAAAAGTGTCATATGACCACGGCTCTCCTCCCGAACACGACTTAATACGTAAAAATATGTATATGGCGTGTATGCTGTTTATTTTATAGACGACTAGCTTTCCGCCCGCGGCTCCGCCCGCGTGGACTACAGGTTATATCGTGCCCAACTGTGGGATAAAATGTAGCCTATGTCCTTTCCCAGGCTCTAATCTATCTCTGTACCAAAATTCATCAAAATCGGTTCAGCGGTTTAGGCGTGAAAAGGTAACAGACAGACAGACAGACAGACAGAGTTACTTTCGCATTTATAATATTAGTAGGGATAGGGATTAGTAGGGATAAATATTTAATGGTTTTCACAAAATATTTCAGAAACGAGTATTTTCTTGTTGCATACATCAGTAGCCGGGCTTAAGTTTTTAAACCACCAATTACTAAAATCAAAATTGATATTGGAACTAGCTGCTGAATCAAAAGTAAATATGAAGTAACATATAATTAAGAAAAAATAAGCGATTTCGTCTGTCGAGTAGGTATATTATAAAAAGTTAAAACCCCTTAAGTAGAGCTCTTACTGAACAATTTTTTTAATGGTTGTTTATTATTTAGAATAAATGAGTATTTAACCGACGACGCGACGGCGAGTTCATTGTGAGGGCATTGTGTGGTTCCTAAGAGTTTGAAAGTTTTTAATTAGTTTTCAACTTTTTTGTGCAAAGTCCCTGTTAACCTTTTCGAAAGGTTTTCAAAAAACAGCGTTGGTTGGTTTTTGGCACTTTTGGATCTGGCTTTATCGAAATAGCTGGAAATTATTAATATTAACCCGCGTCGCGCGCTTGTTAACGGCGCGTGCGATACACATCTTGCACACACAGGTGTGCAAGAATCGCGCGAAGGTTTGAATTAATTATAACTTGCTCAATGGTGAAGGAAAACATCGTGATGAAACCAGCGCGTCTAAGAAAATTAATTTTCGAAAGATAAACAGTCCACGAACCCGCATTGACCTATAATCCCCTTAGAAGGGAGGCCCGTGCCCCTCGGTGGAGACGTATAAGGGCTTGCAAAAAAAACGCTTAACAGAATATCAGTATTTTCTCGTAAAGGTATAAAACTCTAAAATTTAAAAAAATCTATCATCCCCGACATTGGACTGCTTATACATTTTAAACGGCTGAACCAATTTTCATCAAATATAGATAGATAGATAATACGTTTATTCAATGACCAGCAACTTACATAAAACAAACAACTTCACACAATACACAAATATAAACAAAGAAAAAACATCAAGGGGAATCGTGATGTGAAACGCTGGTTCTCAGCATAGTGTTGTGGTTGGAGCCACAACGCTGATATAGCTATAGTCGGGAAAAATTAGCCGATCACAGTGCTAAAATCTGAGAAATTGTAACAAGCAATTAAAAATGTTTTTTCTATAGATCTTTGCGTTAGTATAAACATATTCATTTTGTACAACTTAAGAGTTGCAACGCGGCAAAACCTAACTCTGCCCGACTAATAAGGACCATTTCGATTACGTCAACTTTCAAAAAATAGCAATAAGTTCATTCCTTTAGGAGCTCTACGATGCCACAGACAGATACACAGATACAAATTTATAATACCCCTCTTTTTGTCTCTTTTTTATTATTCATGAATGTGTTATTTGGATAGTGGTCTTAAAACTGCGTTAAAGGGAGGCTACGATGTCACAGACAAACACAGATACACTCGTCAAACTTATAAACTTATAACACCCTTCTGTTTTTTCGGAGGGTAAAAACCATTCGCGCCGAGTTCCCGCCAAAGAACCCGTACAAACAAATTGACCCCGTGACGGACAGACAGTCACGTTCCTTTGACAAATTCAAGAAACATTTTAAGGATTAATTTTATACCCAAAACTCAAAAGTAACTGAGTATTCTTAGCTCAGACTTTTACAGAGCATCTATTCTACTAATAGACGCGGTTGAGTTGACGGCAATTATCTTCGATTGGTTCGATTCCCAGACGGGGCAAATATTTGTGTAAAAAGCAGTTTCTTGTCGAGTCATGGGTGTTTGTGCCTGTCTTTACGTATGTTCCAAGGGACCCACAACACAAAGGAAAACCTTAGTGTGGGCCTTTCAGTGTGTCGCGTTTATATTTATTCACTTGATGACAACCACCCCGACCAGCAGCGCCACCGCCAACTGTATTTTAAGTTGCTAAATACCTCGCAACTTAACATTCAGTTAGCAATGGCGCCCCCAGTTAAGGTATAGCTGCAGCTCTAGCACGATAACGACAAACTCGCACTCGGCTCACGCTGAAACTTCACTTTGATTGCGCGAGGGTCCCGCGCAAAGGCTTGCTCGCCCTATGGTGTTGTCAATGTTAACATTTTGACATAGGACCGCGATTTTCCATATACCGTGGTTTGACTGTGCCGGTCTCTCTCGCGAGCTTCTGGTGGCAGCTTTCAGACCTGCCTTTAAATAAATTTTTACATATGATGCCTGTTTTATCCTCGGATCTTTGCTCATGTTGTAAAAAGACTGAGGATTTATGGCACTTTTTGGTTGAGTGTGACCTTATCAGAGTCAATAGAGTCAAGTTTTTAGGTACAGGAGTACTCCAAAATGGAGAAGTTAATGTAAGGCTAGCTGTTCCACTAGCTCCTGAAGCTCTTCAGCTGTATCGCTTTGTGATGTGCTCATTTAATGAGCGCATCATGGAGTGATGGGGTTGAGGAGTTTTCAGTTATTTTTATTTTTATTTTTTTTAAGAGGCTTCCCATGAGGCTGGCATAGACACGTATGTGATCTAAAGCCTCGTTTTCTTTTGTTTAACAAGATTTTAAAAAAAAAGGACCGCGATGTTGTCGCGGCGCTATTACTGTCGTACTCGGCCTGCTGTCATCAAATGTAGTTTTAGATAGTTCTAAATTTAGCCACCTGAACGGACGAAGTGGTAACCATTATCACTCCACCACCACTGAGACGCCAATGGGCCTTTTTAACCCCTGACGCAAACAGAGAGGGGTGTTATAAGTTTAACGTGTCTGTCTGTGGTATCGTAGCTCCCAAACGGATAAACCGATTTTCGTTTAGTATTTTTGTGTCTCAAATAATTTTATCCCGACTGTTCTTAGCCATGTTTGATTAAAATCTGTTCAGCCGTTTAAAAGTTATTAGCAATTGAATGTCGAAGGTGATTCAAAAATTTTAATTTTAGTGTTTCAAAATTTTAGTTTTAATTCGAACGGCACGGCGGCACTTCGAAATTTGAATTACCATTGCCCCCTATGTTCTCAATTTCCAGTATTACTATCAATTAGGAGGCAATGGTAATACAATTTTGCCCTGCCGTTTTCTAATTATAAAAAGGCCCATTGGTTAGTGGAATAGCCCCCCTAGCCGAAATCGCTCATAGGAACGGACTTAGCAACTTCTTACTTTCCGTTTATTGATAAAGTGCCTCTCTGCTCTTTGACAACAAAGCAAAATGGAGAACACTTTGAGCGTGACCTGACCCTTTAATGAAAATACATTAGAGTTAACATTTAGATAAATATACAAATACAAATATACTTTATTGCACACCAACATTACAGAACGTGATACAGAGTAAAAGTTACATTATGAACAGTAATAAAGTTAGGGTACAAAAGGCGGCCCCATTGCTAAGAAGCGATATATAGAAAAATTGCTAAGATATATAGAAAAACTCGCATTTAATCTTGTTGAAATCCCGCGGATTCGCACTGAGCGCTTTTCATCATCTTTGATATTGCACACTGCTGGGGAATGGAATTCTCTGCCTGCGTCTGTATTTCCGAGTTCATATAACCCGAATCTCTTTAAAGTTCGAGTGAATAGGCTTCTTCTGGGTAAGCTTGCCACATCCGCGACTGTATCTTTGCCCTAGAGCTAGATTGTGGTCAAGAGCAAACCCATTTTAAATAAAAAATAATGATTATTATCAATTCAACATTTGTTTATTTCCCTAATATTAGGTAGCGCTGGACGCAAGGGTTTTGCTGTATTGTGGGCAAAAGGCTGACAACCTCTCACCACTTACATCTTATTTCATACAATACAATACACAATCTTTATTTGCACACACAAAATTATATACAAGTCCAGGAAACTCAAACATAATAAGCATATAATTCATTTTATAACCTTCTGAATTTATGCCAAACGTGGCATCAAGTGGATTAAAACTATTGATGCTCAGGCTACCCCGATAGGGATTATAGGGGTGAACGTATGTATGTACTGTAACATTAGGTACAATTATTACAAGGTACAATTTTTTTAGGAACTATTTTAGGATTCTACGTTATACTACAAACTATTTTTATAGTCTATAGATATTATGGTTTAGAAAATGCTACAGGCACAGCTATAGGCGGGTTCCAAGCCCATCCTCATTTAGCTTTATACAACAAACTTATGGCAAACAATAACAAAAGGAATAATACCTTGCATATATATAAGCAAAAATATTGCTAGAAGTGTGCAAGGGTGCACTTATTACTAAACAACGATCTCTTCCAGACAAAAGCGAGAGGAAAACACAAAACAGCGGGAGTAACACAAAAGTAGTAACAAGAAAAAGGAAAAATAAAAGAAATAAAATGAAAATAAATAAATAAAATAGAAGTAATTTACATATAATCATATAATCATGTATACCCATAAGAAAATACATATTACACACACTATATGTATACATATAACATACATACATAATTACAAACTATTAATATGGTGAATTGTTTTGCACATATGGCGCTGCCTCTTGATCGATGAGTCCTGGGTTCGATCCCAGTCAGGGCAAACATTTGGTTAAAAGCAGATGTTTGTTCTTGGGTCATGGGTGTTTGTGTCTGTCCTTATGTGTGTTCTAAGGGACCCATGACAGAAGGGAAAAGCTTAGTGTGGGCCTTTGAGTGTGTAGCGTTTATTGTTTGTTGTTTATATAAAAATGTGTATGATGAGGAAAAGTTTTTCAGTTTAGTGGAATGATTCACATCCCTAATTTTCACAAACTGGTGTAAAAACCACCTAATAATAGGTCTTTACCTATGAAATTGCGATTTTTTCTCAAGCTTTATTTTATTCATAATTTATTTGATTGAACAGCTATTACTAAAATTGTTTTTTATTTCAAACCTTGGCCATATAACGGAGATATTGAATCAAATTAATACATATTTACTTTAGATTTATTTGCTGAAAAAGAAGCTCAAATATAGCTCGTTTCATCCGTTGCCCGTTTCATTGCTTATTTTTGCTGTACCATTGTTACAGTTACAACTTTCAATAAACTAAGTATGATGAAAATTAACTTAATGTTGTCCAAACCTTTCCACAAAATTTTGCTAAATTTGGATTTCGCATTCCCGAGAAAAATCCAAAAACGTTAGTATGGAAAATTCAATTTTCCAAAAATATTGTATGAAAAACGGCAATTTCATAGGTAAAGACCTATTATAATAATAATAACGACAGGCACTATGCGTTCTTAGAAATCCAAGCATGTTATCATAGATAAGCTGGAAGTCTTATGTAAGCCCCCAAGGGTTAAATCCTGACGAAATCTCAAAGATGACGCTTGTAATTTGCCAAGGGCCGGCTTGTAATCTGCCCAGGGCCGGCGTAATTACGCACGAGCCCTAATAAAGGGACCAGTCTAGGAGGTCAACAAAGTGTCAGAACGAGGGGCACTCTTAAATAGGTGCCATAAATAGGGAATGAGGCTTTTTACTGTATATCAATGTCGCAGGCATTTCGGGGAATCTATCCGTTTATAAGCGCTCTACCTTACGGCGACTACAGCACCCGATAAAGGCAGCACACATAGGAATAGTGCCATCTCCGTCTCTCAACAGGCCTGGGCCGGCAGTGCGAACAGTGTCGATACACGAAGTTTATGGACTATGAAAGCGTGCGTGCGTAAAAACATGTTTGAAAGTTAGAAAAATGAGATTTATGGAAAGGTAACAGCTTAAATCGAAAAATGCGTTTTAACTACTTATCGAGAGTGTTCAATCACGAACATTTTGATAGCAAATTCAAGTTCCTGTGTGCATTTTACTATCGTTTTTACAGCTTAAAATATACACAATATTGGTATTTAGAGGTGACTTTGTGAGCTTTTTCTATCGAACCAAAAGTGCTGAATCATGTTTTCAGCAAACTACTTATCTAGTTTATGTCCTGAATATTACCGTAGTATTTTTTTCTTCGATTAAATGCAGTGCGTTATGCTTATCTACGCATCATAAAATCGTAATTTAGGGGCTGTAGTCGCCTTAAAAACTCGCAAAGTCACCAATATCAAGTAATTTCACTCTTTTTAAAGGTTGTAGTACGTCAGAGCCTAGTCCGTTGATCAGCAGGGTGCACCGCTAGCAGGTGAGAATGACGATTTCAGTCACTAAGGTCCGTATACAAAACGCGACTCGGACTCTGATCTATACTTAAGTAGCAGTCATCTTTGTCATGTCGAAAGTGAGAGAAAGAGACTATCAATACTTAGGTATAGATCAAGACTTGAGTCTCACCCCACTGCTAAATTTATGCTATTTGTTTCAAAATTATCAATTGAGAAAATTCAATTTGAAAAATTGAGAAAATTCATGGTTCTCAATTTCGCCGCTAGAACGGATAAAATGGCGACTATTCCATTGACACACACCTTAAGTTACAGAATCGGCGCCCAGCTTCCTAGCGAACACATAGAATTGAGATTCACATTCGTACATCCTTCAATTTAGAATACATAAAGCCTCAATTCAGACAAAGTATTAGTTCCCTGGAGTC
Organism: Aproaerema taeniolella; assembly: GCA_949987775.1. Classification (NCBI taxonomy): domain Eukaryota; kingdom Metazoa; phylum Arthropoda; class Insecta; order Lepidoptera; family Gelechiidae; genus Aproaerema; species Aproaerema taeniolella. The sequence continues at coordinate 5,882,988 of OX465265.1, forward strand.
GATCTATAAATATCACAGGTAAAGATTGTTCAGAGCTCGTCGAGGCATCTGAGTGGGAGCACCCCGATAGCAAATATTGGCAAGAGACTAATTGGGTATACTGGTTTTGATAAAACCATTTCCATCTGTAAACCAACCGCGACAATCCGCAAGAAGTGCCCATTTTTAAATCAGTAGAAAGTTCCGAGATGAACTCGAATCGTTTCGAATGTAAAAGTGCCGTTAAAAGCTACTCAGTGATCGATCTTTATCGAGCGATACTGGGATACATGATGACAGCGCATAATGGCCCCTGTCATAGTAAATGGATCGGAAAAAAAGTTTTGGAATTTTTAAAGTAAATTGACATTTATTGAAATGAAAAGGTTACCGATTGTTTTATTACAAATATTATAACAAATGACAGATTGGTCGCATGTTTAATGTATCGGAAAAAACAGTATTATTTTTATTTTTTACAAGCTTTGGCCTACGACCCCAAACAGCTTGCTGTGTTCCGTCGGTGCGTGGGAGTACCAGTGACTTTATAGGCATTTTCTGGGTTAACTCGCTCCATCGTCGACCTCATCTTTGACCTTTATGGTCAAGACTGAGGTCAAGAGTTAACCCATCGTATAATAAAAATAAAAATAAATCGTTCGCGTAGAATAGTTAATTTGGGCAGGTTTTCTTTTAATGACACAGGTCGAAATTTCAAAACTCTATAATAACAATAGTGCCAAAATACAAATTTTTATGGTTTTACCTTCGACAATAAACAACTTTCTATAAAACTTTCATCCCCTATTTCAACCCCTTCAAGCCTATTTTTACGATAAAAGGTAGCCTATATCCTTTCTAGTCTATCTCTGTATCTTTTATTAAAATAGGTTCAGTAGTTTAGATGTGAAAACGTAACAAACAGATATAGTTACTTTTGCATTTATAATATGAAGTAGGGATGTCTTGTAACCCCAATCAATGTGTAATGTGGCTTTTTCTTGCATAGTGTGTAGATATAGTAGTAAGTAGACCAGTGAAGTTATGACCTAAATATCTGTGACTCATTGTCATGTTATTGTACTACTAGCTTCCCGCCCGGGACTTCGTTCCCGTGGCAATTTTGGTAATGAATTATACACATAAACCTTCCTCTTGAATCACTCCGTCCATTGGTGAAAATTGTATGAAAATCCGGTGAGTAGTTTTTGATTGAAACGATATACAAACATCCATTTTCAATATGTAAGAGAAGTTTGTAATTGCAAAAGCATAATAAATTAATAACACACAACTTTCTAGATACTTTATCACTATTTGGGCCTTTTCATAATTCGGAAACGGCACGGCAAAATTGTTTTACCATTGCCTCCTATATATACAAGTGATACTACAAGCTGGGAACATAATGGACAATGGTAATTAAAATTTTGCCGTGCAGTACCGTTAGAATTATAAAAAGTCCTTTTTTTTTAATTGAAAAAAATGCTCTTCCAAAATTAAGCTATACAAGTACCTATCAAATAGATATCGCGGTTTTTAAAAACAAATATATGTAAAATAACTGAAATTAAATACATTCCCGCCTCTCTCCGAAAGGGATGGGCAGAGGCGAAACATTGCCAATTGTTACGATACAAGAAAAACTTCTGCACTTACAAAAATACCTTAACGTATCTATCAAACCATTACTTACATCTTTACATCATTATTTTCACTTAATTTACGCAAATTATCACAAATTTATTTAAAAATAACATTATTTTTGCAGCAGAATTAACCGGCTTCTTTAAGAAAAACGTTTAATTAAAAAAATCTTACCTGAAATTTTATCTTGCAAACACCTCTGCGCCCTGGTTCACATTAAAAAAACTCAAAATAAAAAAACGTGATCCAGTACCGTTTCTCACATAAAACACACGTTATATCCCGTCTCACTAGCAAAATTTACGAAGCTATAATAATAAACAAAATCACGTTTAAAAATTATATGATAAACACTGTCTTAACCTAAAATAAATTTTCGTAATCGTCACTTCACTGCTTCTTTTTGTTCAGTGGTATGAACAAGACAAAAAAACAATGACAAGATTCTAAATTCTAAGTAAAATTACGGATATTTATGCAAATAATTATTTCGATGTTTAAATCGTGGGAGCAAACACGTCCGCGCTTAACGCCGGTCGCTTCCAAACTGAAACTCGCTGGCTGTATATAAGTACGTAGTCTTTGCCTGAAAACAGTTGATTTCCCGCCCCGCCCACCTCGGGTCTCAGCGGAAAAATTTAGCCTCTCGACTCTTGATCGAAATTGAAACCTTTTGGAAACTCTGTTATCTTGATTAGTTTAACATATTAATTATAGAATGATTCATGCAGTTAATATAGATCTTATTAAAATAGACAGTTAAGTACACTCTGAAGTGTCTTTGCTCTTTTTAACCGTCTTCGAAAAAGGAGGAGTTCTGTGTTCCACTGTATGTAAATTTTTTTTAGGTTACCGATTTATCCGCCATTTGTGGAACGATTTTTAGAATTCTTTTTTGTTTGAAAGAATATGCTCCAGAAGTGGTCCCATTTTCACCAGTTTAGGATTTGATGATGGAATCCTAGGGAAATCGAGTGCAACCCTCAAATTACAATGTATCTCAGGTACTTTTAAATTTTTTTTGGGTAAATAGTACTTATATTTGTGTAAAAAGCAAATGTTTGTTCCCGGGTCATGGATGTTCGTGTCTTTCTTTATGTATGTTCCAAGGGGTCCCTTAGTTTTAACGTGGGGAAACCTTAGTTTTAACGTTTATTTATTTATTATTATTAGTTTTGACAGATTTCGCACGTGATAATGATAATACTTACGCCACACGTTTGGAATAAGACAAAACCGAACGTGTTGCTCCACGCGCAGTGTTATGTTACTGCAGCTCTAGCACGATAACGGCAACGGCGGGCTCACGCTGAAACTTCACTTTGTTTGCGCGAGGGTACCGCGCAAAGGCTTGCTCGCCCTATGGCGTTGTCAATGTTGACATTTTCTTTATCTTTCCCGAACTCGTGCGTTTTCTTTCCCAACTGTCAAAATAATGTAACGACAAACTCGCACTCCGCTCACGCTGAAACTTCACTTTGATTGCGCGAGGATCCCGCGCAAAGGCTTGCTCGCCCTATGGCGCTGTCAATGTTGACATTTTGACATTTTCTTTACCTTTCCCGAACTCGTGCGTTTTCTTTCCCAACTGTCAAAATAATGTCTATTAAAAAGACAATTAAACAACCACGAAGTTTTTACTAAAAAATATTCATAGAAGTTTTTATGATTCATGCAAAAATTTCTAAAAAAAGCTACTAATTTGTTTCAATATCAGGTTTAAAAGTAATTTTAATTAAAAAAATACTTTTAAATCTGATAATGAAATTAATATTAGTATTGGCCAAATTAAATTTATAAATATAAAAAGTTGGCTGTATGACGTGCACTGCCATAGTCTCTGCTTATATTCTTTTACGGTTGGCGCCATTTTCCAAAAAATTTCTTTGCGAGTTTAGTTGTTTGTTTAGTTGTTTTTTTTTATTAAATTGCTTAATTTTTTCGCAACAGTATTAAAAATAGTTGTTCAATACAACGTGTGGGACTGTTATTTCAACTCGTTCCCACTGTCTACCCTCGCCTTCGGCTCGGGTCAACATCTGTCGGAACTCGTTGCAATAACAGAAACCCCACACTTGTATTGAAAATTACTATAAATTTTTAAACCTGCGCGCGGTTTTTGCACACCAGTGTGTACACGATTAGTATCGCACGCGCCGTAAACAAACGCGCGACGGGGCAGAAAATATTAATAAACATGAAAACATATTTAAAAAATTCCACTAGAAAATCATTCAGGGTTATTTGGTCTGAATTTAGGGTTTCAGTTTTTGCTAAGCTGCCCCTTACACCCTGTAGAGGCTGTAGAACCCAGAACAAGTCACAGCAGCATCCGATTACGGCAAAGAGATTAAATTCCTTGAATCTATAAGTTGACCGAGAATCGAGACGGTTCGCTTTAAAAATATTGGATCTCCTGCATTTCAATGAGTTTAACCTATTTTCACGCTATATCTTTTGGGATGTAGACAGAAATAGTTTTGTGGTCTCATCATTAAAATTACAATAATTAGTCATGCTAAGGCATGTTTTAAATATAAAAATGCAATGGCATATGAAATACAAAAAATGGAAAAAAACTGCGTTTTCCCCTCCCTGAAAACCCCCGACAAAAAGAGGAGAGTTATAAGTTTGAAGTGTAGGTATATCTGTATGTCAGTATATATCTTCGTTTATGTATGTCTGTCTGTGGCATCGTAGATCCTAAACTAATAGACCTACTCCGATGCGGTTTCTTTTGTTTGGAATCTGACGTAATCAAGTTGGTTCTTAGCTTTATTTGCTCAAAACCGGTTCAAAGTTATACGCAATAAATGTCGGGGTTATTCAAAATTTCTAGTTTTAGAGTTACAAACAAGAAACGATCCTGAATTACTTTGAACGCCCCCGTGGACTATTAATTTGAAAGGATTCGTCTCTCCGACATCTGTTATCATTATTGTAAATTGTCGAGTTCCTGTCCAAAGTTTTATTGCGTTGTTGTTTTATCAATAACTAGCTTTCCGCCCGGGGCTTCGTTCCTGTAGGAATTTGGGAAAATTATGTAGCCTATGTTATATGATATGATATATTTTATCAAAATTGGTTCAGCCATTAAGGAGTTATAAGCAATAACTGTGGTATTAAGGTTATTTTTTCAATGTCTATGCAATAACTGCTTTACCACAAAACATTAAAACACCACTTATTGTACAAAGAGAATTTAAACACTAGTTTAGATAAGATAATGTCTGAAACTGACTTATATGTCATTTTGTTGTTGTTTAATTTATTTTTCGGGAGCGGCAAAGGAACCTACGTCCATACAGCCAAAATGGCTGCCAAAACATTGTCTAAGTTACTAGCTTTCCGCCCGCGTAGACTACAAGTTATATCGCGCCCAACTGCGGGATAAAATGTAGCCTATGTCCTTTCCCAGTCTCTAATCTATCTCTGTACCAAATTTTATCATAATCGATTAAGTAGTTTAGGCGTGAAAGACGGACAGACAGACAGACTTAGTAAGGATGGTTAAGGCCCTGAATGTCGATGGTTATAATTCTGTTAAATTACTGAAATTAAATCTATGAAACAAAGATCCATCCAGCCAGCAACCCTACGTATGTCATCACTTAACTTCATCTAACAGGAGGACGACCCACATTACGTTAGCCTGTGCGTGGTCTCCCGTCAGTGCCGGATTAGCCGATAATCAAATTAAGCAATTGCCAGAAATAGCACCGAAAAAAACATTTACCAGCACATGATAGGTATATGAAAGGGGAAAATCCGCGCAATTTAATTTGACTATAGCGTTGACGTTTGGGGTCATGCTCCGCTCCTCGCTTGCGATATTATTATACTGGTATAAAGTCAAAAAAAACTACTTTCCGCGAATTTAGTGCCCGTAAAAGTCGCAATTAATTTAAAAACGATTTGGTTCTTATTGTATGTACATAATACCTACTCCATGTATCTCTTTCTTCCTTCATACATAATCGAAGGTACGTGTTTCTCGTTGTAATAAATACATGATACTTGTGGATCACCTAATTTTTTTTCTGAATTGATAGCCCAGTTAGTAATGAGCCAGACTTATAATCGGAAGGTTGCGGGTTCAAATCCTGGTGCGGGCCTGTACCACTAAATTCGTCTTTTCGAATTAATGTGCGTATTTCTAATTATCACTTGCTTAACGGTGAAAACCCAAGAAAATTCATTTTCGGGCTGCGCGCGGTCCACCAACCCGCATTGGGCCCGCGTGGTGGACTATGGCCTAAATCGCCTTCATGTTTCGAAGGGAGGCCCGTGCCTCTCGGTGGGGACGTATTATAGGCTGGTAAAAAAAAAACTTGTGGACACCTATCTACAAGTAAACTAGTTTTATTTATTTTTATTTATACTTTATTGTACACAAACATTTTACAATTTTTTCTTACAGAGAACAGGATACACAATGGCGAGCTTAACTCAAAGTGAGTTCTCTTCCAGCTAACCTCAACAACACGGGGAACAATAATACTGACACGATAATATAATACCTTATTGGAATACATAGTCAAATAACATAAGCAAATTAATTAAAAAAATATCTTACTTACCATACTTATATACTGTATATATAATAAATATGTCCAATACATACATAATATATCAATATAATATTTAAATATATAAACATACATGCATACACTATACATGTAGGATAAATAAGTTGTGTTGCCCCTAGTATCGTAGGGGCAACACAATTTGTGTGTCACGCCACTCACTTGACGGTGAAACTTAACTGTGATTGCGCGGCTTGCTCGCCTCAGTCAGTCGGACAAATTTTTATGATTGTGCTGGAGCTGCTGCCCGTTAAAAACATACATACGAGTACCTACATACGCTCACGCTTATAATTCCCTATCAGTGTAGGCAGAGCATCAGAGGTTTTAAAACCTCTTGATGCCACGTTTGACATACATTTAGAGGGTAATAATAAGATAAAATAGAATGTAAGTGGTAAGAGATTAAGTGAGACGCGAGGGACAAAACCCTCGCGTCTCACTTAGTGACTTTTACATTATGCCTGGGAAGAGTAGGCGACTGGCACATTCTGTTATTCTATTACTCCCAGTTCAGCATGGAAGGAATGCCCGTGAAAAAATGTCAGGAAAAAGTGGAATTCCAGAACTAATGATGGTTAAGTACGTAACAAATGATTCTATTTTTTTCTGCTCTGTCACGAACGTGTCAAAATAGAAAATCCTGCGGTGCTTAGGGATCCGTGTGACAAATGAAATCCGCACGAATGAGAAAATTGCTCTCTTGGTGACATGAACGATTCAGGATGTTATTACATTTTGAACATACACACACCGGCAAATTTAGCGAAACAACTTACGTTTTTCATACAATTCAGTCAACTGTAGAATTTATAAATGGAGATTTTTATTTGAGGCTGTTATTAAAATTTTACGCTTAGTTTAGGCCATTGATTCCCAAAGTGGTCCAGGTGGATCCCCAGGGGTCCACGAGAGACGCGACGGGGGTCTACTACGTTGGCGTGACAAAAAATGGGGGTAACAAAAAAAGAGTAAGATTAGTAATTGTTGTCATTTTATCCTATTCTACTAATGACACTAAGAAATAAATAATAACTTAGAACCTTAAATAAATTCTGAAATGTAGTTGACAACCCTATTTCCATAGAATTTCTAAGGAATCTTTAGAAGTTTATTTATTCGAAGTCCTACTATTTACGTGTGCATTTTTTTCAATAATTTGTCTGTCACTACATCGTGCATCTTCAGTATTAAGGAAAAATGCTAATACCGTAGGAATACGTAGAAAATCGTTATTAAGTAAAATCAATAAAAAAATTTTTTTTATTCTTTAGCATATATTACGTTACTATAAATTTGTATGTAAATGACTGATATGTTATTACAACAATTACATAAATTAGAATGCTTAAAACAGTCTTCTTTTAGGTTTTATAAATACATACTGATTTTTGCTGACGTCAGCAAAAGTTGAAAAAAACCAAAAACTAAGCAATAAAAAGTCATAGTTTCTTTTCCAAAGTTGTACTTCTTGGCAATCTCTATTAAATGAGAATATAAAACATAGGTGACCAAAATTGAGGTCAAATTCCACACAGTGCTACGTTGGCGTGACAAAAAATGGGGGTTCACAATTCGTAAGCAGGGGTCCACGTTTATCTGGATTCGATAGTGAAGAACTTAATGCTGGTCTGATTAAACTAAGAATTAATTGGTTCCTTGTGCTGCGAGTAGATGTTAAAAAATTAAAATTGGATGGAATCACCTTTTTGATTGCCCAACTTTACTTTTTTGAGATCCACTCACAACACAATCAATTAATTAGTTAACCAATCAATTCTCACTTTTTTTTCCGAAAACTGTTAATTCTTGGTTGGAATTCAGCCGCAAGCCGCAACGCAAATTTCCATAGTTATATGTAATCTTCACATTTTTTTTCGAGTTTTGGGAAAATGTTACAAGTGTAGCTATATCCATCGGAACCAGCAAAATTTTAAAAGTGGTCTATGAGAAAAAAAGTTTGGGAACCGCTGGTTTAGGCCAAAGTGTTTGTCAGTTAAAATCAAATATAAAACATACAATAAGTTTTCAAGAATTTTCTGCATGGCCAAAAGATAACATTGCAAAAACCTTTTCATACAACTTCGTATGAAAAGTTTAAAGAGTTTTTTTTGTCAGTTTTTGTAAAAAAAAAGAGACGACCATTTAAAAAAAATATTTGCATAAAGAACAGTGCAGTTATGCACGTAAAACGTATATTTTTAGAACTCCCAAGCTATGTCGATTGTATGAAAAACAGAAGTTGTTCCGCTAAATGTGCCGGTGTGTGTATTATAACGGATTCTTACTAGGTACGATTTTCTTTTAAAATAGGTACGCGGCCCTTAAAGTTTCGTAAATTTATAATTTTACCAGGCAAGTTGTAATATCGCGGGTGATTATAATTTTTACCATTTTCCGGTGACATGTATAAACTATAACGGATTACTAACTCATTACTAAATTTAGCGACTATCGGGACTGTTGCTGTTGATACCCCCTCCCCCAATGTCACTTAATTATTATCTAAATACCTACTGAACCACGCAAAAAAACACATCAAACTTACCATATGTGTGTCCCTTATTCCATTTCTTATAGAACTAGAGAAATGCACGTCGACAAAAAAGTCGTAAAAAAGTCATAAAAACGATTCCTTCTTAAGTGTTGGTCACGTACAGTACCACCCATGGCTTCCAAGGACACAAAAAATCCTGAAAATACTGCTTGATCCTAGATTATCTTAAGAGAAATAACATAAAAACCTAAAGCTTCAGTTACGAAGACTGGTTGTGGGTCTAAATAGCCTACCCTTATCAAACTTAAACTATCTGCCAATAATAAATCCATTTTTGTAAAAGTATCTAATTTTCTCTACCCTAGCTTACGATGGATACCTAAATAGATAGATATTGTGTTATTGTACATACAGCCGCACATCAGGCTATACTTGTCAATCTTTACGTTGCCCTTATCAGCCGGCTTTCGTAGTGCAAATGGGTAATCTGAAGTGCTGTTGTCTCTATACATAGACATAGACATACAATTTATTCACAAGCACAGGTACACACTACATTACAGACAGAAATAATAATACAACAACAAAAATAAAACACAAGCACACACAGGACACAATGTAGGCGCAAGAGTCATAGTAGTGTGCACCGCACCTATGAATGGGCAATGGCTCAGCTATATGTTGCAGGCAAACTGCAACGCTGGATTTCGGCCAGTTGCCCCGAGTACGAGCGAGCTTGAGACGCAATGATTTTGGCTCCAAGAGCTAACATAATTTTAAGTTAATAAAAATGCAACATATAAAAATAAAAAGTCCTAATAAATACTAGTAATAGAATATAATTAATTACATATGTATAGATGAATGTATTTACAATAGAATTTAATGTTTAATGTGTATACATAAATATCCCAAATATAAAATAAGATATTTATGTTTATTACATATATAAACATAATACCAAATAGCTTCCTATCCTACTTATACTAATTTTGTTGTTGTTTACTAATGAAACTTTGGTAAGTTATTCTTTTTGCATACGCCCGTGAAGGTTTCTAGCACAAATCTTACTTATAATATAATCTATACACACACACACACACACACGCTCTCGCCCATAATCCCTAACGGGGTAGGCAGAGCATCAGTGATTCTAGAACCACTAGATGCCACGTTTGACACAAATAGTGAAGGTTATCAGATGGAACAAGTAATCTATACTAGATACCTGTACTAGATATCTGTAATAGTAGATGTGGGTTATTATAGGCTATAAAATTTCCCAAATTCCTACTGAAACGAAGTCCTAGGCACAAAGCTAAACGTCAAAAACACACTGCAGGTTTCTGATTCCTTTGAATTTAACCAAAGTAAAATCTCTCCTCTTTAGAAATCCAAGCGACAGACACGAATGAAATCCTCATACATACTGACAGGGACCGTCGAGTGGATCGACAAGGATGCACATTGCACATGTCAATTGTGCATCGGGTGCACATTGTTGTGTGCTGTATTGCACCAAATATAACTCGACGGTGTAAGCTAAATGGATCTTTCGATTTTCAAAATTATTTTTTTGTTCAAAAGAAGTGGTTCCCTATTAATTTAATCAAAGTAAATTCTGCGCTTATTGAAAAAATCAACCAAAAAACATATACAGATTCCATTTAGATGACATATTGGGTTGTGATTATCTGCTAATAGGCATTGTGGGGATTAAATCGGTGGATTATTACACTTTTGTCGTGGACAATTATCATGGCTCTATCAATGTTCTTTAATGTTAGTTTTTTTTTTTAATAGTTAACATTTGAGAGTTACAGATACTTTATTGTTGTTTTGTTATAATTTCAAAGACACGAAGTTCGCCGAGACATAAAAAGACAAATAGAATAATTTGGAAGAGGGCAAAAGAGGGATTAACTTTTAAGTATTTTATTTAGACAATACAACTGCACTGAACTGAGAGAATATTAGCGTTATTATTTTCCACGTTAAAAAACGTATGAGTGACTGACTTCAACCCCAAGAACAATTCACACAATGTAGATAACTAGTATTTTTGCAGACTATAATGCTTATTAGCAGATAACCACAAACGAAAATGTCACTCATCTATTTAGATGATGTTCTGGTTAGTAATATTTTTTTTGTTTTTGTTGATTTTTTTTAAAGGTCTGAAACATTTTCGATAAAATTTATATAGGACCACCGCTGGAGACACTCTTTCAAACAAAAAAAGAACTTTGAAAATCGGTCTCTAATCGGTGATCATACATAAAAAATACATACAGTCGAACATAGAACCTCCTCCTTTTTTGAAGTCGGTTAACAAAATGGTGTATCACCTCCGACATTTGATTGCTTATAAATAATTTTTAAAGGACTAAACCAGTTTATTAGCTCAGAACCATTTCGATTGCGTCAGCTTTCAAACAAAAAACCGTATTTAAATTGGTCCATTCGTTTAGGAGCTAAGATGCCACGAACAGACAGACAGATACACACGTCAAACTTATAACAACCCTCTTCTTTTGTCGGGGGTTAAACAAAGCAGGAGCATTAGAAAACATGACATACTCAAATTATTATTACTTTGAAAGCTTTAAAAATATTAAATTTCGATTTGATAAAAACTAAACGTAAGGAAAGTAAGTTCAACACAATAAAATTCTAAAATTAACAAAAAAATCTGCCGTTGTTACAAAACGATTTCTTTTTCATGGAATCGACGAACAAAACGACAATCATTTAATCCCTCAACTCGTACAGATCGTTCCAAGACGAGGGTACAAAATACACTGGGCGTCAAAAATAAGTAGTACAGTTTTAAAATTGCGATTTCTCCCAAACTATAAAACTTAGACCTTTGAAACAAAAAAGGTTAAAAAGAAAATTTAATCTTATTCAATAAAAACTTCATGCATTATAAGAACTTATAATGCTTGACTTTAAAAAAAACGAATAAATAAAAACACTTTTTTTAAACTGTTGAAAGGTGTTGTCTTACTTAGGATTTTTGTGTTTGACACATTCGCTGCTGATAAAGCAATTGTAATTGAAAAGCATAGGTATCTTCAGAGAGTAAATTTGACTAATCATGCCTCTTTCACCAGAAGAATGTGCAAGAATCTTAGCTTTTCTCGAAGTGGGCATCAGTATGCGTCGTACTGCAAGGAGGGTGGGTGTAACTTTAAGAACGGTTCAGCGAGTAAAGCAAAGGTACGAAGAGACTGGAAACCATCTAAGGAGACGAGGTAATGGCAGACCCAGGTGCACAAGTACCCGAGAAGATCGCTTTATTGTTTCCACTGTGTTAAGAAATCGACACCTTAATGCAGTTGAGGTTCAGCAACAGCTTCTTCGGACCCGAACAGACTACATCAGTGAGAGTACAGTGAGAAGAAGACTTGCTGAAGCTAACCTGAAGCCTCTAAGACCAGCAAATGGCCCCAAACTTGAGACAGAGCATCGCGTAGCAAGACTACGCTACGCCCGTCAACACGTACAATGGGGCGAAGAAGAATGGGCTAGAGTTTTATTCACAGATGAGTCTCGATTCTCTTTATACACTTCAGATGGACGGCGGAGAGTCTACAGACGACCCGGTGAGCGATACATTCAAGCTTGTATCTCGGAAAGAGTCCAATATGGCGGGGGCTCTGTACACGTATGGGCTGGTATCTCTTCAGAGAGTCGCACAGAGCTTGTGGTAATAGAAAATGGGACTTTGACTGGTGAAAGATATGCCTCGGAGATCCTCAACGAGTATGCAGGGCCATATTTAATAAATATGGGTGATGGAGCCATCCTAATGCATGATAACGCCCGGCCACACACTGCTCACCACGTACAAGAGTACATTCAGGAGGTTGGCATCAACTTGATGGCTTGGCCATCGAGAAGCCCAGATCTCAACCCGATTGAACACGCCTGGGATGAGCTTGGGAGGCTAGTCAGAAGGCGCAGTCCACCTCCTGCCACACTCAGGGCTCTAAAACATGCGCTGATAGAAGAATGGGAAAATATTCCCCAACACCGCCTCCGAAACTTAGTGTTCAGCATGCCAAACCGGATCCAAGCTGTAATTAGAGCCCGAGGCGGCAACACAAGTTATTAAATTGTGAAAAAGTTCCAAAACGTGAAAATTAAGTGGTTGACATATCGTTAAAAATTGATACTTTTTAGTATTTATCTTAATTTTAAGTTTGAAACTTTATTCATGCCAAATAAAATATAACTTTAATAAACTTCGTTAAGTTTACTATAAACTGCTTTTTATTTCATAAGTGTAACTACTATAGTTTAGGAGTAATTGCAATTTGAAAAGTGTACTACTTATTTTTGACGCCCAGTGTATAATCTGCATAATGACTGTTTCCTGAATATTTTAGCAGTTACAATCCGAGTTCCAGGTTAAATCTGGAAGGATTTAGTTCGGGCAAGCATAAGTATTGGAATACCGAGTATAAAGTGTTTTTTTGGCAAAAAGTGTGCTTGATTCTAGCCTCTGATCTAGCAGTCGTCTTTATCATTTTGATAGTGAGAGATAGAGACTGAGACAATCAATACTTAAGTATAAATGAAGACTTGAGTGTCCTTCTGTATTAATCTTACCGTCTAGGTATAGTCAAGTATGTAGTGTCCTTCTGTAATACGGGTAATCTCATCTCATCTCCACACAAACAAAAAGCGCCCTTTCAGCAAAAACGCGTGTTCAGAAATCAAGGGCTATATTTTCCTTTTTTTGCCGAAACAATTCAGACCTCTGTCACAGGGCTTGTGAAATATATCCTGAAATGTGTCCCGAACATAACTTCTCGTAAATCTACTTGCTTACTGTTTGGCTTTTCTGAGTTGGCATTTAGTACAGATTTTGTTTAGTAGGTAAGTATTTACAAATAATTTAAAGGAAAAAAAAAGTTTGGCGCGAATGGGACTTGAACTTTTTGAACCCACGACCTATTAGATCTCCTGATGCTCTAACCAACTCAGCTATCGTGGCTTCAAGTCAAGCGGCGAAATTTCTCATTCCCTTACTAAGCACATTACGTCGTGCGTGTAGGTTAGCGCCATCTGTTTCTCTTACGAAGAACTATAGACTCGTACTAGACTCGTAAACCTATTAACGATTTCTAATTAAGAATTTTTAATTTAGTTATTTTTCTTTTCCTAAAATTTTTTGTTAATAAATTTTACCCCACGCGGGTAAGCTTTCAAAAATACTTAATTTTCTACAGTATTTGTTAAGGGTAGAACAAGGTTTGTATGAAGAGAAGAAGTCTTCTTCTTATCGTGTAGGTATATTCAAGAGTGTAGCGAACCTGGCTAACCCTGATATCAGAGTTTTCGAACCGCACAATGGCCTCTGACTTAGTTTTAACGACTGTAGTCAATCGACAACAACCGAGACTGACAGCTTAACGTGCCCTTCACGCTCGTAATAAATGCCACTTTGGTCACCCATCAAATTTCTCTGTGTACGTTGTTTAACCTCACTGATCAGTTGAGATCAGCGAGTGGCATTGGGCTATGAGCGTTTCATTAGAACAAGTTGGTTAGAACAAGGTTTGTATGAAAGAAAAGAGTTGGTTAGAACAAGGTTTGTATGAAAGAAAAGAGTTGGTTAGAACAATGTTTGTTTGACAAGAAGACTTGTTTAAAACAAGGTTGGTATGAAAAAAAAGAGTTGGTTTGAACAAGGTTTGTTTGACAGGGAAGACTTGTTTAGAAGAAGGTTTGTATGAAAGAAGAGAGTTGGTTAGAAAGCAAGGTTCATATCACAGATACGACTTGGTTAGAACTGGGTTTGTATGAAAGAAAAGATTTGGTTACAACAAAGTTTGTTTAAAAGAGAAGAGTTGGTTAGAACAAGAGTTGGTTAGAACAAGGTTTCTATGAAAGAAAATAAACTAAGCGAAAATTTCCTACGGGAACAAAGTCACGGGAGGGAAGCTAGTAAAATATAAATTAGTTCTGTCGACTTACACTCTCTGGAAACTTTCGGATCGTGACTGAGACAGCTTCAAACTAGATTATAAAATACGATACTAAGGGAACAGGGCCGAATGTAGAACCACTCCAATTACTTTAAACTTTTAATTAGTTTGCGAAAGTTAACGATGTGTGTCGGTCGATTAAACTGAATAACGTTTTTCTAAATGCATGAGTGAATTCAAGGTAATTGGGTAGTTTATTTAATAAAAAACAAAAAAATAGCATCGAAATCTGTCCATTCGTTTAGGAGCTACAAAACCACACACAGACACACAAGTCAAACTTAAAACACCCCTCTTTTTTGTTGAGGATAAAAAAGAATTGAATTTAAATATTTATTACTTACTTAAAATATTTCTGTTTGTTTTTCATATGGTTCTTTAGGAAATGTTGTTCAGTTTTATAGGGAAAATCACCCAATCCCACGAATTCATTTAGTCTCGCATAACAAACAGCTGCAATATTTAAAAAAAATATATAGGTTATTTTACAGGTTGCACCACCTTAAAGGATTGTGACATATTTCCAAAATATATGTACATAGGCCAGCGCATCAGGTTACTTCATCTTCATTGCAAAACCAATCTTATCACAACAGCACAGAGTACACGCGTGTGGTAACCTGAGTTGCAGCCGTCCGTACTTAATTAACTAATTCCAAACCGTAGCAATTTGCTACGAACGTAGCAGGAAGCTACGATTTTTTTACTACGGGATTTTTGCCCCTTGTTTTTAACCCCCAAACAAAAAACAGGGTTATTATATGTAAGTTTGACGTGTGTATCTGTGTATAAGTATGTATGTGTATCTATGTATCTCTGTGGCATCGTAGCTCCCAAAAGATATCTGTGTATCTCTGTGGCATCGTGGACCGATTTTGATGCATTATATTTGTTTGAAAGCTGATGTAATCGAGATGGTTCTTATTTTAGCATTTGATCAAAAATTTGTTTAGCTGTTCTAGGCAATCAAATGTCGATGGTGATACAATTTTTTTCGGTTGGTGCCAAACCAAATAAGTTGTTCGCCCCCGCACCGATTTCAAAAGTAATAATAATTTTGGCTTTATTTTTAGCTTTTTAGTACTGCTGTTTCAATTTCGAAAGATGTTTTTTCTGGATAAGGCCATGACAGAATAGCAGCTGCTGATGGTTCTGCCACAGCAACAGCCTGAGTCCTGGACCGATTTGCTGCTTTTCATTTTTTTATTAAATGTTGTTAATATTTAAGTAAGTAATTTAAAAAAAATGAGTTTTTATTTTATCTTATAAGTTTATTTTTAAATTAAAAAAAACACTAAAATGTTGTTAAAAACATGTTTCCAAATCCGCTCGCTTCCATCCGCCAGTCTGCATTAAGCTAATTACGATGAGATCTATTCTCTCTGTCTGCAGTACACACAGACAAACTAATAATAATGTATATTCTTCGTTGCAGACAACGTGAAACTCTCAAGTTCAATTAGAATGTTTGAAGGTAAATGTGACTGTTTTCAGTAAAAGGTATAACTTTCAAGGCAGGCAATGAGAGCTATTTACAATAGCTTATCACAATAATTACAATACAATACGATATACTTTATTTGCACACAAGGAAATACAGCACAATAAACAGAACATAAAACATAGTGTACAACAAGGCAGCCTTATTGCTGGGTAGCAATTTCTTCCAGGCAACCTTAGGGTTTTTGAAAAAAAAATGATATTAAAATTGAAGCTTTTTTAACTTTATAAATAGGCATACAGATACACACGTCAAACTTAAAACACCCCTATTTTTTGTCAGGGGTTACAATTATAACAATATTTTACGCACTAACTTATGCTTGCTTAAAGAAAAAATTAAAAATTTGTATCACCCCAGATATTCCTAGCTTACACCCCAGATATTCCTAGCTTTTAAACGGCCGAACCAATTTAAATTAAAATAACTAAGTACCATTTCGATTAAACTAAAAATTATCTTAGCTAAACAAACAAAAACGCATCAAAGTCAGACATTTTTTTTAAATTATAAGATGGGTTAACTCTTGACCTCAATCATGAACAGGGTCATAGATGAGGTCGACGATGGAGCGAATTAACCCAGAAAATGCCTATAAAGGCACTGGTACTCCCACACACCGACGGAACACAGGAGACTTCGGTAGGAGGGTGGTCGCAAATCAGACGGCCCTTTACAGAACCTAACACACCGTATGAGATCATAAGACGACACCACAGATTCAGAAGAGCGTGTCGGGCCACGCGCATTGTAGGGTTCCGTAGAACTACGGAAAAAAACCATCGCCTTTTCACGTGTATGGGAAACACCCGAAAAAAATTTTTTTTTCAAAATTTTATATTTTAGATCTGTCGGCGCAATCAATATCCATGACCATGCCAAAATTCAGCTCTGTAGTACCAAGGATCTTATATTAGTAAATATACTCTTATTAATCCCAACAGTGTTTGGCACTTGGTCGACTATTACTCGCAAACTTGAAGGACCAACACAGAAGGGGTGTGATAGTTTTCCTTTTAATTTCGTTATGTATTCTACCATCGTGAATTTTTTCACATTTTTAGAAACAACCGTTTAGCAGGTAGAGGGGGGGGGGAAACAACCGTTGGCACTTGTGTTTGACAAAAATCTTCACTTTAAAAATTTATATTTCGCAAACGGAGTGCTGAATCGAAAAACGTTTTTTGTAAACCCCTTTTATCTCTTAAAATGCTATCCTATGACACCCCATTCAATAATATTGGCGAGAAAAAAAAATCATCGCCCTTTCACGTCTATGGGAGACACCCGAAAAAATTTTTTTTTCCAAGATTTTACTCTACAGTTCTGTCGGCGTGATTCATATGTATAATCATGCTAAGTTTCAGCTCTGTAGTACCAAGGGTTTCTTAGGAAACCTGCGGACAGACGGACAGACGGACAGACGGACGGACGGACATGGCGAAACTATAAGGGTTCGTAGATTACTACGGAACCCTAAAAATTAGATGTCGTTGCCTGAGATGGATTAATAGGAGGCAGGCCCATTTGAGTTTCCTTAGTCTCCTTTTACGACACCCACGGAAGAGATGGGGTGGTGTTATTCTCAACCGATCACCACAACACGGTCTATTCGTTTAGGAGCTACGATACCACAGACTGACACACAGATACATACGTTAAACTTATATCATCCCCCTATTCGCGTCGGGGGTTAAAAACTACTATGAAACGTCAGCAGCTCTAGCACGATAACGACTAACTCGCGCTCGGCTCACGCTGAAACTTCACTTTGATTGCGCGAGGGTCCCGCGCAAAGGCTTGCTCGCCCTATGGCGTTGTCAATTTTGACATTATGACATAGGATCGCGGCGTTGTCGCGGCGCTGTCACTATCGTATTCGGCCTGCAGTTCTCGATTTTCCACCTGAACTAATAAAATGGCCACCATCCATTGCCATTACAACGCCACTGATTAACAAAATCTCCGCCCAATACAAAATAACGAGAGGTGAAACTCTTAACTTGTAACCATTACCTACCTAGTTTCGCAAACCAAAGTCGTTTAACTGCGAAGTTTAGTTAACTGTCGTTGTGGAGATCGTGTTTCGATTCCTGTAACTGCTGAACTTTGTGTATAACTGTCTGTTACTGGGTGTGTACAAAGGAACTAAATAGGCCACGCTGAAAATACATAATAGTAAGAAAAACTAATCTGTAAGATACAGGGTGTAAGAGAGCTTAGCTTATACTTAAATGGAGGAAACTATCCATAAAACTATTATTGGCTACTAGTTTTGTTTTTCCCAGAAACATCAAGCTAAGGAGTTTTTGACCTACTTTCCGCGCCATCTCCTTGCCTCATCAATTTCCGGTTTTCGTCTTTTACGCTGTTGTTGTAAGTAATTTTAAGAAAACAAAATTAATTTAAAGTAATCAGCAAATAGTAGGTCTTTCAAAGACAAATAACTTATTAGTAAAAACTAAATTTTCATTTTTGAATCATAAAAAGAAAGAAAGACATACTTAACCCTCGCGCCATTTTTGCACACCCGTATGTGCAGAATTTGTATCGCTCGCGACGGGACAATGGAATGATATTTTTTTAATTATGACGCAATAAAGAACGACTGATTTGACTAACAAGTCAATATGGTGCTCATGCTTGCAATAGTGCCGAAATATAGAACACTGATTTAAAACAATAATCGCGATAAGAACCCGTTGTAAAATGTTTAAAATAAAATCAGAAATGTGATGTTTCATATAACGTAAATATATTTTTTTTTCTCGAACAAACGATATACTTACTTGCGTTAAGTAATATGTAGGGGGCTCTCCTAAAAACCCAAGTGGGGTCACGTTACACATTACTTACCGCTCTTGTATCGTTAATAACTACAACGGCTGCACCTTTGCGAATATGCGTAGCGTCAGCAGGGTCAAAAGAACGAATGTGTATGTATGTATTTAAATCGTTTAATGTATGTTTGTAAGTATTTAATGTAATCTTGACTTATTTTAAGTGACATCCTGAATGTCCTATAAAATAAAGATTTTTCTATTCTATTCTAAACTGCCTAAAGAATATGATGTCGATCTGTTTAACTTTAGTGACCATCGTCAGCTGAGAAATATTTTTTTTAAAGATTAGCTAGAGGTTAATTAAGCGTTTAAGCTACTTTGTTATCAACTACTTATCATGGAGAGTTGCGTTGCGGTCATCGCGAAAATTTGTATCTTTGTGATTTTGTTTTGCAATAGTTTATTTCTATCAGATCTGTGATTGGCCCTCTATCTTTTTTTTAAGTTTACTTTATTGTAAAGGCTATTAGTTTTACAAATATAAAATAAATAAATCAAATGTAAATGTCGTTACAAATATATTACATTTTTGAAGACATTTATATCTATTTTTAGGAAAATATCTTTTTAACTAATAGAGGCCACAAGTTGTGTTTGTTACTAAAATAAAATTAACACAAAAACAAGAAAACGAACACGTTACCCGTAGAACTTTACATATTGATAAAATGTTACCTACATAACAATATCTACAATAACTTTTAACTTCAAAATGATTTTAATTTCTCTTGCTTATCTGTCACTGTCAAAGCGAAGTTTCGCCGCGACTCGCTCTAGTCGTGCATTGTGCTGCTGTTTTCTTATCAAGTTAGTAAGATTACTTGTAAATTATGCATCACGAACATGCATTGTGCTCGCTTGAAGTGTGCTTGCTATGTAGGTCGGTTATAAAGTGCATAATTGATGCCCGTTGTTCATGTTCAGCTTTGTTCGACACGAAGGTATACCCCAATTCATTGGAAAACCGCACTTATCCAGGATAGTTTTTGATCTCGAAATATAGAAACTTAGAAATTTTTGTGAGTTAGTTTCCACTGAAGTAATTGTTCAGTAGTTTTGTTCATTATTCAAAAAGCTACTCGATTTGCAAACTAATCACATATTAGTAAGCTTTCAGTTACTATAAAATTCACTATTTATAAGCCATTATGATTCAGCATAGAACCAAAACCATAAAACACAATCTCTAGTCATTCTCTAGTGCCTGAATGTTTTAGAATATTGAAACACAGTGATTGCTATGAACAATTTGTCAGGCTGTTGGAAAAATTGCGCATTAATCATTGTGGATTGTATATCTTAATGACTACCATAAGCGATATGACGTCTTGTTTACGAAAATGTTGATGACTGAACCATAATAAATTGTTTTTGATAACATGTGTTTTTCCTTAACACCTCCTGTCCTGTGTAGTCAAAAACAGTATTTTGGAATTTTCACGATATTTTCGCATTAAAAAACAGTGCGCATGGTTACATTTTTTATTAGTCACACTAAATTTCCTGTCAAGATAAAAAACAGACCGATGAGTCAGTGACAGTAGGTTAACTGACTATAGTCTATTGTAGACATACATATTCATCAAACTGCTTATAGTAGGGTAAAAAAAACCATTTTTTGGTACAGTATATTTACTATAATTTATGCTAAACTATACTTATATTTAACTTACAATAAACTCTATTGAAAATCACTATTTTCTAGCATGTTTACTTCTTATCTCCTGAACTCTGCTCCTAATGCTATTAATAACACTTTGCTTGTCATATGCAGCCCACTGTTTTTCACGAGCATAATCTTCAACGTACGCCAACATCGTCGTTCTGGCATTTGCGTCCAACCCAGGCCTCACATACGTACCGTTGTTATGAAACGCGTTTGCTTTCGCACCAGTTAATGAGCAAACAGCCAACGCACTCTGTGAAAATATTTCCGCCAGTAACAATCTAGCTAGCGTTTTGCAATCTTTAGACACTCGCTTACAGTGTGCGAGTTTTATAGCATTAACGAATACTTTACTTTCAGGAACAAGCTCAACAAGACCAAGGTTCGGGTCATTTTTGCGGTACTTTAGAGTCCATCGCGTATCCTTTGGATCGTAGTCTGGTGGTAAAACAAAGTTGCGCAAACTTTTAGGGGATTTCTTCGGAGCTTCATATTCTTCATCTTCACTATCATCATCTTCATCATCACTGCTACTGCTTTTGACATCATCACCCTTCATCTCTGCATCATGGGTTTCCACCTCAGGCTGCTTTTCTTTGTTCAGTTCCAATTTTTTAGAATTGTACGAATCCTTAATAAGTTTTAGCAATTCAATAGACCGCTCAAACGATTTGTGGACCTCCAAAATCCTCTCTGAAGAATGTAAGTGACTGGTTTCCATAGTTTCAAGAAGATTAGCTATAAAATTTGCTTGAGTGCGTATCTTATCAATTGGATAATCAATTGGCTGGTCTATTTCTTCTGTAACTACTCTTGGTGAACTACTACGAACACTATCATCATCTCGGACCGATGACACCTCCGTATCTTCAATTACTTCTGTTTCATCGACGACCATTGGCTGCATGTCTGAATCCTGGGAGGTTTTATCATCAAGCGAAATTTGGGGGGGCTCTGCTACTGAAGATTCTTCAGAGATTTTTTCAGCTACCTGATTTTGATTAATCGATTGCTGTGATCCCAGAACGTGTTGTTTCATGGAATTTAGAAGATCTCGAGAAATAAAAGAAGATTTTTCAATGTCTTTGCAGTCATTATCAGTAGAATTATCTTTACAAAAGTCAGGTATTTTCTGAAGATAAGGATATACAAATTCTTGATTTTTAGTTGGTACTCTAGAAGTATTTTCAGCTGGAATTATATTTTGAGAACCTTTATTAGTCACTTCTACAACCTTTAGTTTACTCATATTTACTTCTAATTGAGATTCCGATACTTGTGGACATTTTATTGGAATATTTCTCTCTGAAAAAAATAGCTTCATTAATGTGTGCTTCAAGATCGTAAAATCTCATTTGGTTGCTAAAAATAACCACTCACTATTAACAGATGTGCACAAATCGTCAGCTGCGACACCATACTTCTTTTCCAAGATATAATACTTAGCATCTTCGTAAGTATCTGAAAAAAATAACCATTGACTCACCATTTTGCTAATAAGTCAAAGCGTAAATTGATATGCAAAAGAGTAATTATCTACTCACATGTTTCAAATTTAACAACAGCCATATATAGGACCCATTTTCCCGATGGCGGCTCTCCGTCCTCAATCCGTCTCTGTGTTACCGACAGTCGCTCATTAGGATACGCAACTATACTCTTATCCTCAGTAACTCTGCGTACTCGTATCCAAGAACGTGGTATACAAACAAACTCACCAATATCATCCCGAGGTTGTTCTAAAAAATTTACCACTGCATACTGATACTCTTCGGAATCTAACTGGAAAATTCAATAGACCAAATTAACAATAGTTCCGTATTAGCGGCGCGGAAAATTAGTGACATAGCACTCAATTGATGAATAACCTTGAAATCCTTACGGACCTCATACTGATTTGTAGTCAAATAATTTAACGTTATACACGCTTACCTTCATTCCGACGTAGTAGTATAGTTTCTGTATTAACTCACGATAAACTAATGAATGTTAGCAAAAATAATGTTTAATTTTTCGTATAAACGCGTTTGGCTTGCACGAACATTGAACGTTGTCTCCCATCAGTCCGGAACATTGTCCGTGTTTTTATATCAAGGGCAACCAACGCGTCATGGAAACAAGAATATATTACGTACGTCTATTCCCTTTGAGGTTATAATCAATAAGGGCCCGGGCCAATGTAATGAAATACACTGGACTATATATACCTGAGGACTGTGGCGTGGAAAAATGTTACGCTGACAAAATTTTAGGTTATTTACGTCTTGGTATATTCAGCGCTATTGATAAGAGAATGAAAAGTAGTTCTTATCTTTAGTCGATAAGACAGTAAGCGAGCGATATGTTATCTGTTTATACAGTTTGGTGTGAATTGAGGTTATAAAATAACAAGTCGACGCCAAAAAATATAAATTATTTAACGAACAGAAGCGTAGCGATTATACAAAATTAGCATATTCAGATTAAATAAGTAGAACACATTTCCTTTACACTTGTCTATTTTATTTTACCAGTCATAGTTAATACTGTCACTAAAAACGCACTCATCAGTTCGTGAATCATATTAACGTTTTCTAGCATCAATTCATTCGTTGTTACAGATGGCATTTTCATTTTTGTAACAAGACAGTTAAGGTGATGGTCAATACTTTTGCCTAGAGAGTCAGCAAAGTTTTTTGAAAACGTGGAAAATCTTAGCACTTCTTCAGCATCATCCTGATCCATAATTTCAAGTTTCTCGTTCATTGTCGGACTGTTTCTGTTGACTGCGACTATTTTGTCGATACATTGATCAATCTCCAATATTATCGGCCGTATGGCCTCAAGCATTGTGACTATATTCGGCCTCTTAGTCACTCCAAAGCTTGTAGAAGGTCTTTGGTAATTTCCAAGAGAAAGTTCAGCAGTCAGGTCTTTGATAATCAAAACTTGCAATGCGTTACAGCCGTCGGTCACTGCCTTGGCGTCTTTCACATGATTATTCTTGAAATTAACCATCTGGATCGCTTCTTCGACACTGTCTAGAAAAAAACAAGATTTTAGTCTTAGCATAGTGTCACAGAAGAAAGAAGAAATTATAATTTTTACCAGTTTCGTAGACTATTGTTCCTTCGTACGACTGCCAATTGCATGATGGAATTCTGGTCAGATAATCTGGATCTGATACTGATAAATCTTGATTTTCTGGTAATACAACAGTGACACTTTTTCCACTACAAGTCATTATCCAAACACGCGGTACGTACATGTACACTTGGTTTTCAATGTTACCGAACTCTACCACGCAAATCGCTTTTGAAAGTAACTGAGTCATTGATCTAAAAGTAGAATACGTACTCCTTGTTCGGTCGCACAAGAATAACTGGTCTGTGAAAAATCTGCGGTCATACTGTAAGAGTTATCGCTTCTAGATTTATTCTGTCACCTTCTTATCAAAGATTATCTGTTTCCGTACATTAACAATAGAAAAGGTCAGAATAATCTGAACTTACAGGCAATCCCTGTAACGTTTCGCTGATGTAAAATATAAAACGTAACAAATATTTTCTATTGCAACCTTTTAAACTGTTCAAGACTGTACAAAATTATTCCGGTTCATAGATTATGGATGACAGTGTCTCGAACAACATGTTTTGGACATAATTTTATCTATTTATGCGCGTAAATTTTCCATTTCTTTGATTCATGAATATCATTTGGTGTTATAAAAACTTGTTTGTTCAGATTATTCACAGTTCTAAGCTAGAACATACCAAGAAGCTTATTCACTCTAACATCTGCCGGTTTTTTTTTGCTAGTTTCCTGGTATGTACAGAGCAGGGACTTTTTATTGCGTTACTAATGAGTAATGAGTAATGAGGGTCCTTATCATTTTTTGTACTTGTCCAGGAAGTAACAAAATACAGGATGCTATTGCACATAGTTTGTCCTTAATAAGCTGATAGTAATAGAGCTACTATATAAAATAACCGGTTTTGATCCAGTTCAAAGGAGTACTTTGATGAGCAATTGAAAGGAATCAATTAAGAACACCAGGTCAAGAGTATTAGATTCAATTGAATGTCTGAAGTTTGCTGCTAGTGTCTAATTTGTTTATTAGTCATGAATGAAAATGTTCCTTGTATTTACAATTTTGTTTCTATGGGGAAGTACTGGAGGAATTGAGGAAAACCAAACTACAATTGTACAATACAGATTTAATTATCAAATAACAAGCATGAACTTCTTTTAATTTTGTATAAACAATTATAAACACGTGTTATTCATAAAAATGTAAATATTTGAAAACTATAACTATCAGTCTTTACTACGAGGTGTGTTAGTTCTGAATTTAACTAAATTATAAACACAGAACTCGTTAAAATAAAAATATAATCTAATTGAACTAATTAGTATACATAAAACCCGTAATCAGTTACATAATAATATTATCTCCAAACTCGGTAGTCTGGCGCCAAGTCTAAATTAAACAACTTTTGATTTTCCATATTTATTTCTTATTTCTTGAATTTTCGTACGAATACTACTCATTATTCCAGCAGTGTCTGAGGTATTCCAATTCCTTTTATTCCCGTACTCTTCAATGAACGCCAACAAGACCATCCTCGCATGCTCATCCAATCCAGGTCTTACATCAATGTCCACGGTATTGAATGCTCTGGCTTTTGTGCCTGTTGGAGAGCAGACACTTAGTGCGTTTCTGCTGAAGACTACAGTCAGTAACAATCTTGCAAGCATCCTGCAGTCATTAGATGACCGTATGCAATTTTTGTATTCTGCTTTGTTGACGTAGACGCGACTTTGAGGCATCAGTTCGATCAGCCCTGGTCCAGGCTCTCGGTGCTTAAGTGTCCATCTAGAATCGTTTGGATCGTACTCTGGTGGAAGAACAAACGTGTGTCTTCGTTTGTTCTTTTTCGGTGAGTTTTTGACACTAGAGTTGTTATTTTGGTCATTGTTAGAACTTTGGTCTGATGCTGGTGTCTCTGGAGCTGGTGTCTTTTGAACCTGTGGAACCTTTTGAACCTGTGAGACCTCTTGTGCGTTAGAGGTAGGATTTTTAAAGGATTCTATTACATTGACTTTTTCGGCCTTGTTCAATAGTATTTCATACAATTTAAGACATCCCAAAGTACTAACTCGTAAGTTATTATAATATTCTTCAGTATTAATAAAATTTTTGTACATTTTAGTGAGAAGAAGACCGTGAACCTCCAGTAATTCGTTTTCTACTATTTTAGAAAGCTTCTGCTGGATATCTGGTACAAGATTATGAACATCCATCGATCTCTCATCTGTCATGCACCCAGAAGTATCTTCTTCACCGTCATCCTCGTTTACGTAATCTGAATCATCTGAAGAACCGTTCTCCAAAAGTTCTTCATCAGCAGATACCATTTCAGAATCTGTAACCTCTTGTGGCTCTTGTTCTTTTATTGGATGCTTGTCTGTATCATACCCACTTTCCAATGATTTTCGAGAGTTTGGAGTTTCATCTATAAGTTGATCGTCTGCTTCCATTTCGGTAGCTTGATCAGCCACCAGTTTTTTAGACTCCAAGTGTTGATAAACATTATTTTCAGGAACCTCGAGTTGCATCTCTTGCAGTTCAGATGTAGTCTGAGTCTCTGAATCGTGGGAAATTTCAGGAGCTGAAATCTCAATGCACCTCATGGGACCTAAACTTAGTTTTGCCAGTAGATCTTTGCGTGAATTCTTCCTTTGATCTATCGAAACCTGTTGGTTTGTTTCCGGCAAAGCAATTAGTCTTTCTTCAGAGACTTGAGGCTTAGAATTGCTTTGGGATTCAAGAAGCTTGGCTGTACGCGGATCTTGATAACTCGGTGGGTCTTGTCTTTGCGAATTTTCCAAATTTCTAGCTGGCTGGTTTTGAACTGCAACTGGAAGAGCTGTAAGTTCACGTCTCAGCTCGGGCATTTGGTTTACACTCACCAATGGCCGTTGATGTTGACGTGGAAGAAACTGGCTGGGGTCAATTTGGTTAGATTGATGTGGAACATATCCAGTCATAGGATTTGGGTGGTAGCTTCTCTGATTAATGTATGGATTAGGTCGATTGGCCATGTCTTGCATTCGTGCAAATTGCTGTATGTACTGCAATTGAGAGGGTTCATAGAAACGAGCCTGGTAAGCCAAGTGTGAGAGATTTTGAGCAGCAGATGTGTTCATACCTGGAAGGGGATGTCTTTGGTCTCCAACATTACCAGCATAATTCGGTAGTTGCTTATTGTACAAAGATTGCTGCGTTGTAGGTATATTTTTCGTTATGTTTTCTAAACGAGCTTTCTTTTCAATAGGTTTTTTAATCACTGTTGAAGACTTTCTTCTGATGGCGGGTATCTGTCGCTGAGAGGATAGGTCAATTGGAGTTGGTGTATAGTAAGTAGTCGATGGAATAGTTTTCGCAAGGCTTTGAAGTGGGTTTTGATAGCTGCAGGTCACTTCAGAGCTTGTTCCAACAGTTCCTTGCAGTTTTGAAGATGGAGTACTGACTGATGGCTGGGCATAATCTTGTTGAGAAAGCTGGTTGACTCTACTGGGAGGCCTAGTAGTTGAGTTTTGTGCAAGCGAAGTTTTCTGGATGTCATCGGTTTCGTTAGGTTGTCCAGTATGGATTTCATGCAGACGTGACTCTATAAATGAATAATCATGATGATCTAAAGCTGGATTAGGTTGAGCCTGTTTTGAAATTGGTGGTTTTTCTTCTTCGATAGGCTCAAATTCAATTTCAACCTCTACCTCTACATCAGAGTCATTGATATCCGGCATACTGAGCGGCTCATCTTGAACAGGTGAAGGTTGTCTTTCATCTGATGGCTTTGGTGAAGGTTGTCTTCCATTTGCTGGCTTTGGTGAAGGTTGTCTTCCATCTGATGGCTTTGGTGAAGGTTGTCTTCCATCTACTGGCTTTGGTGAAGGTTGTCTCTCATCTACAGGTTTTGGTGGAGACTGGGCTGATGTATCAACTGACTCCTGCTGGCTATGACCGTTGATGGCATTCTGAATCTCCTGATTGTCCACAATAACTGGTTGATCTTTCGAAGTTGTGTTTGCAGAACTGACAGCAGGCTGAACAGGTTTATTCGGTCCTATTGGTTTTGGTTTCCAGGGTCTCAGGGGTAGTGGTCGTCTAATCAACATCTTAGGTAGTGGTCTTCTAGGATTATCATAAGGCTTCACTACCAGCTGAGGTTTTTCCGGTAATACACCTGACAAGACTGGATTTTTCGCACTACGTAGCTGTCTATTTCCCACAGTCTCTGCTGGAGGATCTAAAAAATAAACATAAAAAATAAATACTCAAGCCATAGAAAACCTGAAACTAAAGTTCGAATAAAAAATTACAATACCTTGAATTTCTATTTCCTTGTCCTGGTCATCACCTCCCTTAGCAATCATTTCCTCAATCCATTTTATAACATCCTCATAATTTTCTGAAAAAAAAACAATCATCTTATTGCTTGCTCACACCAAACCACTGTGCAAAAATAATTAAAACAATAGTTACCTGATTCAAATTTTATGAACCCTATATAAAATCTCCAATCGTGACTGTGTCTCTCTCTCTTCTTCGTGCGATTCCTTGTTACAAAAGGAGCTTCATTTTCTGGGTATGCAGCAAGAATTTTCTGACCCTCAAATCGATGAATTATCCAAGAGTACGGCACGCATACGTATTTATCAATCTCAGGAAAAGGCAAGTCCTTAAATTTTATCGCATAGATAATTTTTTTGTTCTTTCTATTAGTCGCCTTCATCTAAAAGTAAACAAATAAATCAGTCACTTAAGGTTCAAACGCAAAATTATTATTTCCGCTAGAGTTCAACTACCCGCGTAATAGGGATCTACACGCGTGGCCTTGATAAGCACAACTCGTGACGAACAAACTGGATGACGCTATCCAATATGGAATGGCCTACGCGTCTAAAATTTAGCGCATGCGCTCTCCTTGTAATAAATTGGTGTAAAGGTGTAAAGGAAGAGATACTCGAGACCAAATAGAAATAATTTAATGTGAAATACTGAATATATTCAAATGCGTTAAAAAATCTTACCTTTGTATCCAGGCTTATATCTCTCAATCAAATATATCTTCATTACAACTATTCTCGTTTTATAGCAAAATGGTTGTCATAGATTTTACCGGAAAAGAACGTAACGCTTCGCTAGCAACTCGCTTTCAACTGGCTAATGCTTGGAGCAACTCAGTTGTATATATAGGACCGAGCAACATCGAAGCAATGTGGCCATGATAATGTATTCTGTTGGTACGTCGGAATCAACTTGTTTACTGGCTTTCTGACGTAGATGTTAGGGTTCCGTCGATAAAACAGAAATTTACGATGTCAGTTAATGGTTCATAAGTTTCCTGTAAAACTTTCACAAGATTTTGTCATAGATACAAGCGGCGAATAATGCTTTAGCATAACCTATCTGCAACATTCGTGAACATTGTGGCCTATGGAGTGAACATATCACGGCCCTTTTAGATAACGAGGTTAACAAAACAGTCAAGGCCTTCATATAGACTGTAATCACCATATTGCTGATATTGTAAAATATTTGTTATTTTTGCTGCAGACGACTACATGTGTACTAATGTTTTGTTGCTAAGAGATGACTTGGAAGTGTCCCAAGCCCTTTGTGCTATTTTTGGTTCATTACTTCAGACGCTAATTTGATTAAAGTCCTGCTTCTTAGAATCTACCGACAGAATACTTAGTAATTTACTGACAACACTTTTGCTAAGAATTTCTAGAACAGACATTCAATGACGCAGAATTTTGTCCTCTGCGAGTTTATAGGACACCTGTGTAAAGTCCATCACAAAAAGTGGATCAATATTCATTAACAAGTAAAATAATTACGTGGTTTTGAAGTATTGTCAGCTTAGTAATGAAGGAAATTTTACTTGTAATGAATCTTAAGATCATAAAAATGACTAGTCATTGTTGTGGGTAAGTTCAGATTCACTGAATGAGTTTTGTGGTTAATGAATTAGTATTCGATGCATGACAAATAATTTTCTTGGGATTTTCGGTTTTTCTTAGAATTAAAATGCAGTTCTACTGTCTAGAGTTGAATGATTTTCCTGTTGATGTATGTCGACAACAAGGAAAATCTCCGGATGCTGCACATTATACCCGTGCTAATTAAATAATAACGCTCTAATTAAATTGTGGTGTTTACGATAATGAGCTAGCAACGTCTATACTATTTTTATTCTGTCTGTCCTCGTTCTAAATCGGTGTGATACAATACCACTACATTATGTTATTTTCAGTCTCCACTGAAAATGCAAAGTTGTCTAATTTTCTTCCGATGATGAAACTCATGAACAAAGTAATAGTAGGTCGCTCATAAGTTCAAATGTCAATAGACGATAATTGACACCATTGAACAAAAACATTAATACTATTATATCCAATTAACTTTAATTAACTGTCAAGGTATCTTTGATTTACGAGCCCGGTCCTGAGTCAACCTTTAATTAATTCGATGCAGTCACGGAATATAAAGTTTATTTTTATAACCGCTGAGTCATGGAAATCAACAAAAAATTAATACTAGCACAGTAGAGTTTGCTTTTATAAATAAGCAATGCCAAAACTTCCGCTGGAAAATAATGTACCAAATCTCACACTATCATAATAGTGACATTAGTTCTAAGTGATATTGATATTGACTGTTTTTACTTTTAATTTAAAAAAAAAATTACAGCCTTTCTAAAACGTGCATCTTTATTTAACGTTTAAGCTGTACTGAACTTACTTTAAAATTGAAGATGATATACAATTGAAGTTCAGCTTCTTATTGTAGGTAATGTAGCGTCATCACGCCGAACTATCATGAATTATACTAGTAGCGCCATCTGGCAACAAGTGGTAGAATTTTATAGGCAACTGAACTTACTCCTCCTTTTATGATGCTGTTTTAGTAACGCCATCTTACAGAGCCTCATTGAACTAACACAATCTGTTGTTCATACTTACATTGTACACAGTGTTTTTTGACTTTTGTAATTCTAAAGTTATCAGGTTAAGGACTGTTGAACTCTTGTTCATTAACATTCTTGCTGGACCCCTATGATACAAAAATATTTTTATTTCAGTTCGATAGCACTAGATATCTAGCATATAAATACGTAACCTTGAAGTTCAGCCGTCATTCCTCAGCGAAGTAGTGCAAGGGGCAGTGCTCGTACAAGATGTCGCGTATTCGGACCACGTTTTCGTTCGTGGAACTTCTCTGTCTTCTTCCTAACGAGTGGAAGGATCATCCTGAGGGAGTCACCAAGATGATTCTGTCATCAGAGTTCCAACATCATCTTCAGAAGCACAATACCACTGAGGGACTGGTCGTTTGCATTGATAGTGTCACTGCAGAATCTAGAAATCACTGTCACGCTGTTTGGTTCCAAAAACAGGACGAAAAAATTGAGCTGGATTTAATGAATTATTATCCTTTGAAAATCAGGATACATCAAGCTGTTGAGATGTCTCGGATTTGAGCGGCTATAAATTGTAAGATATTTTATTATTTATATTATACAGTGACAAATGTTCTAGCTTTATATGAGCACAGATTTGACTTTAAAATAAATTTGATTCTAAATAATTTATAAACATCTGCGTTATAACCTAAATATTGTATGTTTATGAAATTCTAATAACATATTTTCATACAACATTAATAATTTACGTGTCTAGATTTTGATAGATCATTTTAGCCTATCATTAGAGAACCTATATACTAACAGAATTTTCCTTTGTTGCAGATTTACTTAGAAAATAATATGCGTTTCATACTAAAAATTATGCTAAATATTTTATCTAATAAAACCAAATTGTTTATTTAGTATTCTTTTAAATTAATTATTTTAGACATCAGTACAAAAATCACCTAAACTAGAACTTGAGTTTGAACACTTGCACATTTCGATATACTGCTCCAATAATCTATTTACTTCACTGATCTTATCAAAAATCTTTGCAAGAAGGTTGTCTTCGGTCGTAATATCTGTAGAACTTTCTTCAGTATTGTTCCAAGAAATCGCACTGTTAAAAATTGAAGAATGTATATCTGCAAATTGAACATCTCCATTTCGCTGCGAAATGGATTTGATGTAAGAAGATCTCATTTGTTGGCGTAATTTGATATAAAGAACTGCGTCGTCGTAGGTGTCTGTAACAAAAACCTTTCATTTGACCTCAATAGTCTAGACGATCAGTGCCATTTTTTGCGCTCGAGCGTCAATGTGTTTAGAGGTGCATAAATTTCCATTAAACATGACAGCAGACGAATGACTTACTGGCTTTGTATTCGACGGTGACTGGAAATAATGGCCAAATTTTGCATGGTTTCCTTTTGTTGATATACGTCGAAAACTTTTTTTCTACCATAGGATACGACACCATTGCTTGGTTTTCATGGTACGAAATCCACGTGGTTGGTACCACTGTGAACTTGTCTGTCATCCAATATGGCAATCTTAAGAATTGTATTGCACAGTAATGCTTTTTAGGCTCCATCTGTAGTAAGCGAAACAACTGTTACTTCTATAAGATAAAAACTGTATTCGTGACCAGTCTTAGTAACTTTAAAAATTAATTACCAGAAAATAAGAGCACTGTATTCCACTGAAACACTATACACACACTGCCGGATAAAAACGTGCAACGTAGGATTAAATTCGTGTAAACATATCCACCTACATGATAAAACTGACTATAGTCACTAACAATTCTCGTGACTTGAGATCTAACCGGATTTCGCTATAGCTGAATACTTAACATATTAATTGTAAAGATTAACATCAATTTTGAATAAAATTAATCATATACCATTCATTTTGATCTCATTTATATGCAACGTCTACATATTATTAGATATTGAAAAAGTTGTAGGATTTTAAAATTCAACCTCATTACAAACATTTTACACAAAAGAGTTTTAGCACAAGCTCTATTCAAATCTAGAAGACAACCTAAATACAATTAAGTGTGAAGTGTTAAATCTTTGTTAACTTTTGGACACAAGAAATGCTTCATTA
Source organism: Aproaerema taeniolella (assembly GCA_949987775.1). NCBI lineage: Eukaryota > Metazoa > Arthropoda > Insecta > Lepidoptera > Gelechiidae > Aproaerema > Aproaerema taeniolella. The sequence goes on from OX465265.1 coordinate 5,915,780, forward strand.
GGACCATCTATGGTTTCTTCTTTCTAAGCGAAACAACAGTTAGAGTCAACACTTTATTCTTTTGACAAATGTAAACTATATTATAGATTTAAGTAGGTCTCCATCAAAAAAATCAGGAAAACCAAAGGAGTAATGCCCACAACAGCCAAGATAAATATTAAGTCAATGTTGGTCTTGAAATAGAAAATAAACCTTTCACATAATTTCTTCAGTTGATCTTGATTTTGTATCGACTTTATCGGCACACTAGAAACAAAACTAAATATAGTTACCCTTGACCATCAGTTGTTATCGGTAAGTCAACGCTCTACTTACGATTGCGCAACCGGTATGAGATAATAGGCCGTTCTATATTCGCTTTGACACACTTTTACAGTATAGTCTTCTAATGATCGTTCCATTGTATGCATATTTCTGTCATTTGTATCAAAAATAACGTCTATGACATGCGAACCCATTAATTCTCTGGAACATCAAAATACCGTTAGTGTACCGATAAATTTATCGAATTCGATTAAATAAATAATACTCACTCTGTAAATACTTTGTCGAAGAAATACTGCATTCCATTTCTGTTTTGGCGCTGTACCAACATCGCCGGTTGGTTCAAAATTTGTAGAACTACAGATTTTCCTGCATTAGACTTCTTAATCACTTCCTCAATCAACGGGATCAGAAATTTTTGTAATCCATGGACAGGCCATTCTTCGGGAACAGCGATTGTCTCTGTTAGCTTCACGTACTTAGTAACTAAATGACCAGACATATTTGGACCCGAACAAACAACTAAATTTGATCAATATGTAAACCCGCTTTTATATTTAAGATACCCAAGGACAGCGTGAAGTTGAATACTAATTCCCAAGATGAATGAAAATGGATACGTTATTCGCTACATTCCATAGTAACAAACACGCATCAAAATTATCGCGGGCGCTTCCCCGAACCGGCAGACTAGACAGCGTCTAACAGTGAGTCAGCTGCGGTCAAGGTTGAATCGCCGCGCTACAAATTAGATACACTCGTTCTCATTATAGATTAGAAATTGTAATGACTTCAATAAGTTTTCTGATGATAGCAAAAAATTGATGGAATCTTCGTAGCTCCTAGGCGTATTAAGCTCCGCATTTTTTGTCAAGAAACTAGTTACTATGCAGTGACTGACCTAATACCCTTGAGTCAGTACGTTCGTCCACCTCGTAACTGCGCAAATAATTTAAATTAAGAGCATATAAATCGTTGTAAGTGCGTAAACAGTCACTGGCTTACGGTAAAACAAAACTAACCTATTACAATATTTAGCTATGCAAAATTAAAGCTTGTGCATTTTATGGAACAATACTTTAGATAAAACTTCAATGATTACATCAGGTCATAGCATATCAGTTAAACTTGAACTCAGTTAATGCGCTAATCTTATCAGTGTTATGACTTAAGCGATTTGTTTTCAACATATCGGGTTGCTAATTGAATCATTAGTTTCTAATTAATTAGAAGAGATAACATTTATAATTTGTAGTGAATAATTTAGCATAAGTAATTTTACAGATGACTGCTAAATTTAATATGGAATAGGTACGAATTTTTTTTACAATTTAGTTACCGACGGTTGAGTTACCGACAGTCAATGTACCGACAGCAGATAAATTGTCGACTGAACTATTTGTAGCTACGGCTTAGAATGAAATATTTTTTATGATTCTATGTCAAGAAAAATAAAATAATTAAGAACATGGTACAAAATTTTATTTTATAGTATTACAGCGCAACGTTTGTTACTAACCGGTTCTTATCATAAAATAGGTATTACATTTTCCTCAACGTTTAATATTTTCAGCATCAATATAGTCCATTGTGAAGGGAATAACAGCCATTGTCACTAAATATGTAATCTTAGCGTACACAATATTAATATAACATAAAAAATAGTCACAAGAACCCTTAATAATTTTAAGATATTTTCTTTGTTTACTGTACAATTTTTACTTATAAGTACGAGCTATTTATATGCAAACAATGCCGTTAAAAATGTGCATTAATACAGTGATGTCATGGGTATACTTAAACACTCGACGTGGAACCAAAAAATCTACTTAAAAAGTCACTTGACTTGTCTTTTTATGGCTTTTGACTAATTTAATATTGCAAAATGTCAAAACTATTAAAATCAGTATTTACGACCAATGCAAATATTTTCTAATTAGTATCAGATACAAGATTAGAGGGAAATAATAATTTAGAAAATATAATGAGATCATCATTAATAATTAATAATCTTAATATCTATTAGTAAAACTTTTGTCAAGGTTTCGAACACGTGGGTGCATTTCGCGATTAGTATCCAGTTTGGCCTTTAGAGGGCTAATTTTCATTTCTTCAAGAGCTTTCATTGCTGCATCGATTTTATTCTCAGCGTTTTTCATTGCCCATTTTTCAGACCTGTAAGCAAGAAATCTTAGATTAGATTCATATTACTATTATATTTATAAAAATAATCTAGTGTAAGTCAAAGACCGTTCAAACTTCTAACCTAGAAACTGGCGAGTTTCCAATCATAAATCTAGAAAAAGTGTATGTAAACTCACGTTTTTTTGGCTTCTTCAGAGGTCATCGTCTTAAGCCGCTCCCTCATGTCTCTTCTGAAATTATAAACACGTATTACACCACTGTTTTACCATAACTCACTGGGTAACTTTGCAACCTACATTACCGACAATTGATAAAACTTTTTTAATGGTAAGTATGTATCCTATAGCAACACCTGCGACTTCTGGCTTGTCAACTGAGTACACACTGAATACTAACCTACAATTTTATCACCAAGGTTATCACAGTAAAATTGTAGTAATTAAACTTCAACGTTTAAGATTAACTGGTTATAAAATAGGAAAGTAGTTTCTAAGAGCTCATTTTACACCGGTCGTTATCGTTCCGCATTAGATGAGAGCTCGTGAAATACTAACGTTCATGCAAGTTTACAATAAGTCGACATCAAAATTAATCGCGTTACGGTTAATAACAAAACGCGAGATTTAAATATTTATCGAAACTGTCACATTTGCGATTTATCAAAGTCACATTTGTTTACTCAAGCGAATGTTTAATATTAATCTTAAAATAAGAAAGGATGCACTAGGTACTTACTTTCATTTGGACGTGCGCAGGTAAAATGTGGGTGATACACTGCACACGCGTTTATATACCGGTGGCTCTCTTACGAAACAGGAATTTTGGGGCCTCACAGTTTAGAACTCAAGATCACTTGTAGGGCGCGTAATTTAAGATACAATGCACTTCCTCAGTTATTTACGTAGCAATTTCACTACCGAAAAATAAACGTAAAAACAAGTTTTAAATTTTACATTTTTAGGTAATTAAAGTTCATTTACATCGCGCGTGACTCTTTATAATACCATGCCTCAAAGTATACAATGATGTCGCGTAATATAGATTTATTTCTTCACAGAATTAACTTGCGCTAAAAATGAATTTTTGGCGATGTTTTTTGATACTATTTTAAAAATGTAAAATTTAAGAGAAGGTATTTCTAAATTTCGACTTCAGAAACAATCCTAGTATCGCAACAACTTAGAGTCACAACAGCTCACGTAACCTGATATGCGGCCCTCTGTAAGGGCACTGGGATATGGGACCATCCAGAAATTACGTCACACGAATTTCATGATTTTTTGAACCCTCCTCCTCCTCCTCCTCCTCCTTGTCACAGCTGGTCACATTTGTAAGACTCCCCCCTCCCAAGCGTGACGTCACACATTTTGCATATTTTAAATTTTTTGTATTTTTTTATTAAAAGCAGTACTTAATAGTGTTGTTTTTTTGGGAACTCAAAACTCATTGTCTCAACCTTGTCTCAACCAAAGTAAAAACGTAAAAAGAGTGCTTGGGACTAAGGGAGTTAAGTTTGTCGTTAATAATTAACGCGTTTTGATATTCATAACACATTTTGAAATGTGAAGTCACGAAACTTATAACCCCTCCCACCCCCTGTCACACAATGTCACACTTTGTCGACCCCCTCCCCTCCCCTTAACGTGTGACGTAATTTATGGATGGTCCCTATCAGGGCGTCTATTCCACATCAGTGGATCACAATGGCATCTCAATCACAATGGCATCTCAATGGTGGTTGAATGACAATGGTGACCATTTTACACCCGTAGGTGGTGAAATTGAGAACAATTGAAACCTCATACATTTTATGACAACCACTCCGACCAATAGCAACACCGCCAACCGAATTACAACTTGACATTCAGTTGGCGGTGACGCCGTCAGACAAAGCAGCCGTCATCAAAGGCATGGTATAGTTCTCAATTTCGTCACCTGAACGGATAAAACAGTGCCCATTGTCATTCCGCCATTATAAACTGTCATTAATTTAAACAAAATAAGGGCGAAATCAAGATCAACAGGTATTTTGTTGAATTTTAATGTGACTTCTTACCAAACCATAAACGTCCCCATCGAGGGGCATGGGCCTCCCTTCGAAACACGAAGGGGATTTAGGCCATAATCCACCACGCTGGCCCACTGCGGGTTGTTGGTGGACCGCTCGTCTTTCGAAAATGAATTTACTTGGACTTTCATCACTATGTTTTTCTTCACCGCTGGGCAAGTGATAATTAGAAATCCGTACATAAATCCGAAAAGACGAATTTAGTGGTACAGGCCCGCACCAGGATTGGAACCCGCGACCTTCGGATTACAAGTCTGGCTCATTACCAACTGGGCTATCACTGTGACTAATTTCTTCCAACTAATTTAAAGGCACCTAATTTACAGATAGATGTGTATTTTTGCACAGGATTAATTGAAGGGCTGATAAGTGACATAGGCTACATTCTACAAGATCGAAGTCACAGACGTAATCTTCTTGTTCTTAGCGAATCGATGGCAACAGAACGTAGCCACTTGGACGGCGGATTGATAAGCTTCCATTAGATCTTGTTGCGTCTACAGACGAAATCTTAGTCTATTTAACTTTAGACGTGCAGTTAGTGTAATAATAGTGTAAAAGACTCATTTCAAGAAACATGTAAAAGGCACATTTCAAGAAACTGTGAAAGCTTATTACCTTTCCCCTCTCAAATTCCTCTTTGTTTGAACTGAGGCTAAAATCTGAGAGATAGCTACTATTTCACGTGTTCTTTGTATGTATCCTACGTACTGTATGAATATATTTTTTCTTTATTGTACACGAACATAAATTACTAAAGACACATTATAAGAAAAACACTGCAAAGGCGAACTTATCCCACAAGGGGATTTCTTCCAGTCAACCCATGTAGTGAATTATACTTATTGTATCCCGCTTGGCAATTTAAAAATTCTGTACTCAAAGGTTCCCTGGAAGAAATTGCTTTTTGGACTATTCACGAGCGTTTGACTCAATAAACATCCCGCTTTTATTGTCTAAGATGTCATATTATTGTTTTGACAGCACATCTATTAGGTGGTTTGACTCCTGTCTGAGTGGTCGCTCGCAAAAAGTTGTAATTAACATTGCCAACGGTTCAAGTGTTGCTTCGTCTGAGAAAACCTTGTGTCGTGGGGTCCCTCAGGGCTCGATCCTGGGTCCCCTTTTATTCATTCTGTACACTGCCGATCTAACAACTTCTATCCATTCTTGTTCATACCACCTATATGCTGACGATCTGCGTTTCAATGAAACGAACTTTGCTAGTGCGGTTGCGGACAGTAATGATGATCTCCATCGTGTGGCACAGTGGTCCGCGCGGAATTGCTTGGTGCTTAACCCTCTCAAAACTAAATACATGATTCTTGGGACGGCAAAGCAGATTCAGAAAGTTGAGGCGCTTAATCCACAATTAACCCTTTTAGGTACCGGAATTCATCGTGTGCACGAGGCTAGAAATCTGAGCATCTTAATGGATGATACATTTCGATTCGAGGCTCACGTCCTTGAGACCTTACGCAATTGTTTTTACCGGCTGAAAGTTCTTTATAGAATCCGTGACTATATAAGCCTTGATCTGCGTATCTCGCTGTGCCAGGCCTTAGTCTTGTCCAGGTTCAACTATGGCATTACTGCGTATGGCCCTTGTTTACTAGCTAAGACACAAAAACTTATACAGCGTGTCCAAAATGCTTGTGCTAGGTATTGTTTTAAAATACCCCCCGCCAGCACGTTACATCTTATTTTCGGTCCTCAAATATTTTATAAATGAAAGAACGACAAAAGCTTTACATGGCGTCACTTCTTTTCGGAGTTATTAAAAACAAAGCGCCTATCTACTTGTTTAAGCGACTTAACTGGCGACTACCCCGGCCCTTCACATTCCCCGACACAGAACCGCAACATTTCGTTCTAGTTTCGGATACTATGCAGCCAAAATATGGAATAACATACCCCCACCCATTAGGAACATTAAGTCGTTAAAAATATTTAGATGTACCCTTAAACAACACCTTGTCGGTGAATCCCTTATGGCTGCTGGTGTCTGAACTAACGTAATAAACTATTTATTTTATTGTGTTTGTTAATCTGCTCGTCTACATATATAATAAAATAAGTACGTACTACACCTACAGACTATGTTACATTCTAATAAACTCTATCTTCATACCAAATCTACTAACCTCACTGTTTTTACTTCATATATTTATTTTATTTTATTCAAAAAGGTACAGTAACAGATGACAGATCAGAATCTTAATATCTAATTATACTTAAGTAGCAATATAAATCTGAAATCCGATTATAACTATACACAGCGCTGGTAGTAAACTATATTATGTGACTAATCCCTAAAAATAGACCAATTATATACATCTATTTTATACATTTTTATATGTATATACTAACTAGTTAACTACTTTTATTACATGTCCTAACTATTTACACTATATCTGCTAACTTTTAAACTGAACGCCACTTCGGTCTCAACCGTTCTGTCTCCACTAGGACCAGGCAGAATTATCAGCGCCATAGCTTGCTGTGGCACAGAGCTGAGCCTGATCCGTTTTACGGTCACATGCTGTCCACTTGCGGCATGATTCATTGTCTCAATAGATCATAATCTCTGTTTAGAATAAGCTATTGTGAACTGCATGTAACAGTGAATAAATGATTTGTCTGTCTGTCTGTCTCCTAACTAAGGAATAAGACGGCCTTGTTGTACACTGCCTTTTTTCTGTCATATTTCTGTTATTATATGTTATTGTGTGCAAATAAAACATATTGTATCGTATTAATTCCCTCGTAGCCCAGTGGCACTCACTGATCTTAACCGCTCAATGAGGTTAAGCAACGTACACAGAGGCAGGGAACCTGAGGGGTGACCAAAGGGGGCAATTTATCACGAGCGTTTCCGTGCTTTAGAGGGCACATTAAGCTATATGCCCGGCTGTTGTCGATTGACTCAGTCGTTAAAACCAAGTCAGAGGCCATTGTGCGGTTTGAAAACTCTGACACCAGGGTTAGCTAAGTTCGCCACACTCATGGCTATACCTACATGATAAGAAGAAGAAGCATGAGATTTTATTAATTTGTATTTGCCTTGCAAATCCTGCATCTCAGCGCTCTAAATTAATTTCTATTTGTTAAACTCAAAGCGTTCCGTTTCTGGTGCAGTATAAATGTTTCAAGTAGTACATGTACCTACTATTGAAGACGACTAGCTATAGTAGTATCTTCAGTATATAAATTAATATTCAATATAATTTCTCTGTAAAGGGCCGTCTGATTCGTGACCACCCTCCTACCAAAGTCCGACGCCAAACAGCTTGTTGTGTTCCATCGGTGCGTAGGAGTACCAGTGCCTTATAGGCATTTTCTGGGTTAAATCGCTCCATCTTCGACCTCATCTATGACCTTGGTCAAGATTGAGGTCAATAGTTAACCCATCTTATAATTAAAAAAAACTTATTCACATCCTAAAATTTCTACTAGCTAATTTACAGTCACTACGTAGGTACATCTCTGTAGGTACTCTACCTTACTGTACAGAGCAAACCACTTTCATTTCGAGCAAGCAACTTCCATTTCACACTTTAAGACTTGATGAGTTCACTAGTGTTGTAAAATACTACATTCGCAAAGCTCAAAGCGAAAATAAATAATGAAATAGTACCTACATTATGATACAAGTGTGCTAAGTTGGATATAGAGGCAAGTTTAGAGCCCGAGCCGAAGGCGAGTGCTCAACGGAGCCGAGAATGTAATAAGTATCCAATGCGCACGCGTGTCATACGACGTTTTTTGACACATTTGCGAGGAAAGGAATAAATATAAACTTTACTTTTATATTGGCGGCAACAAACTATTGTTGCGCCTCGGAAAGTATTTCTTGCAGTGTATGTACCCACGTAGATTTCCTGTTCTGCAATTGAAGAAGATATTTTTTTGTGTTGTATTTCTGACAATAATCACAATCTGTTGAATAAAAATGCCGTTTGTGAAAACCAAGTGAAAACATATGAAAAGATGCGCGATTATTTTTTTCTTCTTTTGCTCTAACTCGCCTTCGGCTCGGGCTCTAAACTCGCCTCTATGTAATATCCAACTTAGCACACTTTTATCATAATGTACTAATATACATACTTTGCCTCGTTAACCAAGCACTTGTTCGTTTTAAACGCAAACGAGAGCCCGCCTCTGTAGAGGCTGCCTAGAGGCTAATGAACCAGTCGCCCACGTAATCCTGGAATGCGTGGGAGTGGCGGACCAACGGGCACAAATTCTACCAGGAATGAAGTTACTAAAACGTTACCTGTGAAGTTACCTGTGAAATCCCCAGGAGGATTCTGACCTTCTGGTCGGAGCTGAGGTGGCTGGAATAGCCACCGACCTACACGCATAATGGGTCATTTTGAGTCTAAATGCGGTAAAGGGAGCTCTTCACAATTTGATTTTAACTGAAAGTGTAAACCAAACGTAGTTTATAAGTAAAATTTCATCTATTTTACTTATAAACGATTCGTGAATACTACACATCTACACTTATTATATTATATTAATGGGAAAGATCTGTATTTTTAACACCTGACAATAAAGAGGGGTGTCATAAGTTTAACATGTGTATCTGTATGTCTGTGTATATGTATGTCTATATATCTGTGTGTCTGTCTGTAGCATCGTATAGCCTCTAAACGAATGGACCGATTGAATCAACTTTGATTAAATATAACTAAGAACCATATCAATAACCGCAGCTTTCAAACGAAAAAACCGCATCGAAATCGGTCCATTCGTTTAGGTGCTACGATACCACAGGCAGACACTCAGATACACAGACGTTATACTTATAACATTCCTTTTTTTGTCTGGGGTTTAAAATACCCAGATACATAGACACACACATTACACACGTCAAACTTATAGGATCCCTCTTTTTTGGCGTGAGTTAAAAATACAGTCAAATTCTAAAATCATCTCTAAAACACCCAGCCCTAACGAACGATCTTCTAATGATATTATTTTGTATATCTTTCTCATGTTCAATCAATTTAGAACACAATTTTTTTACAAGATTCTTCACTTTCGCTTTTAAAAGCTCTTAACAGCTTATGTAACAGCTTAGATTACCTACTTACTTAGTTAACTTCATTATTTTTCATTTTGAATTTCTTTTCTTTTAAGATTATAGAGAGTTATAATTAAAAGACTGCTCAATTTTCTATAACATTTAATAGTTATTAACGATACAGTGTCGCTTTGTTCGTATTTCAAGGGGCTCACGTTACATATTACTTAACGCACGTATATCGTTCAACGTTTTACAAGCTGAGGAACCAAACCTTTACGTTAGGGCCTTATCACAAAAACTAAAACTTAGACAATGTTTAAACCCGTGTTTTTGTTTTCTCCCTAAAAGCGTACTAGAATTAGTTTACCTTAGAACAGGGTCCATATTGGATACCTACTATATTAATATATATTTTTTTAATATATAAAAAAAATGAAGTGTCGTTGCCTAAGATTGATTACTAGGAGCACAGGTCGCATTTGTGTTTCCTTAGTCGCCTCTTACGACTCCCACGGAAAGAGATGAGGTGGTGTTATTCTCAACCGATCACCACACGGCGGATTACAATTACACCTATATGTAAAACCTATAGATGCAATAAAATATTGACTTGTGAAGACATTTGTTATTTATCTATTTGAAATGAAACCCAAAGATAGGAATAGGTATTGCATTTTCCGAAAGGGTTCCACCGCCAAAAGGTTTCCTAGCCACTTCTTCTTCATAACGTGAATAGAATAGAATAGAATATCGTTTATTTGCCAGAATACAGTAATGTTACATGATGTTTTATAAATATAATGTCCATGTATTCCGTCTGTATGCAGACGTGCAAAATGTCACCTTAATACTAAAATATTTTTTAACAGTGGCAGTCATTATTTGAATTATTCTACGTACTTAACACTTACCTTATAGTTTAGATACTCCTGCAGGCCGAGTACGATAGTGACAGCGCCGCGACAACACCGCGGTCCTATGTCAAAATGTCAACATTGACAACGCCATAGGGCGACTAAGCCTTTGCGCGTGACCCTAGCGCAATCAAAGTGAAGTTTCAGCGTGAGCCGAGCGCGAGTTCGTCGTTATCGTGCTAGAGCTGCAGGACGCTGTAGAAACACTTGTCACCCAACCATTTAGTTAGTGCGTTTTTCAATTTATTTATGGGCTTTATATTGTCTAGTAGCTTGTTATACAGTAAAATGGACATATTGTACGCATTTTTTCCGTATATATATATGTGTTCTGCAACGAGGTCTGTGAAATAACAGTGTGTATTTTAATCTGACTTGCCTTGTAGACCTTTCTGAGTATAGTTTGTAAGTAGTATTGGGGATTTTATTTACAAAATCACATGCTTCTCTGATATACATGGTGTCGACCTAGACTAAAGGCTTTTCCAAATATAGCCGCTAATCTGTAGTACATAATGTCTTCTCGATCGTTTCTAATCACGATGTAGCCAATTAGGATGTTAAACACGTTAATTGGCGTAATAGGTAACTTGATTACCCCATTACACATGACTTAGCAAAAGATCAATAGTATCGTGATGAAATCTATAGATCTAGTAATTATCTTCTGCAGTTTTATTCACGTATCTCAATCAAAAAACCGGGTAAGTGCGAGTCGAATCAGCGTGCTGGGGTTATTTGATTTATTTAACGCAATGAGATTTTTTTTTCTTTAAAATAAATAAAAATTATCTAAAATTAGATCACCCTCATTGACTACGCTCAGTTGCAGAAACGGACACTGAAGTTAAAGCTTATTTAAATGTTTTTTTATTATAAGATGGGTTAACCTCTTCACCTCAATCTTGACCAAGGTCATAAATGAGGTCGACGATGGAGCGAGTTAATGCCTATAGGCACTGGTAGGTACTCCAACGCACTAACGGAACACAGCAAGCTGTTTGACGTCGGACTTCGGTAGGAGGGAGGTCGCGAACCAGACGGCCCTTCACAAAACCTGCCACACCGTATGAGACCATAGGACGCCACCTCAGATTCATAACAAATTGAGGTGTCGTTGCCTGGGGTGGGTTAATAGGAGGCAGGTCTTATTTGTATTTCCTTAGTCGCCTTTTACGACACCCACGGAAAGGTATTATTCTCAACCGATCACCACACGGCAAAAACGCCGTTCTTGTTTACTTCAGCAAGACTGAAAGTGACAGCATCACCTTTAACAAAGCCTTAACTTTAATAAAAAACGTTTCAGTAACTGAGCACCTGTCCTGCGCTTATTGTACAAACAGCAGCACGTCTCAGGTTATCCATTTGCAATACGAAAGCCGCCGCTATTGCAAGCGAGATAAGGGCGACGTTGACGTCGACCTTGAGGTCAACATGTATAGCCTGATGTGCGGCTGTATGTACAATAACACTTTATCTATCTATCTAGGTAGGGTAGAGAAAATATACAGGGTGAAAAAAAACCTCCTAGCTATATTCAAAATCCTGAACCAGTATCACTCAAAGAACACATTTATGAAGAAAAAAAATATTTTTTAAATATTTTTTCAATGGGAATACTTCATTTTTTGCCTAAACGTAGACATTACTCCTACACCAGGCACGCGAGGGGTGCGGAAAGCGTGCACCCGGGTAGTGTCTACGTTTAGGAAAAAAATCACACAGATAAAAAATAAAAAAAAAAAACTTAAAAAAAAGGATTCTGTAAGTGATATTGGTTCAGGATTTTCAATAAAGCTAGGAGGTTCTTTTACAACCTGTATATTTTTACAAAATCGATTTATTTTTGGCAGATAATTTCAGTTTGATAAGGGTAGGCTATATAGACCCACAATCAGTCTTCGTGACTGAAGCTTAAAGTTTTTATGTTCTTGCTGATGTGCTGCCGTGTGTATAAACATATATGAAATACACGATATAGCTAAAGAGCTTCCCGAGCCAGCGGCGTTACGCTGGAGGTTGCCGGAACCTAAAAGTTTGGAAATACTCGTAAAGTAGCAAACAAACAAATTAGAGTCAAAACTTTTGTGACTGTAAAACAGCTTCAAGCCTAGCTCTTAAGACATATCTTACATCCGTGTGTCACAGACGACTTTTCCCAATGACCCCAATCGAAATTCTAAATGGAGTTATGTTTAAAGTTATGTTAAAGTTGTTTTCAACCGTGTGGTGATCGGTTGAGAATAACACCATCCCATCTCTTTCCGTGGGTGTCGTAAGAGGCGACTAAGGAAACACAAATGAGACCTGCCTCCTAGTAATCCATCCCAGGCAACGACACTTCATTTTTTTCTGAATCTGAGGTGTCGTCCTATGGTCTCATGCGGTGTGGTAGGCTCTGTAAAGGGCCGTCTGGTTCGCGACCACCCTCCTACCGAAGTCCGACGCCAAACAGCTTGCTGTGTTCCGTCGGTGCGTGGGAATACCAGTGCCTTTATAGGCATTTTCTGGGTAAACTCGCTCCATCGTCGACCTCATCTTTGACCTTATGGTCAAGATTGAGGTCAAGAGTTAACCCATCTTATAATAAAAAATAAAAATAAACTTCTTCTCTTATTCCTTTTGTGTACATGCTGCAAGACTGTGGAATTCTCTGCCACATACTGTCCGAGACAGCCCTTCGCTGGCTGTATTTAAGCGTAGAGTTAAAGAGCACTACCTTTCCCTGCAATAGGCTATTTATTTATGTATATATATATATATATATATAGTAATATTTATGTATGTTTGTTATTTGATATATTTATTTTTTATTTTTGTAGTATAAGCTTAATTATAGTATAGTTTATATAGGTATTTTGCACGCTCTATCTGCTTTTCCGATCAACTTTCCGTGGCTCGGGTTTGCTGGAAGAAATTTCTTTTTAGAGATAAGCTAACCTTTTGTGTCGTATTTCTGTTTGTGATTTTATATATATTTGTCATGTGTGCAAAGAACTGTAAATAAATAAATAAAAGTTGTGTGGAGAGTTCTTTTTTTCATATTTCGACAGGTTCCTTCGAGATGTAGTTGAGTCTAAATTAGCGGAAGCGGTCGTTCCCAGCTCTCACTAATCTGAACCGATTAATAAGGTTAAGCAACGTACATAGGGACAGGGAACCTGCGATGTGTGACCTAAGTGGCAATATATCACGAGCGTTTCTATGCTTCGGAGGGCCCGTTAAGCTGTCACAGTCGATTGACTATAGTCGTTAAATCCAAGTCAGAGGCTATTTGGTATATAGGGTTGCGCCTTGAGTTGGGTTGGGCCTTGGGTTGTTGTGAACTCCAGATAGTAGAAATAACAAATTCTGAAATTTGAAAATTCTGACACCAGGATCAGTCAAGTACCTACGCCACACATTTTACATAATGCCTAACTTTTCCCCACTTAATTTAAAATTACCTAACATACGAAACGAAATAGAACTAAGCAATTGTGCAACTATACTTATTGTCCCTCGTTACAAAAAATCTATTTTTTCTTAGTTTTTGACGATGTCCCTCAGTGTCTCCAACTTGAAAATTCGATAAATAGGCTGTAACAGACAAATGTTAGTTTTTTTTTTAAATTAATAATGGGTTTTTGCTCTTGTTCGCAATCTTGATCAATGACAAAGACGCGGTCGAGGATGCAGCAAGCTCACCCAGAAGAAGCCTATTCACTCGAACTTTAAAGAGATACTGGTTATATGAGCCTGGAAATACAGACGCAGGCAGGGAACCCCATTACCTAGCAGTGCGAAATATGAAAGATGATGAAAAACCCTCAGTTCAACAAGGGTTTCCTTTCTTCCGACGGTGTGGAACCCTAAAACTGAGCAGCCAGTACATTGTTTTCAATCTGGTGACGATATCAATGCAGTGCAGTGACTTTAGTCTGTGTCTGTGCTACTCAGTAAGTACCTACATAATAAATTGCAAGTTTTCTTCAACATTAGTACTAATCCCTACTAACTAATATTATAAATGCGAAAGTAACTCTGTCTTTCTGTTATGCTTTCACGCCCAAACTACAGAACAGATTTCGATGAAATTTGGTACAGAGATAGATTAGACCTTAGGAAAGGACATAGGCCACAGCTGGGCACGATATAACCTGTAGACCACGCGGGCTAAAATACACACATCAACAAAGTCTAGGGAACACGCACGATTTTTCATACAACAGAGGCCTCTTTGAGAAGCTGTGAAAAGTATTTAAGACACGTATTTTTAATAAAATCTTTAGTGTGACCAAGTTCTGTACCTGAATTTTCAATCCCTATAAATGAACTTTATTTAGCTTGAAATTTGTGGAAAAGAGGGAAAAATGAAAATGAAAACGCAGTTTTTCTTTGCTTTTAGTATGGAAATGGTGAAATTACATTTTCATTTTCGTCTCTTTTTCACAAACTTCAAGCTAGATAAAGTTCATTTATAGGAATTTTAAATTCGGGTATGGAACTTGCTCACACTAAAGATTTTATTAAAAATACGTGTCTTAAATACTTTCCACAGCTTCTCAAAGAGGCCTCTGTTGTATGAAAAATCGTGCGTGTTCCCTAGACTTTGTTGAGTAGTGTAATTGTTAGGTATTTGGGTAATGTGTCTCGTAAGATCGTAAGATATCCGAGATCTCTCTAGGTGAGTTGGCTCAGCCAGCTTGAAACACATTTTAGGTACCATGATACATTCGACTTGGTTCCCTAATTAATAGAACTCCAGTAAAAAAAAATCATATTTTCTATGGTCAGCAGACCAACCAGGCCAATTCCACTAAAAACTGCTCCACTGCATTTAACTAATCCTGCGATCAACAATACTCGAACTAAATAACAGGTCCCGTACAAAATCAAAGCTTCATGTTTTTAGTTCAACCTAATTACAGTCATGCCAGTCCATGGGCGTACCCAGCTTTTGGCCTAGGGGGGAGCAAGTCAGATTTTTTAGGTCAGATCGTCCGCGGCTATTTTGCCATACACACTACACAAAGACTACATGAAAGATTAGGTATACTCGTATGTAACGTTAGTGTTGTAGGGCAAACAGCCGCAAATAATCCTGCTTTATAGGTAGTTAAATAAATAAAAGTAAATTTGACTATGCATTTTTATATATGCATTTTTTGATAAAAAGAAACATACATATATAATATTATTGTTACAATTAGTTTGTTTTTGCTAGTCGCCACGGAAAGGGATTGGGTGGTGTTATTCTCAACCGATCACCACACTCGTTTAACAAAGTATGGGTCAAAAAGTACCATCATTTATTTAACCACAAAATCAAATATTTTAGGTACCTACGAGGAGTGATCAAAAAGTAGTGATAATGACCCACTTGTACAATTCATAATCTACTCATTCATACCAATAATTAAAGATAATTTAATTACGAGGTTAGATACAAAAAATTAAGTCTTAATTTTAAGAAACATAGAAAACCGTGTCTAGTTGTTTGACGAATTCCGACGTAAAATATAATTATGGAGAAAAACGAAGTGCGAGCCGTTATTAAATACCTCAGTTTAAAAAAGTTAACGACGCAAGAGATCCATCGTGATTTGGTGGAGACTTTAGGTGAGTCTGCTCCACCATTTTCTACTGTGGCAAGATGGTCACCTCAATTCAAGACTGGAAGAACATCGACAGAAGATGAGCACCGCTCGGGCCGGCTATCGACGTCAGTTACGCAGGAAAACATTGATAAAGTCGAAAAGATTGTTTTAGACGATCTTCGTGTTACAGTGCGTTATTTAGTCCAGGAAACTGGCATTTCATATGGCAGTGTTCAATTAAAATTAAAAGATTATCTGAGTATGAGAAAAGTCTCGGCGCGTTGGGTACCCAGAATGTTAACAGAAGATCAGAAGAAAACCAGACTCAATCTTTCAAGGCGCTGGTTGGACAGATTTCATGTGGATCCTAACAATTTTTTGGCTCGATTTGTCACTATGGATGAAACATGGGTTCACCATTTTGATCCAGAAACAAAACAACAATCTTTATAGTGGAAAAGACCGTCGTCACCAACTCCAAGGAAATTTCGAACCACAGCATCGGCAGGCAAAGTCATGGCCTCAATTTTTTGGGATTCCGAAGGAATATTATTAATTAATTTTCTTGAGAAGGGACACACAATAACAGGCGTTTACTATGCACCTTCAATAGCTAAATTGAGAGAGGCTATAAAAGAGAAAAGACATGTCAAACTCAGAAAAGGCATTTTGTTTCATCAGGACAACGCGCCGGTTCACACTTCTGCTGTTGCACTGGATACCATTCAACAAGCTGGGTTCGAATTAGTGGATAACCTTATTCGCTGGACCTGGCCCCCAGTGATTTTTATCTCTTTCCAAAACTAATAGAATACTTGCGTGGTAATAGATATGCCGATGATAATGAAGTGATAGAGGCCGTGGAAGGGTTTTTGGAAGGCCAAGAGAAATCATTTTTTTCAAAGGGTTGAAAATGTTGGAGAAACGCTGGACTCGGTGTGTAGATAGAGAAAGAGACTATGTTGGAAAACAAATTTTTGTTATTTAAAAAATATATTATTTTCTGTTTCATTATCACTACTTTTTGATCACTCCTCGTACTTGATAGGTAAATACAGGAAGGAATCTCTCTATATTTGGCGACTTTAAATTAGTTCATGAAATCAGAACACGAAAAACTTTCTCCAAGAAACAACTCGAAAATTAAAAAAAAAAGATATTTATACTAACATTGAATAAGTTTAATTAACAAATACTTAAGCCTCTGCGTTTCATACTATTCTACTCGTAAAACAAAGTCCCCTGCCGCTCTGTCGGCTGAACCAATTTTGATCAAATAGCTAAGAACTATTTTGATTATGTCAGCTTTCAACAAAAAAAAATCCGCATCGAAATCGGTCCATTCGTTTAGGAGCTACGATGCCACAGACAGACACACAGAAAAACATACCCACAGACAAAAGATACACACGTCAAAGTTAGAATACCCTTCTTTTTTGTTGGGGGTTAAAAAAACAAACGTCAAAGTCCAAATGTACATTTCGCCGGAAAATAATAAGAATCGTAAGTTGATCAATTTTCGAGGTAGTTAATCGACTAGCGGAAAATCATACACGGCAGTTGAAATGTATTATTTATCGCAATAAATTTTAGCTAATTGCTCAACTTACGCTGCCTGGCTGTAAGTTTATCAACTTTACGATTTTGCCACACGTCAAATCATACACGAATGGACCAATCGCTACTCAGTTCACATTTTAACGTTCGTCGGATCATTTTACTGCGAGTCGCCGTAAATTGATCAATTACCGGAAAAGTATACGTGTATGATTTTCCGCTAGTTGATAAACTACCTCGAAAATTTATCAACTTGCGGTTCTTATTATTTTGTGGTGACATACAGAAGCCAGTGCATTGTTTGCCCCATTTTCATGGCAAACCCGCTCTTATTGTAAAAGCACAGAGGTACAGTTAGATGTCTTGTCGAGTGTACCTATACCTAACGCAACAACTTACAAAGTCCCGTCACCACGCCACGCTACCGCGAAAGTCAATCTTAGTTGGAGGGTTCATAATTTTCGAGGAAATTGAGCACAAACTTTTGCCTTATGTACTTAGTATGGTACTGATATAACGCCACTCGATATTACCTACCAGATATTTTGTCGTCGAACTAGGTAGGTGTATGTCGCAGTCGGATTGTATTAATTCCGGCTAGTTGTTTTAAAAAACAAAGCCATTTTGTAGGTATAAAGGCGGGTCAACGATAAACTGGATTGCCCATGCGCTGTGGGAAGAATTGGGTGAAATGGTCCCAAAATAAGTAGTGATCACCCGCGCCTGTGTCAGACAGGCATTCTCCTCTGGAGAAAGATAGATCGAGCTCCACCTACTTTAAATACTTAAAAAGGTTAAGTACTTTAAATGAGTAATTAGAAGTTTTTTCCAATGGTGTACGGTTTTGGGAAAAGCGACATCTATGAGCGGCAGCCAGAACTACAACGAGTGTAGGCCAGCCAGTGCAATGAGTTGAAGCCTTTGAGGTTTAAGCACTTCAGTAGTTCAAAGGCGATAAAATAGATGGCAGTGACTACAATCTCTGAAGTCTGTTGAAAATAAATGAATTTAATTAATTTTTAAAGCAATCTGTTTGACAATAATAAAATAAAATGAAATGTCCAATGAAAATGTGTAAAAGTAGATTGAAAAGAAAACCAATCACTACAATAAACTTAGCTTTTATTACGTCAAAGTATCTTCAGATCGGATATATTCCCCGATATCAGCCTGATGGAATGCGATGGTAGCGAGGGGATCCGCATGTCTACACTCTGCGGTGCTTCTTGCCACAACCCCAAAGCCTATGGGGATATCAGACATTGTATGAATAACTACTCCTTCGTTCTTCGGTGTATTTTCTGTTATACGACCAAGACCTGAAAAGATTTTTTTACATAAATATAACACACTCATGTTTATTTCCTACTGGGAGCATTAGCTAATCACGAAACCTATAAATAAAAATCATAATTTAAAATTCTAAGGTTAGATGATGTTTCACCTTAAACAAAGTACAGAGATAAGAGTGAGTTGTTATGTTATGTTTTTCAGGCGTTTTTGGGCGTTCATGGAGTGGATACACAGGTAATAGTTGTAAAACCTCCAAATAAATTTACTGATTCTTACAAATTACAGAAAAGCTGGCAATAAAAAGAGAAAGTCAAACTTAACTAAGCCTTTGTAAACCCTTTCTAATGCCAACATAAAGACACTCACCACTTTTTATAACATGATGTCCATATAAAAACTGTTGCTCCGCTGATGGCTTGACCCAAATCTTGTATGGTGCATATGGCGCTATATATGTCAGTGCAGTTATATGTAATTTAAATTTATTTGTCTTTGTAAACTTCCCAAAACAAGTTCCTGCTGAGACCAAGTGTTCTGGCTTGACAGTTTGGGCTAGTGCTAAAAGTCGCTCAGAAATGTAATAAACTCGATCCTTCTTTTCTCTGAAGCAATATGTGCCGTCCGGACGATCTATTAGGAGCTTCACATTTACACCGATACTGAAATAATAGCAACATACTCATTGAATTCGATGAAAACTGAGTTAGAAACTACATTACTTACAAAGAACGAATTAGCCAAAAACTTCACTGGAAATATAAAATTTTTGATAATACTTACTATTTGGTCAGTTTTTCAAACAGTTTTCTTGTTCTGTCTTCAGATAATACCTTCATTTTAGCCTGTTTTATCTAATTTCTAGCAAAAATATAAACACGTGCGTGAAACAAATCAGTTTCAAAGTTTGACAATGACACTAATGACAGCTGAGATAACGTTCAATAATCGAAAAGACTTATGCTATATGAGTAGATAAATTATGCCAAATGCAATAAAAGTAACTTTTGAATCTAATAGAATACTGGTAATTTTTCCCAAAAAATTGATTTGTTAGCCTTATACAAAAGTAACAAATAAACTATTTTATTTTTTTAGATTTTTGGTTCTTCACCTGCTTCCAGCAGCATCACGATTCTTGTGTTTTAAAGAAAATTCCAGATACTTAAAACGTATTAGTCTTTAAATAAAATCTCCTATTTCCTTTCCAACCTTATTAGTTCCAAGATTTTTTCACATTTTATTTACTTTTTCACATTTTCAAAAATTCTAAACGAAATTGCTCTTTTTCGTCAATAGTCCATTCATTCAATGGACTATTCCATTCATTCAATGGACTATTCCATTCATAGTCCATCCATTCATTCAATTCAATCCGAGTCGAGCCAAGGCCGGATAAAAGATTGTGGTAAGTCAACTTTTATCAGTTTTTACGATTTTCATCATTTCTCTCAAAATTAAGCATCACATAATTACTTCACACATTTAGAGTAATGCAATAGATTGTACCTGAATATGATTCATAAAACAAAACGATATAGTTGAACGTTTTAGACAGAGCAATGTTTTTTCCCATATTGTGTTTTGTTTTGACCGTGAATTTATCAAGACATTTAATATCACGTGATCACAACAAATTTTTGGTGTTCTAAAAGTTAACTGTTAATACAGATCTAAAGTTATTTAAGTAAGTAGATCTGTGTAAATAGTTATGGAACTTTTAGATAAACTTTTGTAAAAGTTACTATGCAATTTATAGGAACTTGATTCAAACACACTACTTAGCTTTAATTAATTTAACTGATCTACATTCATATAATCTGAAAAATATTATACTAATGTAGCAATTTATTTTTGCATTGGGTTTTTTCGCGTTGTATTAATTATTGTTAATATTTGAATTAATTTTTTAACTTCGTCAAAGTTCAGTAGGTACTAAATTGCATAAAGAAGTTCGGACTAACTTACCTATCTACTTAACATCCATCCTGAACCCCTTGGGAAGCCCGCTTTGGCTTAAAATCAGAAATTTTACTAAGAGGTTCCTTTTTTAACGGACTTTAGACAAGTAGGTAATAATTAGGCTAGATTTTTAAAAAATTCTCAAAGGAATGAAATCTTGGACATGATTTCAAATTACGTACACCTACTTAATTATTATTATAGTCACAAGAATACCTTATAATAAGGGTTTTAGCAACTTCAATATAGGTTAGAAATGCTGATAAATAAACGAAAAAGATATTATATTTATTTTTTTATAATTGAAAATAGGTATACCTATTTACCTATACATATAAAAGAAAGCGTGTATTTAATTTGGGAGTTGACGATTCAAAGCAAGTATAAAATTCACCATTGAATGATTAATTAGTTTTCTGCTCTGAGATAAGAGAGATAAGATAAAGTATAGTTATGAGGTTGCGAGGTAGGTGATCATTCGTCATCACACCACTATGCCACTAAATCGAGTGATACATTTATATTAGCAATTATTTCGACGGCTTTGTGACCCAAAACAATAAATACTTTGTACAAACATAAAACCGAACCATTTGGAAGTAAATAAAGAAATGTGAAATCAAGTAATTTTTTCTCTGATCACTACAAACAGTGCTTTCTTTACACATGACATAATTTCATAATAACACTTTATAATAAAACACTAATGTATTTTCCTTTATTCAAACCTTATCATATTATGATGCCGTCATGACCTGTTTAGTATATCATTTCATAGTGACCAATAGGATAATTTCTGAATAAGAT
Organism: Aproaerema taeniolella; assembly: GCA_949987775.1. NCBI lineage: Eukaryota > Metazoa > Arthropoda > Insecta > Lepidoptera > Gelechiidae > Aproaerema > Aproaerema taeniolella. Next base: position 5,937,401 of record OX465265.1, read on the forward strand.
ATTTCCCTATCAGTGTTAGTACTTAATTAAATTAAAAATGTATTAATAAGTTTATCAATTTAAATTATTTTACGAAGCACGAACCTGACCACTCCTCATCCATAAAAATGTGACCTACATTATGGCCAATTTTAATTAAAATGTACAGTCAAAGGTCGGCTGACGTCATAGTTTGCTGCATGGGAGTGCCCAAATTGGTCCCTAAGTAATTCAGCCGATATGTTTGCCTATTTTGGCGGTATAGGTACTGCCATTTTTTCACCCTTATACTCTTACTAGTTTTTTGATTATGAGTTGGTTCACATGGAAAACTCTCCAACCTTTCATTGGCTCCTCTCGTCGATCTGTTAAAAATGTTACGTTGGGCAAGTTAGGTCAATCAAACTAACACAATTTCACACAACAAACTTCATATTTCTGCGTTCCTCGCCATTAAATACTTACTGGGTACACTTCTTACATTAGGTAATGTAACTTGTTATCCTCTGTATTATCATTGTTCAATAAACAATAAATACTTACATAAATACAAATACTAAAATATGGGAGTGATTTTAAATTAGTAAGTGAAACTTTAGAGGGCGATTCTCCCCATGAAACTGAACAACTTTCTAGGGAAAGTAGGAGGAACCTATACGAAATTCTCAAAAAAAATTGTTGACTGCTGATACAAAGGCAAATCAACTTATCTCACAAGTTGTATTTATGGAGAGGAAATTTTGTTTTTCATATTTCGACCTATGTTCTGTAGGGAAAGTTGTTCAGTTCCGTGGGCTGATTCAGATCCTTAATTTTCGCTAGCTAATTTAAAGTCACAAAATATAAATTCATGCTCCACTGTTGGAGGTTAGCAGCAGTCAGCTTAGCTATACTCTGCATAGTTATGTCTGGTAGTCAGCTCCGCGTTCATAATCACAATAGAGAAGAGGAACGAGAATAACAAGTTTCTTTTCGTGATAAGGATCTTTAGAACAAACTTGGATACCAAACTGAGGCAGTCAACTGTTGTACAATAGGCTTGATTTTGTTAAACTACGTCTCTAGTGCTTTCAGTTGAATATTGCAGGAAAAAAAGTATTTTTGTAAATCAGGTGAAAAAGGTTAGAATGAAGTACACGCTAGGCTTTATCTACATAAAACCTAGAGTGTGTTTGTAAATACGATTACGGCACAAACTATACATATTATAATATCATTGAAATTGGACACGAATAAATAATAAAGTAGCCAACAAGTAAGAATTTTGATAAACGGCAAAAACATGTACATGTACATACAAAATCAGCTTTTTAGTTTAAAACCTTGAATTCCATAACAATGGTTATAAAAACGAAGTACTTACCTCCACTAATTAAATTTTGGGTTAAATTAAATTTAGCACTAAGATTACAAAAAAAATCTTTACACGGGTCATGCCACGTCAAAAATATTGGATGCAATAAAATATTGAGTACTAGCTTTCCGCCCGCGGCTCCGTCCGCGTGGTTATATCGTGCCCAACTGTGGGACAAAATGTAGCCTATGTCCTTTCTCAGGCTCTAATCTATCTCTGTACCAAATTTCATCAAAATCGATTCAGTAGCATAGGCGTGAAAGACAGACGGACAGACAGAGTTACTTTCGCATTATAATATTAGTATAGTATGGATTGAAAAATCACGTCAAGAATAACTGTCATTTTAAGCGCGAATTTTGATTATTGTGAATCTGTTTCTGTCAAAAAACATCCAAAAACGCTATTCGGTGAAATATTTGGTAAAGTTTGGTTTACTTCACAAAGAAACAGTATTCTTATATCAGATACTGTTACAAAATGCGCTCACATGACCTGCTTGATGAACACATGTTTTTCGATGATTCATACCTACTAAGCATTTTACAAGGTACAGAACAGACTGTCATATCTTCTTATTTGGCGGGGTTTTAATGAGTAAGAGGTATCTTTTTTCTTCAAGGAAAAGGGGTCCATCATTAAAATCAGCATCACAATGCAGACATTAATGACACATCGAAAACAACAGTTTATGCCGTTTTCTGCCAAACATTAAATAATTATTATGTGTCGTATCGTAAGACACATTTCAGTATTTATCTTTATACCTAAACTTTTCATTCCTTGATATACTTACCTACTTAGATCGTGAATATATCAAAGCATGTAGTTTTCGTACTGTCATCCAGGAAAACCCCAAACCATGCTTGCCGAGGTCAATCATTAGTTGCGTGGGCTGATAAGGAAATTTAGGTCTACTTTAATTTACAAAAGTGAATCAAATGAAAATTCCTTTGTTACAGATTTCAATATCGTAAATAAACAGCGGAGTCCATTCAGTGCTCACTCGGTCTGTAGCGAACACGTTTATTTTGGGAGTGAATTTACAGAAATACTCTCATCAACATACGGTGTTTTAGTGACGCAAGATGCCGGTTACTTACTATCCGAAGAATTTCCATGCGAATGGTTGGGGCTGGCATAGAGGTTCGGCTGCCAACGCTGCTTTTAGAGGGTTCCTTAATAAAGAACGTGGCGGTCCAGATGAAGAGGAGCCTACTGCGTCTGGGATTTCTGGAAGTAGGGAGCCTTTGTTCGGAAACGGTGGGAGTTTGTACCCGAAGCTTCCTACAGAGGATGATGCCTGGCTGTTTACTGGATCTGCAAAGCTGTATCCAGCTCTTCCCGCTGAAGAGTATGAGAGTGGTGCTGTAGCTGAGGTTGTGGAAGAATCTTGTGCTGCGGTCAACGTTAATTTGGTGGTAAGTATTGATGCTTTATCTTTGTTAAGTTTTTTATTACAGCCTTCATTTCTACTACTTATATCCATTGACTATGGCCTTTCAAATGTTAACTCTAAAACAAACACTTTATGTGCTCTAAAAGTTGTGGTTGACAAACCTAATCGTATTTACTGAGAATAATCGAAGAATCAAAATTATTTTCTTAATTTAAAACACTTAAATCCTATTTGGCCTATCACTCGGAATACAGAAGCCTATCAGTAGCTCGATTCATTTAAGACAGACAGACAAATCATTTTTAACTCAAAAACCATTTCATTCATTTAATTTTTAACGTCAAATAACTGTTAACGGGAAGTCAAGTTAATACGTAAAGTGATGACAATAAGTAATAATTATTAATAAAGTAACTTTGATATTTAATTTAAATTATTTTATCTCCCCACCAAAGGATGCTTTCACTGAAAACAGGTACAACGTAAGTTTTTCATATTTTTTTTTAATTGTATTGACGTTCTTTGTGTTTTTGGTTTGAAACTCAAAAAGCTTTTTGGAATAAAAATCTATTCTATTTTGCCCATTACGTGTGAGTAGTACTATTTCGTACGGATACGCTCAAGCTTCCGTATTACCTATTTGTTTCTCTTTTCATAATATTTTTGGAATTTTTGATACCTATTATATTTTATTTAGTTTTATCATATCACTCTACCAAGTGCATAAATAATATTTTTGCAAAAGTTTAAGGGGTAACTCATTCCAAAACTGAACATAGACTGAACAACTAGGTATGTGTGATTCTTAAAAAAAATTCGACTTCTCATACAAAAAGCAAATCAGCTGATTGCACGAGTATGAAGATGCGAAAATCTTTTTTGATATTTCGACTTATGTTTCTTGTAGAAAGTTGTTCAGTTTTGTAGGATGATTCACCTACACACATATTTTATTCCATTTAAAACAATTAAAACTTTCGTTCGAACCTTCTTTCCTGTATTTTTTTCTTTTAACCAACTAATACTCTAGATACCACTGTCATTTGGGTTTTTAATCTCTGAATCACTGTGACGTCATATCTCAAAAGGAAACCGACTCTATTCCGACTTCATCTACTTGATTCGTGCTCATGACAAAATTAAAGCCGGTAATGATTCATGATCCCTCCCTTTTTTCCTTTTTTGGAAAGAGAAACCCAAGATACTCGAACAAACGTATACTTACTTAGCTTTATCTGTTTCACACAATATCAATCATTCTTTTTATGGCTTGGTTATTTTAATAAAAAAATTTCATGTTTTTCGTCGTAATCGTGATAAGTGATTGATGTATTGTCTTCAATTTGTTTTTTTCAACTTACTTATTTATCAACGCCCAGCCTAAACATTTTTGTTTCAGAAAGCTGAAATATTTTTTTCAGTGTAGACAATTAAGGTTTTTACAAAATTCCCACAAGAACGAAGTACCGGGCATCCTCTACTCTACTGTCTCATAGCTTAGTACAACATAGTAAATTACCTTATTAATTTTTTTAAAGAGAACATATAGATCGTAAACCTAATTTGTTTACCCAGTGGGCGCTTAGTAATTTATAACGTAATTAAACAACCACTGTCTGACATCACATCACACACGCAAAGAATTGAAGGGACACATCTGGATTTATTAATGTTACTATTTATAACTCGTTTTCTTTGAAACCATCTAACTAATTATAAAAGCTTGCCGACTGCGTTGTTGGTCTAATACACTCTTGAATAATGACTTTCTTATAGAACTACATTTTTTGAATGTTTAAGACTATTCTATAGCGCCGCGAGCGTAGGAAAATAGGTATTTGGAGAATCATTCTCTGTCGCGACCGCGCTCGGCCCCGCTCGCAAACGTGCGATAGAGACAGTTGCAGCTCGGCTGTGTTTCTAGGTATTTTTTTGTCGAAAATCGCGTTTGGGGGGAAAACGTTTCCCAACCCCTAAACTGTACTAAATATACTACTTTTTGGTATCAATCTTTTCAGCAGAATATAATCTATGCCTCTATTTTTTGTTTTTTCCGAAAATTTACTTTATTTCTGAAATACAATGAATTTAAAATGAATGTTTTTCAAACCCAATAAAGCAAGATTACAGATCCTTATAACTTTTTATCTAAACAAAATTTTCAAAAAAGGAAAACATAGAGGCATAGTTTTTGATAGGGACAACAACATAGTGAAAAATTATCAAAATCGGAGAAGATTTAGGGGTAGCAAAACGTTTTCCCTTTTTGTATGGACATGGGCGCGGTAGTCGATCCTCTTAAACGAAAACTTTGTTTATGAGCGAGTCAGTCAGACATCAAAGTATGTCGACCGCAGACAAACACAGATAAAATAGCCAACTTTCATGATTATTTTCTTCATTATAAGCTTACATATATGTCTTTCTCTCTCAATACTTCTCAATCATTTCTCCCTCATATCATGATGGTACGGTCTGCCTTCCTGATTTACTTTAGATAAAACATAAAATATAAAAATCGCCATTTCATTTTGTGATTTCTTTTACCCACCTTATTAACTTGTTTGCAAAAGTTTTCCTGTATAGTCTAAAAGATTCATTTATAAATATGGAAAACAGGTACCTATCTCCTAATAAAAGCATTTATTTGATTAGCTTAAAAGAAAGTACCATTCACAATAATTCACATGTAATATAGGTATACTCTAAGCATTCACAAGTTTGTAGTTTTCAACTTTCTGAATATGAACTATATAATGTATAATAATGTGAAAGTGTGTTTGTTTGTCGTTCCTTAACGTTTAAACGGACCATTGGATCGACGTGATTTTTTTCATAGAAATTGTGACCGGAGAGCAGACAGGCTACATTTTCACTTAGTCGAAGTCATGGGCTAAAAGCTGATCAAATTTTAAAAAAAAAGTATTTTTTCCAATTATTACTATTAATAATTGGTCAGTAACAATTACCTAGTAAGCTTAAATTAGAAATTCGTAACCAAGTGTTTTATGTGTGATGTGTTGCGATACATATTATACAAAACATATTCGTTTTATCAAAAGTAAAGTAGTGTCCTTTAAGTGTCGTGAAATAAAACATGTTCTGTAAATGGATACTAGTGACCCCTGCGGCTGCGGTGACCACTATGGCGCCGGCGCCGGTTGTGTCAAGGCAACTCGACGACAGATAGACTTTCTGTTTGCCCTTCAAACCATTTTCGGCAGTTGTTATTACCTTTTACTTAAATACACGTAAAACCACCGAAAAATGCTTCACTTGCTTCTGAGTTTATTTTTTTTACTTATGCAGCGTTTAAAATAAATAAACAATATGTAGGTATTTCAGTGAATAACACGATTAATAATAGGTAATGTAGGGAGCCGTTTTGTACATGGGTAACTTTGCTTTCAAGCTTGAAAGTTTTCAATGTGATTTAGGAAAATTACTCCCTTCCTGTCTTAGTAAGAAAGCGTGAACGTATACCTATGAAGAGTGTAAAAAACGATGAAAATACGTATATTTTGGCGCGGCTGTGACTAGAATCAAACCTAAAACCCGCCCATTTATATACACTTATTTCTTCAATTTAGACAAACTCAAACGTTAATCAAGAAAACGAAAACTATAAGCAATCGCTCTAGTTGTATTGTAGGTACACACAGCAGCACATCGGGCTATACGTACATGTTTAACTTGACGTTGCCTTTATGCCGTTTATAATAGCGTTTCGTAGTCTTACGCAAAATCCGACGTGTTACTGTCTGTACATCCTTACTCTTAAGTGTGTACCTACATGTATGTATTTAATTGGTGAGAAATAGGTACATACAATATAAAAAATAATATACTACTGGGTGAAAACAATAATTTCCATACTGGGTGAAAACAAACCTCCTAGCTATATTCAAAATCCTGAACCAGTATCACTCAAAGAACACATTTATGAAAAAAAAATTAAAATATTTTTTCAATGGGAATAGTTCATTTTTTGCCTAAACGTAGACATTACTCCTACACTAGGCACGCGAGGGGTGCGGGTAGCGCTCGGGGGGTGCGCCCGAGTGGTGTCTACGTTTAGGAAAGAAAAAAATACCCACCCCAAAAAAAAGAAAAGTGTTCAGTAAGTGATACTGGTTCAGGATTTTGACGTGACAACGTCTTAAATTAGGTTGCGGCTGGGAGTCACTTATGAAAAAGTGTAACGCTCGGTAACGTTACGATGAGTCACCGAACGAGAGAGAGGCCCGCCGAATGCCTTGCGTCTCTCTCCCACTCAACTATGATCGGTCTGCCGCGCGCGCAGCACTAGAGAATTAGCCCGCTAAAATTATTTTACCACTCAAAGTCGTTGTCACGTAAAACTTTCGCCCGTATACCGACTTTACAGGCAAACGGTTTTTAATAAAGCTAGGAGGTTCTTTTTCAACCTGTATATTTTGCAATTTGCAAGGTTGAGGAAGTTCATAATATAAACCGTCTTAAACTCTGAGTAACACACTTAGGTACTCAATGACCGTCATAGTTGTTGAATCATTTTGATGACGTTTCACATGTCTTGCGGGCCTTACGTATCGTCATCAAACAATAAACTCAAAGTGATTAATAAACTATTAATGTATGTTGATATCACCATGATATTACTCTGGTATTGATTTTCCCGCAATATCGATTTTAGTTAAGTAGGAATACTTGTAAAAAATACACTAAACTAAGAAAGAAGGTAGATACTTATGCACCTACATACATACAAACAAAACAACATGTCTTTTGAACAGTGAGACACATTTAACAAAAAGTAGGCAAAGCTTAAGGTTGGATTTTGTCTTGTCTTCTTATTTCGTATGCTTAAGTTAAGAATTAAAACCTCACTTTAACTATTAAGTAGGTATGTACTCAGGGAAATGGGTATGTAGGTACTTACGTATTCATACCTCTCGCTATTAAATCAAACTGACTGTAAAAACAAACCAATTTACCAGTCTTATTTCTGCGGTTAATATAACTGGCATTGTACGCACGGCAGCACATCAGGCTATACACGTTGACCTTGACGTCGCCCTTATTTCCCTCGTAATAGAGCCGACTTTGGTAGTGCAAATGAGTAACCTGACGTGCTGCTGTCTGTACGATAACTTCAGTAGCATTGTTTCGTGGCGAAATTTATTTTTGAAAATTTTTGGGTTATTGCATTTTACCTTGACGCTGGGTCAAGGTCGTGGTTTTCAGTGCTACCATATTAATAACTAGTAAAAGACTAAACTAATTCGAATTAAAAATGAGAAAACCAATTTATTAACATATTGATATTAATTATATCATTCAAAGTTTCTATTAAGCATATTTTAATTTACAAATAGTTCAACATGAGTTCAACACTGAATTTGGTTCAACTCACAGAGTACTTTTTATAACGGAAAACTATTTAGTAGCTTACGTCATCGTTCGTGCTGGCAATAATCTGTGCCTATAATCCTACTGCGTTGAATAGGTACTGTGATTGGGTATTGTTTCAAATGAAAGTGGGGTTTTATAAATGTGTCGGCTAAACTTATGTCAAACACGAGATTCGGGTACGGACGTTTTCTCATGAAATTCCTAAAAAATCCTTAGTAAATTAATGTTTGGTATTTTAAAATTGCGTTAAAAACAACGGTGAATTCATTGTTGTGCTGTGTGTGATAGTGTTTTTTCAAAAAAGTGCTTTTAAAATTAGATATTCCAACTTTCCCATGGTGTCACATTCCTCACAATCAGAAGTTTTCTTTAGATTTCTGATGACCTCACTGGTCGGCGTGTCGGAAAAGGGGCAGCCCACGGGACTTTTTTGTATGGCTGCCCCTTTTGCGACACCCTAACCAAAAATTCTAGTTATGCTAATGAGGAAGTACCTACCTACTTGCATGAGAAGTTGACATTTGGAGCTAGATCTTGCATATATAAATTGCTAGTTTCTAAACCTAGTTTTTTTGATTTTTTTGTACATGTACCTACCTGTGTAGAAATAAATCCACTCGCATTTGATTGTCTATATACATACATATGTATTTAGTATTTTTTATTCATGTCTAGACTTTATTTACTGACTTAATAATAAAATATTTAAATGGGACCTATTTTGTACCACCTTATTATTAACTAAGTACTGTTTATGCCAGGTGTTATCCATGGTCCACCTGGTGAACACAGAGATTTTTTTTTCTTTGGTTCCACATGTGGTGTACTTACCGGGTATATTTATACTTAAGAAGAAGATGCATTCTATAATATACAGAATATTTATAATATTCAGAAGATCTAAGTACAAACAATCGGATCTTCATTAGTAAAAAAATTTGAAGCATTACCAGTTACAAATCATTATGTGATATTTTAAAAATACATAATGGTGTTAAAAAACACCTACTTAAACAAAGTTCCAAAATAAAAATAAAATGTACTGAAAAAACAGCTGGGTAGGTACTCTTTATTTTTGTCCAAAAATGTGTATTGAATTAAATCCTGGCATATGACATCAAACATTTTATTCAGTAAAGTATAAACTCTATATAACGACACTGAAAGGACTGCGCGTTTCATGGCATTATTGAGAGTTGTTGTTAAATGGAGAGAAGAAAAATCTGTATCAGAAAAATAAAAAGTTTATTTCAGACTAGTGTTTCGTGTATTACGCAGTGATTTTCTCTTACTTGCCATATTTACAGTTTGAAAGTTTGTGAGAAACTAAGAATATGATAATAGATAAGAATAGATAATCCATGACTCTTACTAACAACAGTCTACACGTGCAAGGATTTCTTAGAAAGTTCGGCATGAATGTTGCTCACAGTCGAGTTTATTACGGGGTAGGATAGTAAAGAGACAAAAAATTTTCTTTTGTCGCTTTATTATCCTAGCCCATACAACAATTACGTACTGAGTACTTTCACAGCTATTTAATTGTTGTCTTTATTGATAGTGGCTGTAATGCTATATAGAGTGTATCATTGTATGTAAAACAAGCTAAACTAACCAAAGCCGAGTGATTTCGACGCTTTAGAGAGTTTGTCGTTAAATCGATTAACGTTACATGGAGTTTACACTTTATTTGATTTATCCCTTAATATTTTACTATTTTGTAGTTAAAACTATATTTTTAGCTTGAATTAAACTTGCTATTTGCTCATTAGGTAGTGTAGCATTAGGGAAATAGATCATTTTAATAAAATAAAAGTAAATAACAAATGTCAATAACCTGGCAATTTAACTTCACCTATTAGATCTCATAACTTTTAACTAAGTCAATCTTAATTTTCCTAAACCTTCTAAAAAGTTAAAGTTTTCATTCTAAAATTGAGTTCTTCTGGTATTGTAAAAAACACAATACTACCATAGAGGTACAATTAGCGCAATATAATGGATGATGTCACTACATGTAATCTGGCCTCCAGTCTTACTGTTTAGTATTGTGATGACAACAGTCAGAGCAAACTGTGTCTCCTGACAGCTCATTTTTAATGTTGCTTTTTTATATTGTGGCCGTGACTGTTACAAGCAAGCAATGTTTCTTATCAAAAAGGACATCTTCCATATAGTGAAGCGTTAAACAACGTGATTGTGGAGAAAAATCTACTTTAAAATTGGTTAAGGTCACACACAGCACAACAAAAAAATCTTCACCTTATAAACACCTAAAATTTAAAATTAAAAAGAAAACTAAATATTCCACAGATAATCAAACATGGTAAAATAATTAAAAGTGAGTGTAGTGTAAAAGATGGGGCAAAATGGCGGCGCCGATTTTGGCGCGCTTTTGCAAGGGGCAGGAAAACAGCTGTTACAGCAAGGAGGGCATGCTTTAATGCAATATGGAGCCCAGGCATTGGGGAACATCATCAATGAAGTTTTCCAGAAGAAGGAAGTTGAGCAGAAGAGGTTTTTGCCAAGTATCAAGAACTACAAAGTGGTGAGTTGATCAGAGAATTCTTTGATAATTAGTCAGTTAAAGCAGTTTGACAGCCTTTGCATTGAAGTTGGACCAAGTGTTGCCCAGAATGAACAAATGGTGCATTTTTCTTCTGAGAGCATCAAGCTTGACAGCTTACACTGTTATACTAGTCTAGACTAGTCTAGAAATCAAAGTACCTATATTGAGTAAAGAGAAAGGAATTTCTTCCTTGGAATCTTTTTCGCATCTTCGCCCTTGTGCTAGATTGTGGTTTGAGGGAATCACTTGTTAATAAATATAAAAAATAAATTTTTATAAAAAAATTGAGGGCGTGACTGATGGGGTGCCATGAGGGTAAGGGAAAGACAACAGGGAAACCTGAAGGAAGAATTTAGGAAACTGGATCCTAAATTCTTCCATCATTTAGGATCCATGACATAATTTTGTCATTCTGCCTGTTTCGTACGAGACACATAGGACTAAATTATGTCAGTTGTTTAAGTTAAGTACATATGTTGTTATTCTTTGAGGCATCTAATTCTATTCTGTAGTGTAAGAAAACAAAACACGATCTACGAAAATGTGTGGGTAACCTTCAAAAACGCTAGTCGCCTCCCACACGGGTTATTGGCTGGGTAATCTTCGTGTCCAATGACTAATCAGGCCAGTACTTAATAGTAATGTACTGTCTGAGAAGCCATTAACTTTAAAACCAAGGTGTGTCTGGATATTTCATTACAGGTCGTTATCAATTTTCGGCCGTGTGCTATATTTTACTATGCGTACAAAACAGCGTAGTTTTAGTCATTCATTTTTACACTGTTTAGTATAACAATATTTAAAAGAATCAGTTGAACATGCAATATTTACAGTACAATTTTTTTTTCTTTGAATACTTTTCTTAAATGTATTAACCTGCAAGGGCTACCAAGAAACCTAACTCTTCTATAAAATATACAATTACAAAGTTCTGTTTTTAAAGATTTTGCTTTTTTTGATAACAAGCAAAGGAGAGATTTTTTAATTTTTTTAATATGAGATGGGTTAACTCTTGACGCCAAAGTCATAGATCAGGTCGACGATGGGAAGAGTTAACCCAGAAAATGCCATTAATTAAGGCACTGGTACTCCCACGTACCGACGGAGCACAGCAAGCTGTTTGGCGTACTTCGGTAGGAGGGTAGTCGCGAACCAGACGGCCCTTTACAGAGCCTACCACACCACATGGGACCATGGGACGCCACCTCAAATTTAAAACAATTTTAGTTGTCGTTGCCTAGGTTGGATTAATAGGATTTGCGTTTCCTTAGTCGCCTCTTACGACACCCACGGAAAGAGGCGTTTACATCGCGCGGTTGTTTACGCCGCGTGCGATACAAATTCTGCACACACAGGTGGCATAAATCGCGCGAGGGTTTAAGGCATGAGTGATGTGTGTTGTGTCAAATCATTTAATCGATTAATAAACATCGGCGCTATTGTCGTTAATTAAAAACAGCAGCCAGTCAGGTCCATTTGCACTACGAAAATGCACTATTGCGACCGAAATAAGGGCGACGTCAAGGTTAACATGTATAGCCTGATGTGCTGCTGGGTGTACTTCCTTATTTAAAGGTGACGCTGTAGTGAACTATTGATGATAGTGTTGGTCAATGTATAAATTTAATCATTCTCTATCAGATTGCCTACTCACGGAACAATCATCGGTAAATGCGTAATCTCATTTAAACTTGAGTAGATCAGCGCATGACGCATAACTTGCCCATTCATGGCATGAGGAAATTCAGATGGAAATGAGAAATAGAATGAGAAATGAAAAGAGGATGATGGTGATGGTATGGTGTTTGTAGAGGAAATTCTATCTGGCATTTTTTTAACCCCTGGCAAAGCTAGAGGGTTGTTCTAAGTTTGAGGTGTGTATCTGTATATCGTGTTTCTGCCTGTGGCATCGTAGCTCCTTAGCGAATGGACCGATTTCCATGCGGTTTTTTGTTTGAAAGCTTACGTAATCAAGATGGCTTTTAACTATATTTGATCAAAATTTGTTCAGCCGTTTAAAAGTTAAGCAATCGGATGTCGGGGGTGATACAAAGTTGTTAAAAGAGTCTTCTTCTTCTTCTTCTTTAAAAGAGTTATAATAATTGATTGTTGTGTATAGAAATAGATGTGGCAAATGTAGCAACATCACTGAAATTAAATATTATTATTATTATTATTTTTTTTTTATATATTTTGTATTTTTTGTTTTAAGTTGACTTACTATCGCGGGCTTTTGGCCAAACGATAAATAAGTGAAAATCAAGGAAAAATTAACTGTCTAGAGATAGGAATTTCCGGACGATTCTACGTGTATTAAGAATAACGGCTTTTTGAATAAGAATGAATGTAAGGGGGTGGATCTGTAGAGTTTTCAGGCTGGTATGTAAAGATTTGGGAATGACGCCGGTTGATGATATTACTATAGGGATAGTTCTGACTGTGTCCACGCGCCACTGTGATTTAATTTCTATTGATAAGTCGGTGTACTTGGTTATTTTTTCAGTATTATTATGCTGTTTATCAGGCAGGCAGTTGACTACAACTGGTAATTGCCTGTATCCCACTGATCATTGTTGAGTTTTCTTTTTGGTTGTTAAAATGTGCTTGTCCAGTCTATTCTTAAATTGGTTTACATTATCAGCTGATATAACATTCTCTGGCAGTTTGTTCCACGCTCTGACCACTCTGAAGTGCTTATGCGGGTTGTTGTGTGAGAAGCTAGTCTGCAGTTTTAAATGATGACCTGAATAGGAGAATACTAAATAATTAAAACTGCGGTTCTTAATTTTTTTGCCGACGGAATCCTATTAGAACACTCAATATTTGATGGAGCCTTTAAAAAATGAAAAAACAGTTGAACTGAACTGTTGGCTAAACACCTCGCTGAAAATGAACCAGTTACAAAGTTGTCCGTGGCTATTTCTTCTAGTCGTGAAAAAACTGTCCAAGTCTCATTTGGTACAAGTCTAATTTCGCGCGCCTATGGATAAATAATCTACACTTTTTTTTTAAATTTTTAATTATAAGATTGGTTAACTCTTGACCTCAATCTTGACCATAAGGTCAAAGATGAGGTCGACGATGGAGCGAGTTAACCCAGAAAATGCCTATAAAGGCACTGGTACTCCCACGCACCGACGGAACACAGCAAGCTGTTTGGCGTCGGACTTCGGTAGGAGGGTGGTCGCGAACCAGACGGCCCTTTACAGAGCCTACCACACCGCATGAGACCATAGGACGACACCTCAGATTCATAAAAAAATGAAGTGTCGTTGCCTGGGATGGATTACTAGGAGGCAGGTCTCATTTGTGTTTCCTTAGTCGCCTCTTACGACACCCATGGAAAGAGATGGGGTGGTGTTATTCTCAACCGATCACCACACGGTTAAAAACCCACGATTGACGTAATCGAGATGGTTCTTAGGTATATTTGATCAAAATTCCTATAAAAGATTTTACCATACCTATACGTATACGTCCCCACCGAGGGGCACGGGCCTCACTTCGAGACACGAAGGGGATTTAGGCCATAGTCCACCACGCTGGCCTAATAATAATAATAATTATTATTATAATTATCATTTATTTCAGGCTTTGCCCATATTACACAATCAGATACATATACAAAACAAATTACTGAAGTTATTACAATGTTAAAAAATAAAAAGAATTATAATGTAAAATAATAATAATAATTAAAAAAACTCATGTCAAAAATTATAATTAACAAGCAAAAGAAAAGAAGGAACCTTATAATATATAAAATTTAAAATAAATTAAAATCAGATGAAATATAAATGAAAAAATACAAAAATAGAATGAAAATTGTTAGTATATCTTAAAACTATGTTAGTAATTAGAAGCGATACTGAGTCAGTGGCTTGTGTAATGCGGGTTGGTGGACCGCTCGTCTTTCGAAAATGAACTTTCTTGGACGGGCGGGTTTCATCACGATGTTTTCCTTCACCGTTGAGCAAGTGATAATTAGGAATCCACACACAAATCCGAAAAGACGAATTTAGTTGTACAGGATTTGAACCCGATAATGGAATGGAATGGTTTATTTATTTTTGTCGTTTTCACGTACTTTTTCATACATAAAGGAAAGAGGGAAGCTAGCACATTACCGCAAGGAACGTCCAAGAACCCACAATTCCTTTTGAATAAACTTACGCAAACGAATTCTTATTGTCTGTACAAATATATACCCTAAAGGCATTGGTCCTAACAACACATGGTACAGAATAACATTAAACATTCGTTTTATATGTGGAATTCTAACGTACTTTAGGTCAAAATTTCATATTCATACACTTCAAAGGATTTTACGCCCGCTTGCCTTTTTTTTGTCACAAAGAGGCTGATAATGGGGCGTGTTAACTTTCAATTTGTATATATTATATTGAAAAGGTTCAACAATTACCGTTCCTTCAGTCTCATTTCACTTAATACTAATAATGGCTCTGTGAACTGTCGACCTCACGAGTCAATATTTTTCAAAAAGGCTGAAATTTGACTTTTTAAACATACCCAACTCGCCATTTTGAATATCGAACCTAGCCTAGGAACCTATCTTGGGCGCCAGTGTGAGGCTTGCGCAGCAGAGCACTCTTGAGACTTAAGGGTGGGGTCTACATTGAGAAATAAAAAAAATAAACTCACTTAAAAATAAACAGATCAGTAGGTACTGTAGCGTAGCTCTGAGGGAGCTGGTAGCGGGAACGACTGATGGAGACCAGGAAAAGGCAAACAATCACTTTAAAAGCATTTATTGATTTATTGAGGAACCTGACTCGCGCGGCCGAAGCCACGGGAGAGAATGCGTCAATTGAATAGAAAAGCGCGGCACAAGTTGCGAATCAGTTTGATTATAGAACCCTTTGCTAAAGGCGTTCAAACTAAATTGTTATCGGAGATAGAATCTCCATTAAGTATTGTCTTTTCGCTTCGCTTTTTAGGACTGCTGTTCTATTTTTGAAGTCATTTTTTATAAAGTTTATTTATTTTCAATGTAAATAATAGAAAGTACATGAGAAATATTGTATTTTAAGTGTCTATTGAATTTGAGGGTTGCCCTGGATTTCCCTGGGATTCCATCATTAGATCGTGACTTGGTGACAACGGGGGGTGTCCCTTAATTGGCATAATCTAATTGTCATAATATAAATCCGCATAACAGACTTGGCATACTAAAATGCGCACAATATTTGATTAGACTAATAATGAAATAGCATAATTTGCATAATAATAAATCTTCATCTTCTATTAGTCCAGTCGACAAGTTCAGAAACATGTTTTTGAGACATACTATTGCTAAAATTATGTCCAATACCTCATTCGATTCGGAATACTGTGCATTAAACTTTAATTAGTGCATAAAAATTGCAAAATATATTTTTGCTACGCCCGTGCTGTCCGGTTCCTTTACACTATTTAGCTTTTTTTTTGGTAGTAAATTGTCTGCCTTAAATTAGAAGTTGACGGTAAATTATGCAACACTGCAGAAGAAGTATTTGCTACACAGTCGCTTATTATTTTAGACGGTATTTTCGACGTTTCACAAGGCGTCTCTCTGAATTTATTTATAACTTTTCAGGTGTATGAAAAGTAACGTTATGTTCATAACATTTATGCTTTGTTATTGTTATGAATATTAAATATTATAAATATTAGCATTATGCGTATTCATTTATAAAAAATAGCATTATGTGGATTTATAATTATGCGGATAATTGGTATGCGACATTGAAATCAAAGTATTTATTATATACTTTCTAATATAGACCCGACAACGGGAGTATACTATTTAAAACAAAATAATAATTTTGAAATTCGCTCCACAAATGGCGGAGAAAGTTAGACAACAAGTCCGTTTGCTCAGCTTTTTTCTAATCCAGCGGCCCTCCCTCACTATTCGGAATCAATCAGTGAAATGCGGCGATGCACCTGACACCAACTGATACCCCCAGGGTGTAGTTAGGTAGAGAAGATTAAGTGCGGAACCCTCTCTACACGCGTCTGACTCGCACTTTATGCATTTTTTTATCGTCATAGAGGGGAATGCCTCCAAATATGATTGATGAAGCTAAGATCAGACCTTTATGGCGTAAAACGCTACCGATAACTTTCTCTAATGTACACTTCAAGCTAAAGGGTTAAGTTCGTTCTAATTTGAACCTTATTACCAGCAAATAAGAAACATGGGTAGATACTTAAGGTGTACCTACCCACATTATATTAACGGTATGTTTTTTATTTTATTTTATTATTTATTGACAGATAAGTGAGTTGTACATTGTTTACAGATATATACGTATTCTACCCGCCAAACTGTGAAATTTATAGGCGAGACCCGCTCGTTTACAATTTACCTTTTCACTTATCTATCACAGAATACATGCAGTGCTTATTATACAATAAAAAAGTAAAAATAAAAATGAATTTGAAGACATATTTAACCATGGACTCATTTCCCGCTGATGACACTGCTTTGCGAGGAGCTGTTATCATCAGCGAGCAATGACTCCCGTAACTTTGACCTTAACACAGGTATACTTAGTTTAGGGTCTTTTCTTAATAGCTCATTAGCCTTTCTTAATCTTAAAGTCGTTTCATAGATCAGATATGGAATTAATGTAAATTAATTACAAAAACTTCAGGTTAGTGGATGATCTCTATCTATCTCGATCTCTATTATACTAAATAATTAATTTATTCTTGGTTCTTGATAAGTTTCTCATTTCTTATTTAATGTTTTGTCTAGTTGTCTTTATTACTAAAACATACCTATATTTAATGCTCAAATGTAATCAATTTGTAGTAATCTGTCATTAACTATTTACTAATTGTTGTGCTGTTACTGAAGTTTGTTTTACTGTTTTATAATAAAAGCTGTTGATTACCTGAATAACAATAAAAAATAAAATAAAAGGAAAATGATTGTACCCATGAAACAGAACAAGTTTCCCTAAGGACTTTTTTAATTTGTCTTGTAAGGTAATTAATTGTTTACTCAAGTTGTACGAAAAAGCAAATAAATGTTTTATAATTGGACCTATCTTCCTAGGGAAAAGTAATTTTTTTAACCGACTTCAAAAACAGAGGAGGTTCTATGTTCGACTGTATGTATATTTTTTATTTTTTTTATTTACCGATTTTTTAAATTCTTTTTTTATCGAAAGAGTATACTCCAGAGGTGGTCCCATATAAATTTTATCGAAAAAGATTCAGCGCTTTTAAAAAATCAACAAAAACAAAAAAATACTACAAACCAGAACATCATCTAAATAAATGAGTGACATTTTATTTAGTGGTTATCTGCTAATAAGTCTGCAAAAAATACTAGTTATCTACTTTATGTGCGAACTGTTGTTGGGATTGAAGTCGATGACTCATTCGTTTTTTTAACGTGGAAAATTATTTTTAATAAAAGCTCACTTCTCAAGTGAGCTGTTACATTCATTGCTTATAACTTTTGAAAGGCTGAACCAATTTTAACTAAATATAGCTAACATGCATCTTAATTACTTGCTTTCAAACAAGGAAAACCGCATCGAAATCGGTCAATCCGTTTAGCTACAATACTACAGACACAGATAGTGGTTCTATTTTTCTTAATGTTTCTCGGCAAACAGTGTTTGTCGTTCCGTGGAATTGTTCCGGTGGGTTTTTTTATATTAAAAACCTTTCGTGGGGCTTAAGAAACACAACAAAAAAAGAATCATCCAAATCAGTCAAGCCGTTCTCGAGTTTTGCGCCTAGCAACATTCATTTTTATTTATATATAATAAATATATATATTAGAAGATAGAAGATATATGAAATTTGCCGAACCTGTACACACACAGATTCACTCGTTGAACTTATAACACCCCTCTTTTTTTCACGGGTTAAAAACATGTGCCATCGCATACTACATATATACAGTAGGTGAAGAGCACAACTACTATGTATATACGCGGGATTTTGTTTTATCTTTTATTTTACATATAACAAACTACATAAAATGGCGCAAAGTTGTGTAATAAAGTTTTTATCTTTCCATATAAATGAGCACGTACTAAACAAAAAGCTTTTTCCATCGTAACGTGACTTTAGCACGTATCTTATTTGTATATAGGGTGTAAGGAACAGGTTAGCAAAAAGTTCAACCCTGAACTTAGACCATCGATTCCCCCAATTTTCTACGGGAAAGTCTTTTTTTAAATAAAAAAATTATAACAGTGTAAAATACGAAAACTTGCAATTTACGTTGCATTCTGTCACATCCTATCATACTATATTATACAACAAAGTCCCCCGTTGCCTCTGTCTGTCTTTCTGTCGGACCGCGATAAACTCAAAAACCACTGAACGGATTTTCATAAGACTTTCACCAATGGATGGAGGAAGCTTAGGTTTATGTGTATAATTTATGCACAAAATTCCCACGGGAGCGAAGTCCCGGGCGGGAAATAAAGTCTATTTACCTGTGACTTTTGCCTGAGGAATGGACATTCTCGTATTATGAGTATCTATCTGACATATATTCTTACTTAAATTATGCAACAGCACAACATAACAGGTTTTCGATCGGAACACAGCCAGAGGGTGTAGACTTAGATCAAGTAAGTTCTAGCACTAACTTGTTCCCGGGAAACTAACTCTAAGTTCACAACTTATAGTGTTATATCTAGGTTACACAATTACGCGATTAGGAGAGCGTCTGTGGCATAATGGTTAGCGGGTCGACCATGCAACAGAGATACACCGTGGTCGATCCTCAGTACTGCCATGTACGTACTATTAAGAGAAAATCGATCGATAACGCAAGTGGTATAACCTACTATATCAGCCTCCCGCCCGCAAGTACATATATAAAAATAATATATATCACTTAAGCACTGTACTATTTAATAAACTACCTGACAATTTCAAAATGATGACCGCAGACTCCCTTAGACTTAATTTGACAACATGGTTACTTCAACATTGCTTCTATAGTACTAAGGAATATCTTGAATTTAGACATAAATGATTTGCTAACTGACCATGCTTGACATTGTTATTACTTTTACTATTTACATTTTATTTCATTTATCTTCTATTGGACATTGTATTGACTAGCATAATTTTAATTGAATTGCATATTTTGATTTTTTCTATTGGACATTGTATTGTATTGATTGACATAATTTTAATTTAATTTTCCTTATATTTTGCACGCTTCGATATAAGCTGAAAACACTGCACTTGTATTATGTGAACATCCTGTATTTATACTGTTTTCTAGCAATAAATATATTCTACTATTCTATTCTATACCTGTTCACTCGGTGTAGAACGGCGGGTCCCTTTTTACCCGACTACGGCGAAGCAAAAAGGAGGGTATGTATGCTACCTTTTAACAGATAGTAAGCGATCATATTAGTACCTATAGGGCAAAGGCAAAGTGTTAGTCTCTCACCTCCCTAAGGTTGACTCGCTCTTAGACCAGTGGCTCTCGCTGATCTCAACCGATCAGTGAGGTTGAGCAACGTATACCGTGGCAGGGAACCTGATGGGTGACCAAAGTGGCAATTTATCACGAGCGTTTCCGTGCTCCGGAGGGCACGTTAAGCTATCGGTCCCGGCTGTTGTCGATTCACTAAAATTCAAACCAAGTCAGAGGCCATTGTACGGTTTGAAAACTCTGACACTAGGGTTAGTTATATACCTACACGATAAGAATAAGACGAAGGTTGACTGGTAGATAATACCTTTAGGCATTAAGTCCGCCATTGTACGTACATTAGTACATTAAGTTTTATAAATAAAAAATAAATAAATAAAAGTGTCATATGACCACGGCTCTCCTCCCGAACACGACTTAATACGTAAAAATATGTATATGGCGTGTATGCTGTTTATTTTATAGTCGATAAATATTTAATGGTTTTCACAAAATATTTCAGAAACGAGTATTTTCTTGTTTCTTACATTCAGTAGTCAGGTTTAGGTTTTTCAACCAATTACTAAAATCAAAATTGATGTTGGAACTAGCTGCTGAATCAAAGTAAATATGAAGTAACATATAATTAAGAAAAAATAAACGATTTCGTCCGTCGAGTAGGTATATTATAAAAAGTTAAAACCCCTTAAGTAGAGCTCTTACTGAACAATTTTTTTAATGGTTGTTTATTATTTAGAATAAATGAGTATTTAACCGACGACGCGACGGCGAGTTTATTGTGAGGGCATTGTGTGGTTCCTAAGAGTTTGAAAGTTCTTAATTAGTTTTCAACTTTTTTGTGCAAAGTCCCTGTTAACCTTTTCGAAAGG
This sequence comes from Aproaerema taeniolella, assembly GCA_949987775.1. NCBI lineage: Eukaryota > Metazoa > Arthropoda > Insecta > Lepidoptera > Gelechiidae > Aproaerema > Aproaerema taeniolella. The sequence goes on from OX465265.1 coordinate 5,958,395, forward strand.
TTTTCAAAAAACAGCGTTGGTTGGTTTTTGGCACTTTTAGATCTCGTTTTATCAAAATCGCTGGAAATAATTAATCCGTCGCGCGCTTGTTAACGGCGCGTGCGATACACATCTTGCACACACAGGTGTGCAAGAATCGCGCGAAGGTTTGTATTAATTATAACTTGCTCAAAGGTGAAGGAAAACATCGTGATGAAACCAGCGCGTCTAAGAAAATTAATTTTCGAAAGATGAACAATCCACGAACCCGCATTGGGCCAGTGTGACGGACTATGACCTAATCCCCTTAGAAGGGAGGCCCGTGCCCCTCGGTGGAGACGTATAAGGGCTTGCAAAAAAAACGCTTAACAGAATATCAGTATTTTCTCGTAAAGGTATAAAACTCTAAAATTTAAAAAAATCTATCATCCCCGACATTAGATTGCTTATAAATTTAAAACGGCTGAACCAATTTTCATCAAATATAGATAGATAGATAGATACATAATACATTTATTCAATGACCAGCAACTTACATAAAACAAACAACTTCACACAATACACAAAGAAAAAACATCAAGGGGAATCGTGATGTGAAACGCTGGTCAAGGAAGAGGTCCTGACTCAGCATAGTGTTGTGGTTGGAGCCACAACGCTGATATAGCTATAGTCGGGCAGAATTAGCCGATCACAGTGCTAGAATCTGGGAAATTGTAACCAGCAATTAAAAATGTTTTTTCTATAGATCTTTGCGTTAGTATAAACATATTCATTTTGTACAACTTAAGAGTTGCAACGCGGCAAAACCTAACTCTGCCCGACTAATAAGGACCATTTCGATTACGTCAACTTTCAAAAAATAGCAATAAGTTCATTCCTTTAGGAGCTCTACGATGCCACAGACAGATACACAGATACAAATTTATAATACCCCTCTTTTTGTCTCTTTTTTATTATTCATGAATGAGTTATTTGGATAATGGTCTCTAAACCCCCTTAACTGCGTTTAAGGGAGGCCCGCGCCCTTTGGTGGGAGCTACGATGTGACAGACAAACACAGATACACTCGTCAAACTTATAACACCCTTCTGTTTTTTCGGAGGGTAAAAACCATTCGCGCCGAGTTCCCGCCAAAGAACCCGTTCGAACAAATTGACTCCGTGACGGACAGACAGTCACGTTCCTTTGACAAATTCAAGAAACATTTTAAGGATTAATTTTATACCCAAAACTCAAAAGTAACTGAGTATTCTTAGCTCAGACTTTTACAGAGCATCTATTCTACTAATAGACGCGGTTGAGTTGACGGCAATTATGGTCGAGTGGTTCGATTCCCAGGCGGGGCAAATATTTGTGTAAAAAGCAGTTTCTTGTCGAGTCATGGGTGTTTGTGTCTGTCTTTACGTATGTTCCAAGGGACCCACAACACAAGGGAAAACCTTAGTGTGGGCCTTTGAGTGTGTCGCGTTTATATTTATTCACTTGATGACAACCACCCCGACCAGCAGCGCCACCGCCAACTGTTTTTTAAGTTGCTAACTACCTAGCAACTTAACATTCAGTTAGCAATGGCGCCCCCAGTCAAGGTATAGCTGCAGCTCTAGCACGATAACGACAAACTCGCACTCGGCTCACGCTGAAACTTCACTTTGATTGCGCTAGGGTCACGCGCAAAGGCTTGCTCGCCCTATGGTGTTGTCAATGTTAACATTTTGACATAGGACCGCGATTTTCCATATTCCGTGGTTTGACTGTGCCGGTCTCTCTCACGAGCTTCTGGTGGCAGCTTTCAGACCTGCCTTTAAATAAATTTTTACATATGATGCCTGTTTTATCCTCGGATCTTTGCTCATGTTGTAAAAAGACTGAGGATTTATGGCACTTTTTGGTTGAGTGTGACCTTATCAGAGTCAATAGAGTCAAGTTTTTAGGTACAGGAGTACTCCAAAATGGAGAAGTTAATGTAAGGCTAGCTGTTCCACTAGCTCCTGAAGCTCTTCAGCTGTATCGCTTTGTGATGTGCTCATTTAATGAGCGCATCATGGAGTGATGGGGTTGAGGAGTTTTCAGTTATTTTTATTTTTATTCTTTTTAAGAGGCTTCCAATGAGGCTGGCATAGACACGTATGTGATCTAAAGCCTCGTTTTCTTTTGTTTAACAAGATTTTAAAAAAAAAGGACCGCGATGTTGTCGCGGCGCTATTACTGTCGTACTCGGCCTGCTGTCATCAAATGTAGTTTTAGATAGTTCTAAATTTAGCCACCTGAACGGACGAAGTGGTAACCATTATCACTCCACCACCACTGAGACGCCAATGGGCCTTTTTAACCCCTGACGCAAACAGAGAGGGGTGTTATAAGTTTAACGTGTCTGTCTGTGGTATCGTAGCTCCCAAACGGATAAACCGATTTTCGTTTAGTATTTTTGTGTCTCAAATAATTTTATCCCGACTGTTCTTAGCCATGTTTGATTAAAATCTGTTCAGCCGTTTAAAAGTTATTAGCAATTGAATGTCGAGGGTGATTCAAAAATTTTAATTTTAGTGTTTCAAAATTTTAATTTTAGTGTTTCAAAATTTTAATTTTAATTCGAACGGCACGGCACTTCGAAATTTGAATTACCATTGCCCCCTATGTTCTCAATTTCCAGTATTACTATTATTTAGGAGGCAATGGTAATACAATTTTGCCCTGCCGTTTTCGAATTATAAAAAGGCCAATTGGTTAGTGGAATAGCCCCTCTAGCCGAAATCGCTCATAGGAACGGACTTAGCAACTTCTTACTTTCCGTTTATTGATAAAGTGCCTCTCTGCTCTTTGACAACAAAGCAAAATGGAGAACACTTTGAGCGTGACCTGACCCTTTAATGAAAATACATTAGACTTAACATTTAGATAAATATACAAATACAAATATACTTTATTGCACACCAACATTACAGAACATGATACAAAGTAAAAGTTACATTATGAACAGCAATAAAGTTAGGGTACAAAAGGCGGCCCCATTGCTAAGAAGCGATATATAGAAAGATTGTTAAGATATATAGAAAAACTCGCATTTAATCTTGTTGAAATCCCGCGGATTCACACTGAGCGCTTTTCATCATCTTTGATATTGCACACTGCTGGGGAATGGAATTCTCTGCCTGCGTCTGTATTTCCGAGTTCATATAACCCGAATCTCTTTAAAGTTCGAGTGAATAGGCTTCTTCTGGGTAAGCTTGCCACATCCGCGACTATATCTTTGCCCTAGAGCTAGATTGTGGTCAAGAGCAAACCCATTTTAAATAAAAAATAATTATTATTATCAATTCAACATTTGTTTATTTCCCTAATATTAGGTAGCGCTGGACGCAAGGGTTTTGCTGTATTGTGGGCAAAAGGCTGACAACCTCTCACCACTTACATCTTATTTCATACAATACAATACACAATCTTTATTTGCACACACAAAATTATATACAAGTCCAGGAAACTCAAACATAATAAGCATATAATTCATTTTATAACCTTCTGAATGTATGCCAAATGTGGCATCAAGTGGATTAAAACTATTGATGCTCAGGCTACCCCGATAGGGATTATAGGGGTGAACGTATGTATGTACTGTAACATTAGGTACAATTATTACAAGGTACAATTTTTTTAGGAACTATTTTAGGATTCTACGTTATACTACAAACTATTTTTATAGTCTATAGATATTATGGTTTAGAAAATGCTACAGGCACAGCTATAGGCGGGTTCCAAGCCCATCCTCATTTAGCTTTATACAACAAACTTATGGCAAACAATAACAAAAGGAATAATACCTTGCATATATATAAGCAAAAATATTGCTAGAAGTGTGCAAGGGTGCACTTATTACTAAACAACGATCTCTTCCAGACAAAAGCGAGAGGAAAACACAAAACAGCGGGAGTAACACAAAAGTAGTAACAAGAAAAAGGAAAAATAAAAGAAATAAAATGAAAATAAATAAATAAAATAGAAGTAATTTACATATATTCATATAATCATGTATACCCATAAGAAAATACATATTACACACACTATATGTATACATATAATATACATACATAATTACAAAACATTAATATGGTGAATTGTTTTGCACATATGGCGCTGCCTCTTGATCGAAGGGTCCTGGGTTCGATCCCAGTCAGGGCAAAAATTTGGTTAAAAGCAGATGTTTGTTCTCGGGTCATGGGTGTTTGTGTCTGTCCTTATGTGTGTTCTAAGGGACCCACGACAGAAGGGAAAAGCTTAGTGTGGGCATTTGAGTGTGTAGCGTTTATTTTTTGTTGTTTATATAAAAATGTGTATGGAGAGGAAAAGTTGTTCAGTTTAGTGGAATGATTCACATCCCTAATTTTCACAAACTAGTTTAAAAACCACCTAATATAATAATAATAACGACAGACACTATGCGTTCTTAGAAATCCAAGCATGTTATCATAAAATAAGCTGGAAGTCTTATGTAAGCCCCCAAGGGTTAAATCCTGACGAAATCTCAAAGATGACGCTTGTAATTTGCCAAGGGCCGGCTTGTAATCTGCCCAGGGCCAGCGTAATTACGCACGAGCCCTAATAAAAGGACCAATCTAGGAGGTCAACAAAGTGTCAGAACGAGGGGCACTCTTAAATAGGTGCCATAAATAGGAAATGAGGCTTTTTACTGTATATCAATGTCGCAGGCATTTCGGGGAATCTATCCGTTTATAAAAGCTCTACCTTAAGGCGACTACAGCACCCGATAAAGGCAGCACACATAGGAATAGTGCCATCTCCGTCTCTCAACAGGCCTGGGCCGGCAGGGCGAACAGTGTCGATACACGAAGTTTACGGACTATGAAAGCGTGCGTGCGTAAAAACATGTTCGAAAGTTAGAAAAATGAGATTTATGGAAAGGTAACAGCTTAAATCGAAAAATGCGTTAACTACTTATCGAGAGTGTTCAATCACGAACATTTTGATAGCAAATTCAAGTTCCTGTGTGCATTTTACTATCGTTTTTTACAGCTTAAAAGATACACAATATTGGGTATTTAGAGGTGACTTTGTGAGCTTTTTCTATCGAATCAAAAGTGCTGAATCATGTTTTCAGCAAACTACTTATCTAGTTTATGTCCTGAATATTGCCGTAGTATTTTTTTCTTCGATTTAATGCAGTGCGTCATGCTTATCTACGCATCATAAAATCGTAATTTAGGTGCTGTAGTCGCCTTAAAAACTCGCAAAGTCACCAATATCAAGTAATTTCACTCTTTTTAAGGGTTGTAATACGGCAGAACCTCGTCCGTTGATCAGCAGGTTGCACCGCTCTAGCAGGGGAGGATGACGATTTCAGTCACTAAGGTCCGTATACAGAACTCGACTCGGACTCTGATCTATCTATAGATCAGAGTCCGAGTCGAGTTCTGTATACGGACCGAGTCGAGTTCTGTATAAGGTAGAGCTTTTATAAACGGATAGATTCCCCGAAATGCCTGCGACATTGATATACAGTAAAAAGCCTCATTACCTATTTATGGCACCTATTTAAGAGTGCCCCTCGTTCTGACACTTTGTTGACCTCCTAGACTGGTCCCTTTATTAGGTATAGATACTTAAGTAGCAGTCATTTTTGTCATTTTGATAGTGAGAGAAAGAGACAATCAATACTTAAATATAGATCAAGACTTGAGTCTCACCCCACTGCTAAATTTATGCTATTTGTTTCAAAATGATCATTATTATGTGAACTTCTTATTTCGCACAGTCTAATTTATGGACCCTTAGTTTTAGACTGGTTCTAGAATCTCCATTTACCTTTATATTTCTGAAGCATTGGCGTATCTAGGGTTATTTTCTAGGGGGGGCCGCGAGCACAGTATTACAATCTCATTGTTATACTGTGCCGCGAGCCTGGCGAAATTTAAATGTACTCTAGCTTAATACGCTGTGTATTCAAAAGTAACTAATACAGTATTATAGTATGTAATAATAAGTAAGTATGTAGATTTTTCAGCTGTAGATATATTTTTTTTATGATTTTTGTGTAAATTTATCAGTATTTTGGCATCAATTATAGAATTTCGAATATACGCTAATGTTCTGAAGAAACACGAGCTACAACCTAACAAGGTGCTTTATTGAACTTCAATAAATTTTATTAAAAACTAGCATCCCGCTCTGGACTTCGTTCCCGTGGGAATTCGGGAAAATTATGTAGCCTATGTTACTCAGGGATAAATAGTGAAAGAATTTTTGAAATCGGTCCAATAGTTTTTGAGATTATTCGCTACATACAAAAATACAAATCTTTCCTAAGATACATATGAATTATAATTAAACAAAATAAAATAAAACTAACTAACACTATTTCCCGGGTGATTTTCCGGGGGTGTCTGCAACCGGGAATCTCCCTCGGAAACGGCGGAACACCACGCCCTCCGGTCAAAAGCTCTCCTTCATGGCTGTCTCCAGCATGAACCGAGGGAACCGCACCACAAATGCTTTGAAACTAGCATGGTGATGCGATTCCAACGGTTTCACTCTCTGGAGAACTTTTGTCTTCTGCCGTATGTACTCGACGACGTCTTGCACCTCAGTGCTGTAGTGCAGTCGCGACAAGTACATAGGCGTGCTCGGAGCTTCAGCCCGCAGACTCACTTACGGGTCCGTCGCCACCGTCCCGGAGCGATTCTTGTTAGCCGATCGCTTGCGCTTCTTCTGCACCTTGACGAAGCCATCATTAAATACTCTAAACTAGGCCTTGCCTGTGTCTTAGACACTAGTACCTTACTAGTGTTGATGTAGAGCCTCTGTAGGTATACAATTTTATAATAAAATACAATTGTACCTATGTCTTATTTCTTGCCTATTATGTCTTATCTCTTGCACCCTCAGAGTTTCTTGCCTATACTTCTCTGGGGAAGACTGCACCTTTGCGAATAGGCGTAGAGTCAGTAGGGTCAAAAGGACAAATGCGTAGTATTTAAATTCTTTAATTGGGGTCAAGAGTTAACCCATAAATAAATAAATAAATTGTTTGTACATATTTCATTGTAATCTTGACTTGTTTTAAGTGGCATCCTGAATGTCCTACAAAATGAAGATTTTTTTCTATTCTATTCTTATTCGACCTAAATTAATGTTAAAGACTAGCTTAAAGTTAGTGTTGTTACTAAGAAAAAGTTTTGAGTAAATTATTTGATTCCTGCCGTCATACACCTACCTACTAACGAAACAGGGACTAACTCATAGGTATTTATTTATATGATGCTGAATGAACGATACAAGAATACACTACGCTAAAAAATAATAAAGGTTGCTTCAGATCTATGTACCTCGTACTTCGAGGGTCAGATTTGATCGGGTTCCCGAATGGAGACCATTTTATTTGTTCAGGTGGCGAAATTGAGAACTATTTAATTTTTGTATACTTGCTGACAGCCTCCTCGACCGGCAACCGAACGTGGAGTTGCTACCTAGCAACTAAAAATTTCAAAATTCATGGTTCTCAATTTCGCCGCCAAAACAGATAAAATGGCGACCATTCCATCGACACCTTAAGTTACAGAATCGGCGCCCAGGTTCCTAGCGAACACATAGAATTGAGATTCACATTCGTACATCCTTCAATTTAGAATACATAAAGCCACAATTCAGACAAAGTATTAATTCCCTGGAGTCGATCTATAAATATCACAGGTAAAGGTTGTTCAAAGCTCATCGAGGCATCTGAATGGGAGCACCCCGATAGCAAATATTGGCAAGAGACTAATTGGGTATAACGGTTTTTGATAAAACCATTTCCATCTGTAAACCAACCTCGACAATCCGCAAGAAGTGCCCATTTTTAAATCAGTCGAAAGTTCCGAGATGAACTCGAATCGTTTCGAATGTAAAAGTGCCGTTAAAAGCTACTCAGTGATCGATCTTTATCGAGCGATACAGGGATACATGATGACAGCGCATAATGGCCCCTGTCATAGTAAATGGATCGGAAAAAAAGTTTTGGAATTTTTAAAGTAAATTGACATTTATTGAAATGAAAAGGTTACCGATTGTTTTATTACAAATATTATAACGAATGACAGATTGGTCGCATGTTTAATGTATCGGAAAAAACAGTATTATTTTTATTTCTTACAAGTTTTGGTCTACGATTTCGTTCGCGTAGAATAGTTAATTTAGGCAGGTTTTTTTTTATGACACAGGTCGAAATTTCAAAAACTCTATAACAATAGTGCCATAATACAAATTATCATGGTTTTACCTTCGACAATAAACAACTTCCATTCAAACTTTCATCCCCTATTTCAACCCCTTCAAGCCTATTTTTAAGATAAAAGGTAGCCTATATCCTTTCTAGTCTATCTCTGTATCTTTAATTAAAATCGGTTTAGTAGTTTAGTCGTGAAAACGTAACAAACAGATATAGTTACTTATGCATTTATAATATGAAGTAGGAATTTCTTGTAACCCCAATCAATGTGTAATGTGGCTTTTTCTTGCATAGTGTGTAGATATAGTAGTAAGTAGACCAGTGAAGTTATGACCTAAATATCTGTGACTCATTGTCATGTTATTGTACTACTAGCTTCCCGCCCGGGACTTCGTTCCCGTGGCAATTTTGGTAATGAATTATACACATAAACCTTCCTCTTGAATCACTCCGTCCATTGGTGAAAATTGTATGAAAATCCGGTGAGTAGTTTTTGATTGAAACGATATACAAACATCCATTTTCAATATGTAAGAGAAGTTTGTAATTGCAAAAGCATAATAAATTAATAACACACAACTTTCTAGATACTTTATCACTATTTGGGCCTTTTCATAATTCGGAAACGGCACGGCAAAATTGTTTTACCATTGCCTCCTATATATACAAGTGATACTACAAGCTGGGAACATAATGGACAATGGTAATTAAAATTTTGCCGTGCAGTACCGTTAGAATTATAAAAAGTCCTTTTTTTTTAATTGAAAAAAATGCTCTTCCAAAATTAAGCTATACAAGTACCTATCAAATAGATATCGCGGTTTTTAAAAACAAATATATGTAAAATAACTGAAATTAAATACATTCCCGCCTCTCTCCGAAAGGGATGGGCAGAGGCGAAACATTGCCAATTGTTACGATACAAGAAAAACTTCTGCACTTACAAAAATACCTTAACGTATCTATCAAACCATTACTTACATCTTTACATCATTATTTTCACTTAATTTACGCAAATTATCACAAATTTATTTAAAAATAACATTATTTTTGCAGCAGAATTAACCGGCTTCTTTAAGAAAAACGTTTAATTAAAAAAATCTTACCTGAAATTTTATCTTGCAAACACCTCTGCGCCCTGGTTCACATTAAAAAAACTCAAAATAAAAAAACGTGATCCAGTACCGTTTCTCACATAAAACACACGTTATATCCCGTCTCACTAGCAAAATTTACGAAGCTATAATAATAAACAAAATCACGTTTAAAAATTATATGATAAACACTGTCTTAACCTAAAATAAATTTTCGTAATCGTCACTTCACTGCTTCTTTTTGTTCAGTGGTATGAACAAGACAAAAAAACAATGACAAGATTCTAAATTCTAAGTAAAATTACGGATATTTATGCAAATAATTATTTCGATGTTTAAATCGTGGGAGCAAACACGTCCGCGCTTAACGCCGGTCGCTTCCAAACTGAAACTCGCTGGCTGTATATAAGTACGTAGTCTTTGCCTGAAAACAGTTGATTTCCCGCCCCGCCCACCTCGGGTCTCAGCGGAAAAATTTAGCCTCTCGACTCTTGATCGAAATTGAAACCTTTTGGAAACTCTGTTATCTTGATTAGTTTAACATATTAATTATAGAATGATTCATGCAGTTAATATAGATCTTATTAAAATAGACAGTTAAGTACACTCTGAAGTGTCTTTGCTCTTTTTAACCGTCTTCGAAAAAGGAGGAGTTCTGTGTTCCACTGTATGTAAATTTTTTTTAGGTTACCGATTTATCCGCCATTTGTGGAACGATTTTTAGAATTCTTTTTTGTTTGAAAGAATATGCTCCAGAAGTGGTCCCATTTTCACCAGTTTAGGATTTGATGATGGAATCCTAGGGAAATCGAGTGCAACCCTCAAATTACAATGTATCTCAGGTACTTTTAAATTTTTTTTGGGTAAATAGTACTTATATTTGTGTAAAAAGCAAATGTTTGTTCCCGGGTCATGGATGTTCGTGTCTTTCTTTATGTATGTTCCAAGGGGTCCCTTAGTTTTAACGTGGGGAAACCTTAGTTTTAACGTTTATTTATTTATTATTATTAGTTTTGACAGATTTCGCACGTGATAATGATAATACTTACGCCACACGTTTGGAATAAGACAAAACCGAACGTGTTGCTCCACGCGCAGTGTTATGTTACTGCAGCTCTAGCACGATAACGGCAACGGCGGGCTCACGCTGAAACTTCACTTTGTTTGCGCGAGGGTACCGCGCAAAGGCTTGCTCGCCCTATGGCGTTGTCAATGTTGACATTTTCTTTATCTTTCCCGAACTCGTGCGTTTTCTTTCCCAACTGTCAAAATAATGTAACGACAAACTCGCACTCCGCTCACGCTGAAACTTCACTTTGATTGCGCGAGGATCCCGCGCAAAGGCTTGCTCGCCCTATGGCGCTGTCAATGTTGACATTTTGACATTTTCTTTACCTTTCCCGAACTCGTGCGTTTTCTTTCCCAACTGTCAAAATAATGTCTATTAAAAAGACAATTAAACAACCACGAAGTTTTTACTAAAAAATATTCATAGAAGTTTTTATGATTCATGCAAAAATTTCTAAAAAAAGCTACTAATTTGTTTCAATATCAGGTTTAAAAGTAATTTTAATTAAAAAAATACTTTTAAATCTGATAATGAAATTAATATTAGTATTGGCCAAATTAAATTTATAAATATAAAAAGTTGGCTGTATGACGTGCACTGCCATAGTCTCTGCTTATATTCTTTTACGGTTGGCGCCATTTTCCAAAAAATTTCTTTGCGAGTTTAGTTGTTTGTTTAGTTGTTTTTTTTTATTAAATTGCTTAATTTTTTCGCAACAGTATTAAAAATAGTTGTTCAATACAACGTGTGGGACTGTTATTTCAACTCGTTCCCACTGTCTACCCTCGCCTTCGGCTCGGGTCAACATCTGTCGGAACTCGTTGCAATAACAGAAACCCCACACTTGTATTGAAAATTACTATAAATTTTTAAACCTGCGCGCGGTTTTTGCACACCAGTGTGTACACGATTAGTATCGCACGCGCCGTAAACAAACGCGCGACGGGGCAGAAAATATTAATAAACATGAAAACATATTTAAAAAATTCCACTAGAAAATCATTCAGGGTTATTTGGTCTGAATTTAGGGTTTCAGTTTTTGCTAAGCTGCCCCTTACACCCTGTAGAGGCTGTAGAACCCAGAACAAGTCACAGCAGCATCCGATTACGGCAAAGAGATTAAATTCCTTGAATCTATAAGTTGACCGAGAATCGAGACGGTTCGCTTTAAAAATATTGGATCTCCTGCATTTCAATGAGTTTAACCTATTTTCACGCTATATCTTTTGGGATGTAGACAGAAATAGTTTTGTGGTCTCATCATTAAAATTACAATAATTAGTCATGCTAAGACTGTTTTAAATATAAAAATGCAATGGCATTTGAAATACAAAAATGGAAAAAACTGCGTTTTCCCCTCCCTGAAAACCCCCAACAAAAAGAGGAGAGCTGTATTTTGTATTTTGACAAATTTTGGACTGAAAACATCTACTTATTGTAGATTGAATGTTATTATTATACTTATTTTATTATATTAATTATTGAATTTTGACGATCACATTATACTTTGACATTGCTTTAGACATAATATTGTAACTGGAATTGATAATGTGAAATAAATGAATCTAATCTAATCTAATCGATACGTTTGAAATGTATATCTGTATGTCAGTATATATCTTTGTTTATGTATGTCTGTCTGTGGCATCGTAGATCCTAAACTAATAGACCTACTCCGATGCGGTTTCTTTTGTTTGGAATCTGACGTAATCAAGATGGTTCTTAGCTTTATTTGCTCAAAATCGGTTCAAAGTTATACGCAATAAATGTCAGAGGTTATTCAAAATTTCTAGTTTTAGAGTTACAAACAAGAAACGATTCTGAATTACTTTGAACGCCCCCATGGACTATTAATTTGAAATGATTCGTCTCTCCAACATCTGTTATCATTATTGTAAATTGTCGAGTTCCTGTCCAAAGTTTTATTGCGTTGTTGTTTTATCAATAACTAGCTTTCCGCCCGGGGCTTCGTTCCTGTAGGAATTTGGGAAAATTATGCTTATGTTAATCAGGCATGATTTAGCATTCTAATTATGAAATATATTTTTTTTTAATTTTGATCATTACTGATATATTTTGATATGTTATATGATATGATATATTTTATCAAAATTGGTTCAGCCATTAAGGAGTTATAGCAATAACTGTGGTATTAAGGTTATTTTTTCTATGTCTATGCAATAACTGCTTTACCACAAAACATTAAAACACCACTTATTGTACAAAGAGAATTTAAACACTAGTTTAGATAATGTCTGAAACTGACTTATATGTCATTTTGTTGTTATTTAATTTATTTTTCGAGAGCGGTAAAGGAACCTACGTCCATACAGCCATTTTTAAATATTGTCTAAGTTACTAGCTTTCCGCCCGCGTAGACTACAGGTTATATCGCGCCCAACTGTGGGATAAATTAGATCCTATGTCCTTTCCCAGTCTCTAACCTATCTCTGTACCAAATTTCATCAAAATCGATTAAGTAGTTTAGGCGTGAAAGACGGACAGACAGACTTAGTAAGGATGGTTAAGGCCCTGAATGTCGATGGTTATAATTTTGTTAAATTTCTGAAATTAAATCTATGAAACAAAGATCCATCCAGCCAGCAACCCTACGTATGTCATCACTTAACTTCATCTAACAGGAGGACGACCCACATTACGTTAGCCTGTGCGTGGTCTCCCGTCAGTGCCGGATTAGCCGATAATCAAATTAAGCAGTTGCCAGAAACAGCACCGAAAAAAATATTTACCAGCACATGAAAGGTATATGAAAGGGGAAAATCCGCGCAATTTAATTTGACTATAGCGTTGACGTTTGGGGTCATGCTCCGCTCCCCGCTTGCGATATTATTATACTGGTATAGAGTCAAAAAAAAATACTTTCCGCGAATTTAGTGCCCGTAAAAGTCGCAATTAATTTTAAAACGATTTGGTTCTTATTGTATGTACAGTATAATACCTACTCCATGTATCTCTTTTTTCCTTCATACAAATCATACATAATCGAAGGTACGTACGTGTTTCTCGTTGTAATAAATACGAGATACTTGTGGATCACCAATTTTTTTTTCTGAATTGATAGCCCAGTTAGTAATGAGCCAGACTTATAATCGGAAGGTTGCGGGTTCAAAACCTAGTGCAGGCCTGTACCACTAAATTCGTCTTTTTGAATTAATGTACGGATTTCTAATTATCACTTTCTTAACGGTGAAGGAAAATATGGTGATAAAACCCGCCCATCCAAGAAAATTCATTTTCGGGCTGCGCGCGGTCCACCAACCCGCATTGGGCCAGCGCGGTGGACTATGGCCTAAATCGCCTTCGTGTTTCGAAGGGAGGCCCGTGCCCCTCGGTGGGGACGTATTATGGGCTGGTAAAAAAACTTGTGGACACCTATCCACAAACTAGTATCGTAGGGGCAACACAATTTGTGCGTCACGCCACTCACTTGACGGTGAAACTTCACTTTGATTGCGCGAGAGGCTTGCTCGCCTCAGTCAGTCGGACAAATTTTTATGATTGTGCTTGAGCTGCTGCCCGTGAAAAACATACATATTTTTCTGCCGTGTGGTGATCGGTTAAGAATAACACCACCCCATCTCTTTCCGTGGGTGTCGTAAGAGGCGACTAAGGAAACACACATGAGACCTGCCTCCTAGTAATCCATCCCAGGCAACGACACTTCATTTTTTTTCTGAATCTGAGGTGTCGTCCTATGGTCTCATGCGGTGTGGTAGGCTCTGTAAAGGGCCGTCTGGTTCGCGACCACCCTCCTACCGAAGTCCGACGCCAAACAGCTTGCTGTGTTCCGTCGGTGCGTGGGAGTACCAGTGCTTTTATAGGCATTTTCTTGGTTAACTCGCTCCATCGTCGACCTCATCTTTGACCTTTATGGTCAAGATTGAGGTCAAGAGTTAACCCATCTTATAATAAAAAAAAACATACGAGTACCTACATACGCTCAAGACTATAATTCCCTATCAGTGTAGACAGAGCATCAGTGGTTTTAAAACCTCTTGATGCCACGTGTGACATACATTTAGAGGGTAATAATAAGATAAAATATTATGTAAGTGGTAAGAGATTGTCAGCCTTTCGCCCACAGTACAGCAAAACCCTCGCGTCTCACTTAGTGACTTTTACAGTATGCCTGGGAAGAGTAGGCAACTGGCACATTCTGTTATTCTATTACTCCCAGTTCAGCATGGAAGGAATGCCCGTGAAAAAATGTCAGCAAAAAGTGGAATTCCAGAACTAATGATGGTTAAGTACGTAACAAATGATTCTATTTTTTTTTTTGCTCTGTCACGAACGTGTCAAAATAGAAAATCCTGCGGTGCTTAGGGATCCGTGTGACAAATGAAATCCGCACGAATGAGAAAATTGCTCTCTTGGTTACATGAACGATTCAGGATGTTATTACATTTTGAACATACACACACCGGCTTAAGCGGAACAACTTATGTTTTTCATACAATTCAGTCAACTTTAGAACTTATAAATGAAGATTTTTATTTTAGGCTGTTATTAAAATTTTACGCTTAGTTTAGGCCAAAGTGTTTGTCAGTTAAAATCAAATATAAAACATACAATAAGTTTTCAAGAATTTTCTGCATGGCCAAAAGATAACATTGCAAAAACCTTTCCATACAACTTCGTATGAAAAGTTTAAAGAGTTTTTTTTTCTATTGACTACATGAGAAATTCTAGGCTTTTTGTCAGTTTTTGTAAAAAAATAAGAGACGAGCATTTAAAAAAATATATTTGCATAAAGAACAGTGCAGTTATGCAAGTAAAACGTATATTTTTAGAACTCCCAAGCTATGTCGATTGTATGAAAAACAGAAGTTGTTCCGCTAAATATGCCAGTGTGTGTATTATAGCGGATTCTTGCTAGGTACGATTTTCTTTTAAAATAAGTAGGCGGCCCTTAAAGTTTCGTAAATTTATAATTTTACTAGGCAAATTGTAATATCGCGGGTGATTATAATTTCACTACTGAAATTATAATATCACGGTTTTTACCATTTTCCGGTGACATGTATAAACTATAACGGATTACTAAATCATTACTAAATTTAGCGACTATCGGGACTGTTGCTGTTGATACCCCCTCCCCCAGTGTCACTTAATTATTATCTAAATACCTACTGAACCACGCAAAAACAACACATCAAACTTACCATATGTGTGTCCCTTATTCCATTTCTTATAGAACTAGACAAATGCACGTCGACAAAAAAGTCGTAAAAAAGTCATAAAAACTATTCCTTCTTAAGTGTTGGTCACGTACAGTATCACCCATGGCTTCCAAGGACACAAAAAATCCTGAAAATACTCTTGATCCTAGATTATCTTAAGAGAAATAACATAAAAACCTAAAGCTTCAGTTACGAAGACTGATTGTGGGTCTAAATAGCCTACCCTTATCAAACTTAAACTATCTGCCAATAATAAATCCATTTTTGTAAAAGTATCTAATTTTCTCTACCCTAGCTTACGATGGATACCTAGATAGATAGATATTGTGTTATTGTACATACAGCCGCACATCAGGCTATACTTGTCAATCTTTACGTTGCCCTTATCAGCCGGCTTTCGTTGTGCAAATGGGTAACCAGAAGTGCTGTTGTCTGTATACATAGACATATACATACAATTTATTCACAAGCACAGGTACACACTACATTACAGACAGAAATAATAATACAACAACAAAAATAAAACACAAGCACACACAGGACACAATGTAGGCGCAAGAGTCATAGTAGTGTGCACCGCACCTATGAATGGGCAATGGCTCAGCTACATGTTGCAGGCAAACTGCAACGCTGGATTTCGGCCAGTTGCCCCAAGTACGAGCGAGCTCGAGACGCAATGATTTTGGCTCCAAGAGCTAACATAATTTTAAGTTAATAAAAATGCAACATATAAAAATAAAAAGTCCTAATAAATACTAGTAATAGAATATAATTAATTACATATGTATAGATGAATGTATTTACAATAGAATTTAATGTTTAATGTGTATACATAAATATTCCAAATATAAAATAAGATATTTATGTTTATTACATATATAAACATAATACCAAATAGCTTCCTATCCTACTTATACTAATTTTGTTGTTGTTTACTAATGAAACTTTGGTAAGTTATTCTTTTTGCATACGCCCGTGAAGGTTTCTAGCACAAATCTTACTTATAATATAATCTATACACACACACACACACACGCTCACGTCTATAATCCCTAACGGGGTAGGCAGAGCATCAGTGATTCTAGAACCACTAGATGCCACGTTTGACACAAATAGTGAAGGTTATCAGATGGAACAAGTAATCTATACTAGATACCTGTACTAGATATCTGTAATAGTAGATGTGGGTTATTATAGGCTACAAAATTTCCCAAATTCCTACTGAAACGAAGTCCTAGGCATAAAGCTAAACGTCAAAAACACACTGCAGGTTTCTGATTTCTTTGAATTTAACCGAAGTAAAATCTCTCCTCTTTAGAAATCCAAGCGACAGAAACGAATGAAATCCTCATACATAGTGACAGGGACCGTCGTCGAGTGAATCGACAAGGATGCACATTGCACATATCCATTGTGCATCGGATGCACATTGTTGTGTGCTGTATTGCACCAAATATAACTCGACGGTGTAAGCTAAATGGATCTTTCGATTTTCAAAATTATTTTTTTGTATAAAAGAAGTGGTTCCCTATTAATTTATTCAAAGTAAATTCAGCGCTTTTTTAAAAAATCAACCAAAAAACATACACAGATTCCATTTAGATGACATATTGGGTTGTGATTATCTGCTAATAGGCATTGTGGGGATTAAATCGGATGTTTCTTACGCTTTTGACGTGGACATTTATCATGGCTCTATCAATTTTTTTAATGTGAGTTTTTTTTTTATAGTTAACATTTGAGAGTTATAGATTGTTGTTTTGTTATAATTTCAAAGACACGAATTTCGCCGAGACATAAAAAGACAAATAGAATAATTTGGAAGAGGGCAAAAGAGGGATTAACTTTTAAGTATTTTATTTAAACAATACAACTACACTGAACTGAGAAAATATTCGCGTTATAATTTTCCACGTTAAAAAACGTATGAGTCACTGACTTCAACCCCAATAACAATTCGCACAATTTAGACAACTAGTATTTTTTGCAGACTTCAATGCTTATTAGCGGATACCCACAAACGAAAATGTCACTCATTTATTTAGATGATGTTCTGGTTAGTAGTATTTTTTTTTGTTTATTTTTTTAACAGCTCTGAAACACTTTCGATAAAATTTATATGGGACCACCGCTGGAGACACTCTTTCAAACAAAAAAATTATTTTGAAAATCGGTCTATAATTGGCGGAGAAATCGGTGACCATACATTAAAAAAAATACATACAGTCGAACATAGAACCTCCTCCTTTTTTGAAGTCGGTTAATAAAATGTTGTATCACCTCCGACATTTGATTGCTTATAAATAATGTTTAAAGGGCTAAACCAGTTTATTAGCTCAGAACCATTTCGATTGCGTCAGCTTTCAAACAAAAAACCGTATTTAAATTGGTCCATTCGTTTAGGAGCTAAGATGCCACGAACAGACAGATAGATACACACGTCAAACTTATAACAACCCTCTTCTTTTGTCGGGGGTTAAACAAAGCAGGAGCATTAGAAAACATGACGTACTCAAATTATTATTACTTTGAAAGCTTTAAAAATATTAAATTTCGATTTGATAAAAACTAAACGTAGGGAAAGTAAGTTCTAAAATTAACAAAAAATCTGCCGTCGTTACAAAACGATTTCTTTTTCATGGAATCGACGAACAAAACGACAATCATTTAATCCCTCAACTCGTACAGATCGTTCCAAGACGAGGGTACAAAATATAATCTGCATAATGACTGTTTCCTGAATATTTTAGCAGTTACAATCCGAGTTCCAGGTTAAATCTGGAAGGATTTAGTTCGGGCAAGCATAAGTATTGGAATACCGAGTTTATAGTGTTTTTTTGGCAAAAAGTGTGCTTGATTCTAGACTCTGATCTAGCAGTCGTCTTTATCATTTGGGACCATCCATAAATTACGTCACACGTTAAGGGGAGGGGAGGGGGTCGACAAAGTGTGACATTGTGTGACAAGGGGGTGGGAAGGGTCATAAGTTTCGTGACGTCACATTTCAAAATGTGTTATGAGTATCAAAACGTGTAAACTATTAACGACAAACTTAACCTCCTCAGTCCCAAGCACTCTTTTTACGTTTTTACTTTAGTTGATACTATGAGTTTTGAGTTCCCAAAAAAATAATAACCCTATTAGGGACCGTTCAACAATTATGTGATCATTTTTGGCCGTTTTTTTAACCCCCCTCCCCCTATGTAATCACAGCGTAATCTTTTGTTTTTAACCCCTCCCCCCCTCGCCTTGATTACGTAATCCGTCCGTGTTTAAAATTTTTGCTGTATTAGCACTGACTCCTATGTTATGTTTCTATGGTTCTTTTTACCTAAAATATACCCAAAATACTTACTTCCTCCAATATACCTATAACAATACCGATGCTTGGAAAAGTCGATAAAATATGCCGAAAAAGTATAAAAAAACTGAATCTGGTCACACTGTTCCACAGTTTGTCTATAGCAGGGGAAATCCCGTTCCATCTATCTAATAGTTAGTGTTACCAGTAATAGAATTCCAAATTGGACGTAAATATTTAAATATAATTTATTTATTCATTTCGCTATACGTTAATTAAAGTTATAAAATGATGACGTAATCATGGCTTCTTCCCCCCCCCCCAAATAATCCGATGTATATACAAGCACCCGACCCCCCCCCCCTTCCGGTGATTACGTAATTGTTGAATGATCCCTTAAGTACTACTTTTATTAGAAAATTACAAAAAATTGAAAATATGCAAAATATGTGACGTCACGCTAGGGAGGGGGGAGTCTTACAAATGTGACCAGCTGTGACAAGGAGGGGGAGGGGGTCAAAAAAACATGAAATTCGTGTGACGTAATTAATGGATGGCCCCTTTTGATAGTGAGAGATAGAGACAATCAATACTTAAGTATAAATAAAGACTTGAGTGTCCTTCTGTCTTATTCTTATCGTCTAGGTATAGTCAAGTATGTAGTGTCCTTCTGTAATACGGGTAATCTCATCTCATCTCCACACAAACAAAAAGCTCCCTTTCAGCAAAAACGCGTGTTCAGAAATCAAGGGCTATATTTTCCTTTTTTTGCCGAAACCATCCAGACCTCTGTCACAGGGCTTGTGAAATATATCCTGAAATGTGTCCCGAACATAACTTCTCGTAAATCTACTTGCTTACTGTTTGGCTTTTCTGAGTTGGCATTTAGTACAGATTTTGTTTAGTAGGTAAGTATTTACAAATAATTTAAAGGGAAAAAAAAGTTTGGCGCGAATGGGACTTGAACTTTTTGAACCCACGACCTATTAGATCTCTTGATGCTCTAACCAACTGAGCTATCATGCCTTCAAATCAAGCGGCGTAATTTCTCATTCTCTTACTAAGCACATTACGTCGTGCGTGTGGGTTAGCGCCATCTGTTTCTCGTATGGAGAACTATAGACTCGTACTACTTTTTCGAAGTAGATTATGACAAGGGCGAAACCTATTAACAATTTCTTATTAAGGATTTTTAATTTAGTTCACGCGGGTAAGCGTTCAAAAATACTAAATTTTCTATAGTATGAACAAGGTATGTATGGAGAGAAGAAGTCTTCTTCTTATCGTGTAGGTATATTCAAGTGTGTAGCCTGGCTAACCCTGATGTCAGAGTTTTCGAAACCGCACAATGGCCTCTGACTTAATTTTAACGACTGAAGTTAATCGATAACAGCGAGATTGACAGCTTAACGTGCCCTTCACGCTCGTGATAAATACCACTTTGGTCACCAATCAGATTCCTCTGTGTACGTTGCTTAATCTCACTGATCGGTTGAGATCAGCGAGTGCCATTGGGCTATGAGCGCTTCATTAGAACAAGTTGGTTAGAACAACGTTTGTATGAAAGAAAATAGTTGGTTTGAACAAGGTTTGTTTGACAGAGAAGACTTGTTTAGAAGAGGGTTTGTATGAAAGAAAAGAGTTGGTTAAAACAAGGTTTGTATGAAAGAAAAGAGTTGGTTTGAACAAGGTTTGTTTGACAGAGAAGAATTGGTCACAGCAAGGTTCATATCACAGATACGACTTGGTTAGAACTAGGTTTGTATGAAAGAAAATATTTGGTTAGAACAAAGTTTGTTTAAAAGAGAAGAGTTGGTTAGAACAAGAGTTGATTAGAACAAGGTTTCTATGAAAGAAAATAAACTAAGCGAAAAATTTGTATCACCATCGACATTCGATTGCTCATAACTTTTAAACAGCTAAACAATTTTTTGATCTGACGGCCGGTTTGGTCGAGTGGTAGTGACGCTGCCTCTTGATCGGCGGTCCTGGGTTCGATCCCCAGTCGGGGCAAACCTTTGTGTAAAAAGCAGATGTTTGTTCTCGGGTCATGGGTGTTTGTGTTTGTCTTTATGTGTTTTCCAAGGGACCCACGACACAAGGGAAAACCTTAGTGTGGGCCTTTGAGTGTGTAGCGTTTATTTTTATATATTTTTTATTTCCTACAGGAACAAAGTCACGGGAGGGGAGCTAGTAAAATATAAATTAGTTCTGTCGACTTACACTCTCTGGAAACTTTCGGATCGTGACTGAGACAGCGTCAAACTAGATTATAAAATACGATACTAAGGAACAGGGCCGAATGTAGAACCACTCAAATTACTTTAAACTTTTAATTAGTTTGCGAAAGTTAACGATGTGTGTCGGTCGATTAAACTGAATAACGTTTTTCTAAATGCATGAGTGAATTTGAGGTAATCGTGTAGTTTAATTAGTAAAAAACAAAAAATAGCATCGAAATCTGTCTATTCGTTTAGGAGCTACAAAGCCACACACACGGCAAACTTAAAACACCCCTCTTTTTTGTTGGGGATAAAAAAGAAAGTAAATTTAAATATTTATTACTTACTTAAAATATTTCTGTTTGTTTTTCATATGGTTCTTTAGGAAATGTTGTTCAGTTTTATAGTGAAAATCGCCCAATTTCACGAATTCATTTAGTCTCGCATAACATACAGCTGCAATATTTTTAAAATTTATTTATAGGTTAATTTACATATTGCACCACCGCCTTAAAGGATTGTGACATATTTCCCAAATATATGTACAGAGGCCAGCGCTTCAGGTTACTTCATCTTCATTGCAAAACCAATCTTATCACAACAGCACAGAGTACACGCGTGTGGTAACCTGAGTTGCGGCCGTCCGTCGCGTGCTTGTTTACGAGGCATGCGATACAAATCTCGTACACCATGTGTTCAAAAAGCACGCGAAGGTTTAACTAATTCCAAACCGTAGCAATTTGCTACGAACGTAGCAGGAAGCTACGACTTTTTTACTACGGGTTTTTTGCCGCTTGTTTTTAACCCCCAAACAAAAAAGAGGGTTGTTATATGTAAGTTTGACGTGTGTATCTGTCTATAAGTATGTATGTGTATCTGTGTATCTCTGTGTCTGTCTATGGCATCGTAGCTCCCAAATGAATGGACCGATTTTGATGAGTTATATTTGTTTGAAAGCTGATGTAATCGAGATGGTTCTTATTTTAGCATTTGATCAAAAATTTGTTTAGCTGTTTAAAAGTTATAAGCAATCGAATGTCGATGGTGATATAATTTTTTTCGGTTGGTGTCAAACCAAATAAGTCGTCCGCCCCCGCACCAATTTCAAACAGATCATTAAGTATCAAACATAGTAATAATAATTTTGGCTTTATTTTTAGCTTTTTAGTACTGCTGTTTCAATTTCGAAAGATTTTTTTTCTGGATAAGGCCAGGACAGAATATCAGCTGCTGATGGTTCTGCCACAGCAACAGCCTGAGTCCTGGACCGATTTGCTGTTTTTCATTTTTTTATTAAATGTTGTTAATATTTAAGTAAGTACCTAATAAAGTTGTGGCCAAAAAAAATGAGTTTTTATTTTATCTTATTGGTTTATTTTTCAATAAAAAAAACACTAAAATGTTGTTAAAAACATGTTTCCAAATCCGCTCGCTTCCATCCGCCAGTCTGCATTAAGCTAATTACGATGAGATCTATTCTCTGTCTGCAGTATACACAGACAAACTAATAATAATGTATATTCTTCGTTGCAGACAACGTGAAACTCTCAAGTTCAATTAGAATGTTTGAAGGTAAATGTGACTGTGTTCAGTAAAAGGTATAACTTTCAAGGCAGGCAATGAGAGCTATTTACAATAGCTTATCACAATAATTACAATACAATACAATATACTTTATTTGCACACAAGGAAGTACATCACAATAAACAGAACATAAAACATAGTGTACAACAAGGCAGCCTTATTGCTGGGTAGCAATTTCTTCCAGGCAACCTTAGGGTTTTTGAAAAAAAAAAAGATATTAAAATTGAAGCTTTTTTAACTTTATAAATAGGCATACAGATACACACGTCAAACTTAAAACACCCCTATTTTTTGTCAGGGGTTACAATTATAACAATATTTTACGCACTAATTTATGCTTGCTTAAAGAAAAAAATAAAAATTTGTATCACCCCAGATATTCCTAGCTTACACCCCAGATATTCCTAGCTTTTAAACGGCTGAACCAATTTAAATTAAAATAACTAAGTACCATTTCGATTTAACAAAAAATTATCTTAGCTAAACAAACAAAAACGCATCAAAGTCAGTCATTTTTTTTTAATTATAAGATGGGTTAACTCTTGACCTCAATCATGAACAGGGTCATAGCTGAGGTCGACGATGGAGCGAGTTAACCCAAAAAATGCCTATAAAGGCACTGGTACTCCCACACACCGACGGAACACAGGAGACTTCGGTAGGAGGGTGATCGCGAACCAGATGGCCCTTTACAGAACCTACCACACCGTATGAGATCATAAGACGACACCACAGATACAGAAAAAAAATTAGATGTCGTTGCCTGAGATGGATTAATAGGGGGCAGGCCCATTTGAGTTTCCTTAGTCTCCTTTTACGACACCCACGGAAGAGATGGGGTGGTGTTATTCTCAACCGATCACCACAACACGGTCTATTCGTTACATTGGTTCTTAACCGGTGGTCCGCGGCCCACTGGTGGGCCGCGGAAGCATTCCAAGTGGGCCGCGAAGCCAAACATGGACTTATGTGGGAAAGGCTTGCCGGGCTTTGTACCGACGGTGCTCCTGCTATGCTTGGTTCTCGCTCTGGTCTTGCAGCATTGGTAAAAACCAAAAATCCATCCACAATTACGACGCACTGCGTTATTCACCGTCAAGCATTGGCTGCCAAAACGCTCCCGGAATATTTTACCTTGGCACTGAAGACAGCTATAAAAGTAGTTAACTTCATTAAAAAGAGCGCACTCAATACTCGTCTATTCAAGCAGTTGTGTTCTGACATGAACTCTGAACACGAAACTCTGCTTTCCCACACAGAAGTTCGCTGGCTTTCAAAAGGAAACATGCTGGCGAGGTTGTACGAACTAAGAGAGGAAGTCAAAATATTCTTAACTAACAAGGAAAACAAAAAGTTGCTAGATCAGTTCTGTGATCCCAAATATGAAATACGTTTTGCTTATCTGGTCGACTTTTTTGCGCAAATAAATAAATTGAACCTGCAACTGCAAGGATCAGGAAATTTGAAGTTGCAAGGCATGAGCAACATATTTGCATTTGAAGATATAATTAGGGCATTTATTGCTAAAAATAAAAACTTTTCTGCGTTTGATACGCTCAACCAAATCATTAACGGACAAGGCGCAGACATTAAAGAAGAAATTCAGAAGAATATTATGCTCCATTTGACTACTTTAAAAAGTGAATTCAATCGCTATTTTCCTGAATGCGAGGACAAAAGTATTCAAAAACTGATTAGGAATCCTTTCATTGTTAACGTTTCCGAAGTCGCTGATAAAATTCAAGAAGAGGTGATTGAATTGCAACATGGCACGAATTTGAAAGATACCTTCGAATCAGGAGTAAATAATTAAATATTGAAGATTTCTGGACCCAAAAAGCATTATCTATCCCGAAGGTTCGAGACGTTGCAATCCATTACCTAACTTTATTTTCATCAACGTATCTATGCGAGCAGGGGGTTTTGACGCTTCTAATTATTAAAAACAAGCATCGGAACCGGTTAGATGCCGCTGCCGACATGCGATTAGCGATTAGTAACACGGATCCGAGAATACAGAAGTTAGTTAAGAGTATGCAGCCACAAAAATCTCATTAA
Source organism: Aproaerema taeniolella (assembly GCA_949987775.1). Classification (NCBI taxonomy): domain Eukaryota; kingdom Metazoa; phylum Arthropoda; class Insecta; order Lepidoptera; family Gelechiidae; genus Aproaerema; species Aproaerema taeniolella. The sequence continues at coordinate 5,983,118 of OX465265.1, forward strand.
ATTAAAATCTTTAACTTTTCGATTTTTGCAGAGTAATAAATACCGAGTACTATTTACTCGGTATTTATTACTCTGCAAAAATCTTTATCACATAACCTTTAATTAGGTTATTTTAGGTAAACCAGCTGGGTGGGCCGCGGCAAGGCAAACATTTGGTAAAATGGGCCCTCATGACTAAAAGGTTAAGAACCACTGGTTTAGGAGCTACGATACCACAGACTGACACACAGATACATACGTTAAACTTATATCATCCCCCTATTCGCGTCGGGGGTTAAAAACTACTATGAAACGTCAGCAGCTCTAGCACGATAACGACAAACTCGCGCTCAGCTCACGCTGAAACTTCACTTTGATTACGCGAGGGTCCCGCGCAAAGGCTTGCTCGCCCTATGGCATTGTCAATTTTGACATTTTGACATAGGACCACGGCGTTGTCACGGCGCTGTCACTATCGTATTCGGCCTGCAGTTCTCGATTTTCCACCTGAACTAATAAAATGGCCACCATCCATTGCCATTACAACGCCACTGATTAACAAAATCTCCGCCCAATACAAAATAACAAGAGGTGAAACTCTTAACTTGTAACCATTACCTACCTAGTTTCGCAAACCAAAGTCGTTTAACTGCAAAGTTTAGTTAACTGTCGTTGTGGAGATCGTGTTTCGATTCCTGTAACTGCTGAACTTTGTGTATAACTGTCTGTTACTGGGTGTGTGCAAAGGAGCTAAATAGACCACGCTGAAAATACATAATAGTGAGAGAAACTAATCTGTAAGATACAGGGTATAAGAGAGCTTAGCTTATATTTAAATGGAGGAAACTATCCATAAAACTATTATTGGCTACAAGTTTTGTTTTTCCCAAAAACGTCAAGCTAAGGACCTACTTTCCGCGCCATCTCCTTGCCTCATCAATTTCCGGTTTTCGTCTTTTACGCTGTTGTTGTAAGTAATTTTAAGAAATCAAAATTAATTTAAAGTAATCAGCAAATAGTCGGTCTTTCAAAGACAAATAACTTATGAGTAAAAACTAAATTTTCATTTTTGAATCATAAAAAGAAAGAAAGACATACTTAACCCTCGCGCGATTTATGCACACCCGTATGTGCAGGATTTGTATGGCGCGCGACGGGACAATGTAATGATTTTTTTAAATTATGACGCAATAAAGAACGACTGATTTGACTAACAAGTCAATATGGTGCTCATGCTTGCAATAGTGCCGAAATATAGAACACTGATTTAAAACAATAATCGTGATAAGAACTAGTTGTATTATGTTTAAAATAAAATCAGAACTGTGATGTTTCATATAACGTAAATATATATTTTTTTTATTTCCTCGAACGAACGTTATACTTACTTGCGTTAAATAATGTGTAGAGGGCTCCCCTTAAAACCCAAGTGGGGTCACGTTACACATTACTTACCGCTCTTGTATCGTTAATAACTACAACGGCTGCACCTTTGCGAATATGCGTAGAGTCAGTAGGGTCAAAAGAACGAATGTGTATGTATGTATTTAAATCGTTTAATGTATGTTTGTATGTATTTAATGTAATTTTGACTTATTTTAAGTGACATCCTGAATGTCCTATAAAATAAAGATTTTTCTATTCTTATTCTAAACTGGCTAAAGAAATGATGTCGATCTGTTTAAATTTAGTGACCATCGTCAGCTGAGAAATATTTTTTTAAAGATTAGCTAGAGGTTAATTAAGCGTTTAAGCTACTTTGTTATCAACTACTTATCATGGAGAGTTGCGTTGCGGTCATCGCGAAAATTTGTATCTTTGTGATTTTGTTTTGCAATAGTTTATTTCTATCAGATCTGTGATTGGCCCTCTATCTTTTTTTTAAGTTTACTTTATTGTAAAGGCTATAAGTTTTACAAATATAAAATAAATAAATAAAATGTAAATGTGGTTACAAATATATTACATTTTTGAAGACATTTATATCTTTTTTTATGAAAATATCTTAGGAATTATCTTTTCAACTAATAGAGGCCACAGGTTGTGTTTGTTACTAAAATAAAATTAACACAAAAACAAGAAAACGAACACGTTACCCGTAGAAATTTACATATTGATAAAATGTTACCTACATAACAATATCTACAATAACTTTAAACTTCAAAATGATTTTAATTTCTCTTGCTTATCTGTCACTGTCAAAGCGAAGTTTCGCCGCGACTCGCTCTAGTCGTGCATTGTGCTGCTGTTTTCTTATCAAGTTAGTAAGATTACTTGTAAATTATGCATCACGAACATGCATTGTGCTCGCTTGAAGTGTGCTTGCTATGTAGGTCGGTTATAAAGTGCATAATTGATGCCCGTTGTTCATGTTCAGCTTTGTTCGACACGAAGGTATACCCCAATTCATTGGAAAACCGCACTTATCGCAACAACTTACTCGTAGAGTCACAACAGCTTACGTAACCTGATATGCGGCCCTCTGTAAGGGCACTGGGATATGGGACCATCCATAAATTACGTCACACGAATTTCATGATTTTTTGACACCTCCCCCCTCCTTGTCACAGTTGGTCACATTTGTAAGACTCCCCCCTCCCTAGCGTGACGTCACACATTTTGCATATTTTCAATTTTTTGTAATTTTTTATTAAAAGCAGTAATTAATGGTGTTGTTTTTTTGGGAACTCAAAACTCATTGTCTCAACCAAAGTAAAAATGTAAAAAGAGTGCTTGGGACTAAGGGAGTTAAGTTTGTCGTTAATAATTAACGCGTTTTGATATTCATAACAAATTTTGAAATGTGACGTCACGAAACTTATAACCCCTCCCACCCCCTGTCACACAATGTCACACTTTGTCGACCCCCTCCCCTCCCCTTAACGTGTGACGTAATTTATGGATGGTCCCTATCAGGGCGTCTATTCCACATCAGTGGATCACAATGGCATCTCAATCACAATGGCATCTCAATGGTGGTTGAATGACAATGGTGACCATTTTATAGCCGTTCAGGTGGTGAAATAGATAACTATTGAAACCTCATACATTTTATGACAACCACTCCGACCAATAGCGACACCGCCGACCGAATGGTACAACTTGACATTCAGTTGGCGGTGACGCCGTCAGACAAAGCAGTTGTCATCAAAGACATGGGATAGTTCTCGATTTCATCACCTGAACGGATAAAACGGTGACCATTCTCATTCCACCATTATAAACTGCCATTAATTTAAACAAAATAAGGGCGAAATCAAGATCAACAGGTATTTTTAACCGACTTCAAAAAAAAGGAGGAGGTTCTCAATTCGGGTGTTTTTTTTTCTTATGTTTATTACCTCAAAACTCCGTCATTTGTAGACCGATTTCAAAAATTTTTATTAGTTCGGAAGCATCTACTTTCAAATTGGTCCCATACATTTTTTATCGAAATCGCTTCAGTAGTTTAGGTCAAAAATAAAAAAAAACTGAAATTTACGGTCATATAATGTGGATGATAATAGGTCATCAATATAAACGAAGTAAAAGCGAAGTTGTTCCCTGAGACTTTTAAGTTGTTTTTTGGGGCTCCTTCGTGTCCTGGGGCTACCTACTCTACCGGTCACCGTTTAATGACCGGTAGAGTATATTACCACCACACATCTTTCCGGCCGTCTGGTGATCAGTTGATAATATCATCCCATATCTTTCATGCCATCTGGCGATCGGTTTGAGAATCGTACTACCCCGTATCTTTCTTGCCATTTTGCGACTGGTTATGAATATTACCACTTCATATCTTTCCGTGGGGTGAAAGTAATTGATCACTATATCGCTGTTTAATCTCGAGTGATTTATAATAAATCTACGAGGGAGTTATATGAATGACTAGCATCCCGTCGGGACTTTGTTCCCGTGGGAATTCGTGAAAATTATGTAGCCTATGTTACTCAGGGATAATGTAGCATCCTAATGGTGAAAGAATTTTTCAAATCGGTCTATTCGGAGCCTATTCGTTACATACAAAAATACAAATCTTTCCTCTTTATAATATTAATATAGATAAATGATAACCTTTAAAATGAATAAAATAAAATATTTTTAACAAAAAATTAACCCACCTTCAAAAAGGGTGAAATATTTTTTTAAAGTTATGTTCACGAGTAAGTAGTGGTTACGGGTAAAACAGCAAACAGGTGAATTCATAGCGGAATGTGGTAAATAGAGAGGAATGTTTTTTTGACGTCGGTGCCGGTTTGAACAGGGCCTAGTTTAATGAAATAAGTATTCGCACAAACTTTTTTGGTAGTATAAATACTAAGATAATTATGCCATGTGAGTAATTGTTCGGCGCCGACGTCAAAAAAAACATTCCTCTCTGTTTACCATATTCCGCTATTAATTCACCTATTTGCTGTTTTACCCGTAACCACTACTTACTCGTTCTTCTTCTTAGCGAGTCGATGGCAAGTAACTATAAAGTTGTGGCCCAGAACGTAGCCAGGCCACTACTTACTCGTGAACATAGCTTTAAAAAATTAGTTCACCCTTTTTGAAGGCGGGTTAATTTTTTGTTTAAAATATTTTATGTTGAATTTTAATGTGCCTTCTGACAAGTCCATACACGTCCCCACCGAGGGGCACGGCCTCCCTTCGAAACACGAAGGGGATTTAGGCCATAATCCACCACGCTGGCCCAATGCGGGTTGGTGGACCGCTCGTCTTTCGAAAATGAATTTTCTTTGACGGGCGGGTTTCATCACGATGTTTTCCTTCGCCGTTGTGCAAGTGATAATTAGATATCCGTACATAAATCCGAAAAGATGAATTTAGTGGTACAGGCCCGCACCAGGATTTGAACCCGCGACCTTCGGATTACAAGTCTGTCTCATTACCAACTGGGCTATCACTATCACCGCGCAGTAACACAAGATACCTCATCGACCTGCCTGTTCATGAGACCAATTACTACACTAAATCCTTCACAGTGCACGGCGCACGCCTTTAGAACTCCTTGCCCAGTAGTATACGATCCGCGCAAACCTTGGTCACTTTCAAAACAGTGCTGAGGAGGCACTTTGATTCAATATGCAATTATTAGTTTATTTATGGCTGCGTGTTTTTGTCTTCTTTAAATTTTCCATAGAATGTCCTTTTTATGTTCTCTCTGTAATGTTATGTTCAATGATGTTCATTGTATAATTTAGTATATATTTATATAGGTATACACATATATATATATCATATATGTATTATATGTTTTGTATGTATATTAGGTAGATATGTTTTATTGTTCTATATGTGCAATTTATTCTATGTAAGTAGCATGTATTATATTTGCACCCACATCTAAACGATTTGTTACTTCTTCTCCACACCCAAAGGTTGCCGATAAGATATTGCTTCTTAGCAATGGGGCCGCCTTTTGTACCCTGACATAACTTTTTGTATAAAATGTAACTGTACCTTATCTGTGTTGGAGTGCAATTTTATTATTTTATTTTATTTTATTTTATTTTATTTTATTTTATTTTATTTTATTTTATTTTATTTTATTTTATTTTATTTTATTTTATTTTATTTTATTTTATTTTATTTTATTTTATTTTATTTTATTTTATTTTATTTTATTTTATTTTATTTTATTTTATTTTATTTTATTTTATTTTATTTTATTTTATTTTATTTTATTTTATTTTATTTTATTTTATTTTATTTTATTTTATTTTATTTCATTTTATTTGGAAGATTTACAGCCAATAAAAAAACTATAGATATACACGGTTATTTGTTCTAAGCCAATTACAAATCTTCTCCATTAGATAGGTCATAGAGGCATAGTTACTTATAGAGGGTTAGGAAATAAAATCTACGAAATAACCCAAAAGATAAAAGAAGTTAAAGTTACGGTTAAAGTTAAAGTTAAAGAAGGTGGCTACACAAGTCCAAACGGAAATACATTTAGACGAGTAACAATATTACTAATTTAAATTGATTCCAATACTTACAGAAGAACATAGACAAAATGTAAGTCCTAGGAAGAAAAAAACAATAGGTAAAACAGCAACTAGGTAAATACTAATACAATAGATAACAACTACTACTGCTACTGCAACTACCACAACCACGTACATAACCTTATATTGGTATAACATAACCATAAATCTTAATAAAGCATATTGTATTGTATTGTATTGTGACTAATTTCTTCCAACTAATTTAAAGGCACCTAATTTACAGATGGATGTGTATTTTTGCACAGGATTAATTGAAGGGCTGATAAGTGACATAGGCTACATTCTACAAGATCGAAGTCACAGAAGAAATATTCTTCTTCTTAGCGAATCGATGGCAAGTAGTCGTAATTACAACGTTGCGGCCCAGAACGTAGCCACTTGGACGGCGGATTGATAAGCTTCCATTAGATCTTGTTGCGTCTACAGACGAAATGCTAGTCTATTTAACTTTAGACGTGTAGTTAGTGTAATAATAGTGTAAAAGGCACATTTCAAGAAACTGTGAAAGCTTATTACCTTTCCCCTCTCAAATTCCTATATGTTAGTGAACTGAGGCTAAAATCTGAGAGATAGCTACTATTGCACGTGTTCTTTGTATGTATCCTACGTACTGTATGTATATATTTTTTCTTTATTGTACAAGAACATAAATTACTAAAGACACATTATAAGAAAAACACTGTAAAGGCGAACTTATCCCACAAGGGGATTTCTTCCAGTCAACCCATGTAGTGAATTATACGTATTGTGTCCCGCTTGGCAATATAAAAATTCTGTACTCAAAGGTTCCCTGGAAGAAATTGCTTTTTGGACTATTCACGAGCGTTTTACTCAATAAACATCCCGCTTTTATTGTCTAAGATGTCATATTATGGTTTTGACAGCACATCTATTAGGTGGTTTGACTCCTATCTGAGTGGTCGCTCGCAAAAAGTTGTAATTAACATTGCCAGCGGTTCAAGTGTTGCTTCGTCTGAGGAAACCTTGTGTCGTGGGGTCCCTCAGGGCTCGATCCTGGGTCCGCTTTTATTCATTCTGTACACTGCCGATCTAACAACTTCTATCCATTCTTATTCATACCACCTATATGCTGACGACTTGCAACTTCATCCGCGTCTCAATGAAACGAACTTTGCTGGTGCGGTTGCGGACATTAATGATGATCTCCATCGTGTGGCACAGTGGTCCGCGCGGAATCGCTTGGTGCTTAACCCTCTCAAAACTAAATAAATGATTCTTGGGACGGCAAAGCAGATTCAGAAAGTTGAGGCGCTTAATGCACAATTAACCCTTTTAGGTACCGGAATTCAGCGTGTGCACGAGGCTAGAAATCTGAGCATCTTAATGGATGATAAATTATTATTGCGCTTCGAGGCTCACGTCCTTGAGACCCTACGCAATTGTTTTTACCGGCTGAAAGTTCTTTATAGAATCCGTTACTATATAAGCCTTGATCTGCGTATCTCGCTGTGCGAGGCCTTAGTCTTGTCCAGGTTCAACTATGGCATTACTGCGTATGGCCCTTGTTTACTAGCTACGACACAAAAACTTATACAGCGTGTCCAAAATGCTTGTGCTAGGTATTGTTTTAAAGCACGTTACATCTTATTTTCGGTCCTCAAATATTTTATAAATGAAAGAACGACAAAAGCTTTACATGGCGTCACTTCTTTTCGAAGTTATTAAAAACAAAGCACCTATCTACTTGTTTAAGCGACTTAATTGGCGACTACCCCGGCGTTCCGCTTATGATAATTTGAGAACATGTGTACCCCCCCTTCACATTCCCCGACACAGAACCGCAACATTTCGTTCTAGTTTCGGATACTATGCAGCCAAAATATGGAATAACATACCCCCACCCATTAGGAACATTAAGTCGTTAAAAATATTTAGATGTACCCTTAAACAACACCTTGTCGGTGAATCCCTTATGGCTGCTGGTGTCTGAACTAACGTAATAAACTATATCTTTTATTGTGTTTGTTAATCTGCTCGTCTACATATATAATAAAATAAGTACGTACTACACCTACAGACTACATTACATTCCAATAAACTCTATCTTCATACCAAATCTACTAACCTCGCTGTTTTTACTTCATATATGTATATACTAACTACTTTTATTACATGTCCTAACTACTTACACCATATCTGCTAATTTTTATTATTACTATTATAATCACCGTATACGTGACTTAAACTGAACGCCACTTCGGTCTCAACCGTTCTGTCTCCACGAGGACCAGGTAGAATTATCAGCGTCATAGCTTGCTGTGGCACAGAGCTGAGCCTGATCCGTTTTACGGTCACATGCAGTTCACTTGCGGCATGGTTCATTGTCTCAATAGATCATAATCTCTGTTTAGAATAAGCTATTGTGAACTGCATGTAACAGTGAATAAATGATTTGTCTGTCTGTCTGTCTGCTAACAAAGGAATAAGACGGCCTTGTTGTACACTGCCTTTTTTCTGTCATGTTTCTGTTATTATATGTTATTGTGTGCAAATAAAACATATTGTATCGTATTAATTCGCTCGTAGCCCAGTGGCACTCGCTAATCTCAACCGTTCAATGAGGTTAAGCAACGTACACAGAGGCAGGGAACCTGAGGGGTGACCAAAGGGGGCAATTTATCACGAGCGTTTCCGTGCTTTAGAGGGCACGTTAAGCTATATGCCCGGCTGTTGTCGATTGACTCAGTCGTTAAAACCAAGTCAGAGGCCATTGTGCGGTTTGAAAACTCTGACACCAGGGTTAGCTAAGTTCGCCACACACATGGCTATACCTACATAATAAGAAGAAGAAGGATGGGATTTTATTAATTTGTATTTGCCTTGCAAATCCTGCATCTCAGCGCTCTAAATTAATTTATATTTGTTAAACTCAAAGCATTCCGTTTCTGGTGCAGTATAAATGTTTCAAGTAGTACGAGTACATGTACTATTGAAGACGACTAGCTATAGTAGTATCTTCAGTATACAAATTAATATTCAATATAATTTCTCTGTAAAGGGCCGTCTGGTTCGTGACCACCCTCCTACCAAAGTCCGACGCCAAACAGCTTGTTGTGTTCCATCGGTGCGTAGGAGTACCAGTGCCTTATAGGCATTTTCTGGGTTAACTCGCTCCATCGTTGACCTCATCTGTGACCTTGGTCAAGATTGAGGTCAAGAGTTAACCCATCTTATAATAAAAAAAAACTTATTCACATCCTAAAATTTCTACTAGCTAGCTAATTTAAAGTCACTATGAAGGGACGTCTCTGTAGTGTAATCTACCGTACTGTACAAAGCAAGCCTCTTCCATTTCGAGCAAGCAACTTCCATTTCACACTTTAAGACTTGATGAGTTCATAGTGTTGTAAAATACTACATTCGCAAAGCTCAAAGCGAAAATAAATAATGAAATAGTACATTATGATACAAGTGTGCTAAGTTGGATATAGAGGCAAGTTTAGAGCCCGAGCCGAAGGCGAGTGCTCCACGGAGCCGAGAATGTAATAAGTATCCATATCCAATGCGCACGCGTGTCATACGACGTTTTTCAACACATTTGCAAGGAAAGGAATAAATATAAACTTTACTTTGATATTGGCGGCAACAAACTATTGTTGCGCCTCGGAAAGTATTTCTTGCGGTGTATGTACCCACGTAGGTTTCCTGTTTTGCAATTGAAGAAGATATTTTTTTGTGTTGTATTTCTGACAACAATCACAATCTGATGAATAAAAATGCCGTTTGTGAAAACCAAGTGAAAACATATGAAAAGATGCGCGATTATTTTTTTCTTCTTTTGCTCCAACTCGCCTTCGGCTCGGGCTCTAAACTCGCCTCTATGTAATATCCAACTCAGCACACTTTTATCATAATGTACTATTAACATACTTTGCCTCGATAACCAAGCTCTTGTTCGTTTTAAACGCAAACGAGAGCCCCTCTCTGTAGAGGCTGCCTAGAGGCTAATGAACCAGTCGCCCACGTAATCCTGGAATGCGTGGGAGTGGCGGACCAACGGGCACAAATTCTACCAGGAATGAAGTTACTAAAACCTGTGAAATCCCCAGGAGGATTCTGACCTTCTGGTCGGAGCTGAGGTGGCTGGAATAGCCACCGACCCACACGCATAATGGGTCATTTTGAGCCTAAATGCGGTAAAGGGAGCTCCTATCAACTTGCCTCTTCACAATTTGATTTTAACCGAAAGTGTAAACCAAACATAGAAATGTATTTCATATATTTTACTTATAAACGATTCGTGAATACTACACATCTACACTTATTATCTATACTAATATTATAAAGCTAAAGAGTTTGTTTGTTTGTTTGTTTGTTTGTTTGAACGCGCTAATCTCCGAAACTACTAGTTCGAATTGAATAATTTTTTTTTGTGTTGGATAGTCCAGTTATCGAGGAACGCTATAGGCTATATAACATCACGCTACGACCAATAGGAGCAAAGATATAGTGGTCAATGTGTAAAAAACGGGAGAAATTATACCTAGACTGACGGACATATCAACGCACAGCCTAAACGGCTAAACGTAGGCACTTGAAATTTGGAAGGGACGTAGCTTAGGTACCGCAGAGGTGCACTAAGAAAGGAATTCCCGAAATTCCCACGGGAACGGGAATTAGCGGGAAAATCCTTTTGTATGAAAAATCTAAACCGCTTAAGTTAGACGCTTGAAATTTGGCATGCAAGTACCTTAGTAAACTTAAAGCTAAGTTGCAACAGGATATTGCAAAATTTCCACGGGAACGGGAGTTAGCGGGAAAAAACTTTTGTATGTAAAAATCTAAATCACGTAAGATAGATGTTTTCAATCTGTGTACTCTGTACAAAAAAAAATTAACACGCAAACGAAGTTGCGGGCATCAGCTATATTATCTATACTAATATTATAAAGCTAAAGAGTTTGTTTGTTTGTTTGAACGCGCTAATCTCCGAAACTACTGGTTCGAATTGAATAATTCTTTTTGTGTTGGATAGTCCAGTTATCGAGGAAGGCTATAGGCTATATAACATCACGCTACGACCAATAGGAGCAAATATATAGTGGTAAATATGTAAAAAACGGGAGAAATTATACCTAGACTGACGGACATATCAACGCACAGCCTAAACGGCTAAACGTAGGCACTTGAAATTTGGAAGGGACTTAGCTTAGGTACCGCAGAGGTGCACTAAGAAAGGAATTCCTGAAATTCCCACGGGAACGGGAATTAGCGGGAAAATCCTTTTGTATGAAAAATCTAAACCGCTTAAGTTAGACGCTTGAAATTTGGCATGCAGGTACCTTAGTAAACTTAAAGCTAAGTTGCAACAGGATATTGCAAAATTCCCACGGGAACGGGAGTTAGCGGGAAAAAACTTTTGTATGTAAAAATCTAAATCACGTAAGATAGATGTTTTCAATCTGTGTACTCTGTACAAAAAAAAATTAACACGCAAACGAAGTTGCGGGCATCAGCTTTATTATCTATACTTCTATATCTATACTAATATTATAAAGCTAAAGAGTTTGTTTGTTTGTTTGTTTGTTTGAACGCGCTAATCTCCGAAACTACTGGTTCGAATTGAATAATTCTTTTTGTGTTGGATAGTCCAGTTATCGAGGAAGGCTATAGGCTATATAACATCACGCTACGACCAATACGAGCAAAGATATAGTGGTAAATGTGTAAAAAACGGGAGAAATTATACCTAGACTGACGGACATATCAACGCACAGCCTAAACGGCTAAACGTAGGCACTTGAAATTTGGAAGGGACGTAGCTTAGGTACCGCAAAGGTGCACTAAGAAAGGAATTCCCGAAATTCCCACGGGAACGGGAATTAGCGGGATAATCCTTTTGTATGAAAAATCTAAACCGCTTAAGTTAGACGCTTGAAATTTGGCATGCAGGTACCTTAGTAAACTTAAAGCTAAGTTGCAACAGGATATTGCAAAATTCCCACGGGAACGGGAGTTAGCGGGACTAAATCACGTAAGATAGATGTTTTCAATCTGTGTACTCTGTACAAAAAAAAAATTAACACGCAAACGAAGTTGCGGGCATCAGCTAGTATTATATAAAGGGGAAAGATTTGTATTTTTAACCCCTGACAATAAAGAGAGGTGTCATAAGTTTAACATGTGTATCTGGGTACCTGTATGTCTGTGTATATGTATGTCTATATATCTGGGTGTCTGTCTGTAGCATCGTATAGCCTTTAAACGAATGGACCGATTTCTTATACGGCTGAATCAATTTTGATCAAATATAAAAATAACTCGATTTTGTCTAAATTCTGTCTGTTTTGTTGCTATTTTCCCCACTCTAAGGATCAACTGGTGTCACAACAATTGTTATTTGATTTTTTAACAGAAAGTAGTTCAGATAATGATAACATAGACTTTTTAATTGTGGGCGACTTCAACATTAGCCATGCAGTATGGAAATTGGATCACAATAGATACTTGTTGCAGAATCCATCTGAGAATAGCCTTATCGAGCAGCTTTATGAATTTTTATGTTACACAGGTTGGAAACAATATAATGGTATTAGTAACGCGAAAGATAGAATATTGGACTTGGTATTATCCAGCTTGACCTGTTCTGTCTCTAGAAGTACTCCCTTAGCAGTTCCTGAGGATAAACATCATCCCGCAATCAAGGTTGAAGTCAGTACACGTCATGTTTTGCAGTGTTTAATACCGGCGCCTCGCATAGTGCACCAATTTTATAAAGCCGATTATGCTATTATTAATGACAAACTTGCAAAAATTGACTGGCAGTCTCAATTATCAGGCGTAGAGGTTGAGAATGCAGTAAACACATTCTACACCATTATCAATAATATTATTGATGAATGTGTCCCTAAAAAATCTTTTAAAGATAACAATAAATTCCCGATTTGGTATTCGAGAACCTTAATAAATATATTTAAAAATAAAAAAAAATACAGAGACGATGGAAAACATATAATAACCTTAGTGATTATAGAGAATTTTCGTATTTACGGAAGCAGTTTAAAACTATGGAGACACTATGCTATGAAACTTTCATTTCTAGGACAGAAAGTAACATAAGAAAAAACTCGAAGCAGTTTTGGAGTTTCATTAAGTCTAAAATTAATAGTAGTGGGGTGCCCGATACTTTGTATTTAGATAATGAAACTGGTTCAGATGGTCAAAGTATTTCTGATCTATTCAATAAATTCTTTCACTCTGTTTTTGAAAGCGATACTAGTGATCCTTCGACATTTAATAATTTAAATGAACCTGAAGCCATGTTAATTAACACTGTCGATTTTACCCCGGATATCGTTAAAAAATATCTGTCTCGTCTAGACCCCTGTAAGGGTTCTGGACCCGATGGACTGCATCCAATTTTCTTGCGCAATTGTTGTGACACGCTTTGTTTTCCTATTTGCTATCTGTACAAGTTGTCTTTATCTTCAGGAGTTATGCCCCGGGCTTGGAAGCGTTCTCTAGTGGTACCAATTTTTAAGAAAGGTGACAAGCATGATATTAGTAATTATAGAGGCATTTCTAAACTTTCAGTTGTTCCTAAGCTTTTTGAAAAAATAATTTATGACTCTGTTTTTCCAGCGATAAGACCTCTCTTAATGTCTGAACAGCACGGCTTCATCAATAAAAGGTCAACAGAATCCAATCTCTGTGAATTTTTGGATTTCGCTCTCGAGGCTATGAGTGATGGCCACCAGGTGGATGCCGTGTATACCGATTATTCTAAAGCTTTTGATAAAATTTCACATTCACTGCTCATAAAGAAAATTGAACACATCGGTATACATGGCAGTTTGCTTAGGTGGTTGGACTCTTATCTTAGAGAGCGAAGTCAGGCAGTAGCGATTAAAGGCTTCACTTCTAGTTTTATTCCCATAACCTCGGGCGTGCCTCAGGGATCTCATCTCGGACCCTTAATTTTTATAATATTTATCAATGATGTTAAAAAATGCTTCACGCACAGTAATTTGCTTTTATTCGCAGATGATACCAAAATCTATAAAACTATAAAGTCTTTTCAAGATTGTGTCAATATGCAAAAAGATTTGGATAATTTGTCTCAGTATTGTAAAGATAATAGGTTATATTTAAACATTGATAAATGTTGTTCAATAACATTTACTAGAAAAACTAGACCAGTAACTTTTAATTACTCCCTTCACAATCAGTCTCTTCACAGAGCGTCCGAGGTGAGAGACCTGGGGGTGCAACTTGACAGTCAATTGTTACTTTCATCGCATATAGACAAGATTACTGCCAAAGCTTATAGAATGTTAGGTTTCATATTTAGGCAAAGTGTTGACTTCAAAGAGCCGTCGACACTGATCTTATTATACAATGCCTTCGTTAGGTCCAGCTTAGAGTACGCATCCACTGTATGGAATCCACAATATAATAAATATATAGACGCAGTAGAACGTATTCAAAATAAGTTTATTAAACGCTTAAAATTTAAATTTTGGCAATTTAAATCTAAAAACCTTATTACATTAAAAAAACGTAGGGAGTACAGAGATATAATCTTCTTATATAAAATATTTAACAACTTTGTTGATTCACCTTACTTAGTAAGTAAGATCCTCTTGAAATGTCCCAAGCAATCTTTGCGTTCCCGTAGCACTTTTGCCTTACCGTACTGTCGAACGAATTATGCTAAGAACCGATTCATAGTACGGGCTTGCACTCAGTACAACAATATCTATGACGAAGTCAACATTTTCGACAACAAAGCATCAAGATTCGCGTCTGCTATTAGAAAGCTCATGAAGTTAAAATGAAACATATTACTTTAATAATATTGTACCCAACCGTGGAAATTTGAAAAATTGTGTAACCTGTGTCACTCAGGGATAATGTAGCATTTTTAAATCGGTGCAATATTTCCGCATCTTATTCAAAGCAAACAGACAAAATAGAGCTTTCCTCTTTAATATTAATATGATATACCCTTAGGATACTATAAGTCCTGGACTGAGAGTAAAAGTATTTTTTTTTTAATGTTTTATATTATGATTCAACGAAAATGTGATAAATATTCAGTGAAAACTGTTTTTGGGCTACGTGTTACTTAATGTGTATAATTTAAATGTATTATATTATGCTGTAAGTTTTCCTAAATAAAAAAATAAAAAACTAAGAACCATCTCAATAACCGCAGCTTTCAAACGAAAAAACCGCATCGAAATCGGTCCATTCGTTTAGGTACTACGATACCACAGGCAGATACTCAGATACACAGACAATACAGACATACAGATACACACGTTATATTATAACATTCCTTTTTTTTGTCTGGGGTTAAAAATACCCAGATACATAGACACACACATTACACACGTCAAACTTATAGCATCCCTCTTTTTTGGCGTGAGTTAAAAATACAGTCAAATTCTAAAATAAAATCATCTCTAAAACACCCAGCGTTTTTACCCTAACGAACGATCTTCTAATGATATTATTTTGTATATCTTTCTCATGTTCAATCAATTTAGAACACAATTTTTTTACAAGATTCTTCACTTTCGCTTTTAAAAGCTCTTAACAGCTTATGTAACAGCTTAGATTACCTACTTACTTAGTTAACTTCATTATTTTTCATTTTGAATATCTTTTCTTTTAAGATTATAGAGAGTATAATTAAAAGACTGCTCAATTTTCTATAACATTTAATAGTTATTAACGATACAGTGTCGCTTTGTTCGTATTTCAAGGGGCTCACGTTACATATTACTTAACGCACGTATATCGTTCAACGTTTTACAAGCTGAGGAACCAAACCTTTACGTTAGGGCCTTATCACAAAAACTAAAACTTAGACAATGTTTAAAGCCAGTGTGTTTGTTTTCTTGCTAAAAGCGTACTAGAATTAGTTTACCTTAGAACAGGGTCCATATTGGATACCTACTACATTAATATACTTATATATTTTTTTTTATAAAAAAATGAAGTGTCGTTGCCTAAGATTGATTACTAGGAGGTAGGTCTCATTTGTGTTTCCTTAGACGCCTCTTACGACACCCACGGAAAGAGATGAGGTGGTGTTATTCTCAACCGATCACCACACGGCGGATTACAATTACACCTACAAGTAAAACCTATAGATGCAATAAAATATTGAGTTGTGAAGAAATTTGTTATTTATCTATTTG
>OX465265.1:5999464-6133560 GCA_949987775.1 Aproaerema taeniolella
CTAGTTGTTTTAAAAAACAAAGCCATTTTGTAGGTATAAAGGCGGGTCAACGATAAACTGGATTGCCCATGCGCTGTGGGAAGAATTGGGTGAAATGGTCCCAAAATAAGTAGTGATCACCCGCGCCTGTGTCAGACTGGCATTCTCCTCTGGAGAAAGATAGATCGAGCTCCACCTACTTTAAATACTTAAAAAGGTTAAGTACTTTAAATGAGTAATTAGAAGTTTTTTCCAATGGTGTATCGTTTTGGGAAAAGCGACATCTATGAGCGGCAGCCAGAACTACAACGAGTGTAGGCCAGCCAGTGCAATGAGTTGAAGCCTTTGAGGTTTAAGCACATCAGTAGTTCAAAGGCGATAAAATAGATGGCAGTGACTACAATCTCTGAAGTCTGTTGAAAATAAATGAATTTAATTAATTTTTAAAGCAATCTGTTTGACAATAATAAAATAAAATGAAATTTCCAATGAAAATGTGTAAAAGTAGATTGAAAAGAAAACCAATCACTTCAATAAACACAGCTTTTATTACGTCAAAGTATCTTCAGATCGGATATATTCCCCGATATCAGCCTGATGGAATGCGATGGTAGCGAGGGGATCCGCATGTCTACACTCTGCGGTGCTTCTTGCCACCACCCCAAAGCCTATGGGGATATCAGACATTGTATGAATAACTACTCCTTCGTTCTTCGGTGTATTTTCTGTTATACGACCAAGACCTGAAAAGATTTTTTTACATAAATATAACACACTCATGTTTATTTTCTACTGGGAGCATTAGCTAATCACGAAACCTATAAATAAAAATCATAATTTAAAATTCTAAGGTTAGATGATGTTTCACCTTAAACAAAGTACAGAGATAAGAGTGAGTTGTTATGTTATGTTTTTCAGGCGTTTTTGGGCGTTCATGGAGTGAATACACAGGTAATAGTTGCAAAACCTGCAAATAAATTTACTGATTCTTACAAATTACAGAAAAGCTGGCAATAAAAAGAGAAAGTCAAACTTAACTAGGCCTTTGTAAACCCCTTCTAATGCCAACATAAAGACACTCACCACTTTTTATAACATGATGTCCATATAAAAACTGTTGCTCCGCTGATGGCTTGACCCAAATCTTGTATGGTGCATATGGCGCTATATATGTCAGTGCAGTTATATGTAATTTAAATTTATTTGTCTTTGTGAACTTCCCAAAACAAGTTCCTGCTGAGACCAAGTGTTCTGGCTTGACAGTTTGGGCTAGTGCTAAAAGTCGCTCAGAAATGTAATAAACTCGATCCTTCTTTTCTCTGAAGCAATATGTGCCGTCCGGACGATCTATTAGGAGCTTCACATTTACACCAATACTGAAATAATAGCAACATACTCATTGAATTCGATGAAAACTGAGTTAGAAACTACATTACTTACAAAGAACGAATTAGCCAAAAACTTCACTGGAAATATAAAATTTTTGATAATACTTACTATTTGGTCAGTTTTTCAAACAGTTTTCTTGTTCTGTCTTCAGATAATACCTTCATTTTAGCCTGTTTTATCTAATTTCTAGCAAAAATATAAACACGTGCGTGAAACAAATCAGTTTCAAAGTTTGACATTGACACTAATGACAGCTGAGATAACGTTCAATAATCGAAAAGACTTATACTACATGAGTAGATAAATTATGCCAAATGCAATAAAAGTAACTTTTGAATCTAATAGAATACTGGTAATTTTTCCCAAAAAAATTGATTTGTTAGCCTTATACAAAAGTAGAAAACAAACTATTTTATTTTTGTAGATTTTTGGTTCTTCACCTGCTTCCAGCAGCATCACGATTCTTGTATTTTAAAGAAAATTCCAGATACTTAAAACGTATTAGTCATTAAATAAAATCTCCTATTTCCTTTCCAACCTTCTTAGTCCCAAGATTTTTTCACATTTTATTTACTTTTTCACATTTTCAAAAATTCTAAACGAATTTGCTCTTTTTCGTCAATAGTCCGTTCATTCAATGGACTATTCCATTCATAGTCCACCATTCATTCAATTCAATCCGAGTCGAGCCAAGGCCGGATAAAAGATTGTGGTAAGTCAACTTTTATCAGTTTTTACGATTTTCATCATTTCTCTCAAAATTAAGCATCACATAATTACTTCACACATTTAGAGTAATGCAATAGATTGTACCTGAATATGATTCATAAAATAAAACGATATAGTTGAACGTTTTAAACAGAGCAATGTTTTTTCCCATATTGTGTTTTGTTTTGACCGTGAATTTATCAAGACATTTAATATCACGTGATCACAACAAATTTTTGGTGTTCTAAAAGTTAACTGTTAATACAGATCTAAAGTTATTTAAGTAAGTAGATCTGTGTAAATAATTATGGAACTTTTAGATAAACTTTTGTAAAACTTACTATGCAATTTATAAGAACTTGATTCAAACATACTACTTACTTAGCTTTAATTAATTTAACTGATCTACATTCATATAATCTGAAAAATATTATACTAAAGTAGCAATTTATTTTTGCATTGTGTTTTTTCGCGTTGTATTAATTATTGTTAATATTTGAATTAATTTTTTAACTTCGTCAAAGTTCAGTAGGTACTAAATTGCATAAAGAAGTTCGGACTAACTTACCTATCTACTTAACATCCATCCTGAACCCCTTGGGAAGCCCGCTTGGGCTTAAAATCAGAAATTTTGCTAAGAGGTTCCTTTTTTAACGGACTTTAGACAAGTAGGTAATAATTAGGCTAGGTTTTTTAAAAAATCTCAAAGGAATGAAATCTTGGACATGATTTCAAATTACGTACACCTACTTAATTATTATTATAGTCACAAGAATACCTTATAATAAGCGTTTTAGCAACTTCAATATAGGTTAGAAATGCTGATAAATAAACGAAAAAGATATTATATTTATTTTTTTATAATTGAAAATAGGTATACCTATTTACCTATACATATAAAAGAAAGCGTGTATTTAATTTGGGAGTTGACGATTCAAAGCAAGTATAAAATTCACCATTGAATGATTAATTAGTTTTCTGCTCTGAGATAAGAGAGATAAGATAAAGTATAGTTATGAGGTTGCGAGGTAGGTGATCATTCGTCATCACACCACTATGCCACTAAATCGAGTGATACATTTATATTAGCAATTATTTCGACGGCTTTGTGACCCAAAACAATAAATACTTTGTACAAACATAAAACCGAACCATTTGGAAGTAAATAAAGAAATGTGAAATCAAGTAATTTTTTCTCTGATCACTACAAACAGTGCTTTCTTTACACATGACATAATTTCATAATAACACTTTATAATAAAACACTAATGTATTTTCCTTTATTCAAACCTTATCATATTATGATGCCGTCATGACCTGTTTAGTATATTATTTCATAGTGACCAATAGGATAATTTCTGAATAAGATATTTCCCTATCAGTGTTAGTACTTAATTAAATTAAAAATGTATTAATAAGTTTATCAATTTAAATTATTTTACGAAGCACGAACCTGACCACTCCTCATCCATAAAAATGTGACCTACATTATGGCCAATTTTAATTAAAATGTACAGTCAAAGGTCGGCTGACGTCATAGTTTGCTGCATGGGAGTGCCCAAATTGGTCCCTAAGTAATTCAGCCGATATGTTTGCCTATTTTGGCGGTATAGGTACTGCCATTTTTTCACCCTTATACTCTTACTAGTTTTTTGATTATGAGTTGGTTCACATGGAAAACTCTCCAACCTTTCATTGGCTCCTCTCGTCGATCTGTTAAAAATGTTACGTTGGGCAAGTTAGGTCAATCAAACTAACACAATTTCACACAACAAACTTCATATTTCTGCGTTCCTCGCCATTAAATACTTACTAGGTACACTTCTTACATTAGGTAATGTAACTTGTTATCCTCTGTATTATCATTGTTCAATAAACAATAAATACTTACATAAATACAAATACTAAAATATGGGAGTGATTTTAAATTAGTAAGTGAAACTTTAGAGGGCGATTCTCCCCATGAAACTGAACAACTTTCTAGGGAAAGTAGGAGGAACCTATACGAAATTCTCAAAAAAAATTGTTGACTGCTGATACAAAGGCAAATCAACTTATCTCACAAGTTGTATCTATGGAGAGGAAATTTTGTTTTTCATATTTCGACCTATGTTCTGTAGGGAAAGTTGTTCAGTTCCGTGGGCTGATTCAGATCCTTAATTTTCGCTAGCTAATTTAAAGTCACAAAATATAAATTCATGCTCCACTGTTGGAGGTTAGCAGCAGTCAGCTTAGCTATACTCTGCATAGTTATGTCTGGTAGTCAGCTCCGCGTTCATAATCACAATAGAGAAGAGGAACGAGAATAACAAGTTTCTTTTCGTGATAAGGATCTTTAGAACAAACTTGGATACCAAACTGAGGCAGTCAACTGTTGTACAATAGGCTTGATTTTGTTAAACTACGTCTCTAGTGCTTTCAGTTGAATATTGCAGGAAAAAAAGTATTTTTGTAAATCAGGTGAAAAAGGTTAGAATGAAGTACACGCTAGGCTTTATCTACATAAAACCTAGAGTGTGTTTGTAAATACGATTACGGCACAAACTATACATATTATAATATCATTGAAATTGGACACGAATAAATAATAAAGTAGCCAACAAGTAAGAATTTTGATAAACGGCAAAAACATGTACATGTACATACAAAATCAGCTTTTTAGTTTAAAACCTTGAATTCCATAACAATGGTTATAAAAACGAAGTACTTACCTCCACTAATTAAATTTTGGGTTAAATTAAATTTAGCACTAAGATTACAAAAAAAATCTTTACACGGGTCATGCCACGTCAAAAATATTGGATGCAATAAAATATTGAGTACTAGCTTTCCGCCCGCGGCTCCGTCCGCGTGGTTATATCGTGCCCAACTGTGGGACAAAATGTAGCCTATGTCCTTTCTCAGGCTCTAATCTATCTCTGTACCAAATTTCATCAAAATCGATTCAGTAGCATAGGCGTGAAAGACAGACGGACAGACAGAGTTACTTTCGCATTATAATATTAGTATAGTATGGATTGAAAAATCACGTCAAGAATAACTGTCATTTTAAGCGCGAATTTTGATTATTGTGAATCTGTTTCTGTCAAAAAACATCCAAAAACGCTATTCGGTGAAATATTTGGTAAAGTTTGGTTTACTTCACAAAGAAACAGTATTCTTATATCAGATACTGTTACAAAATGCGCTCACATGACCTGCTTGATGAACACATGTTTTTCGATGATTCATACCTACTAAGCATTTTACAAGGTACAGAACAGACTGTCATATCTTCTTATTTGGCGGGGTTTTAATGAGTAAGAGGTATCTTTTTTCTTCAAGGAAAAGGGGTCCATCATTAAAATCAGCATCACAATGCAGACATTAATGACACATCGAAAACAACAGTTTATGCCGTTTTCTGCCAAACATTAAATAATTATTATGTGTCGTATCGTAAGACACATTTCAGTATTTATCTTTATACCTAAACTTTTAATTCCTTGATATACTTACCTACTTAGATCGTGAATATATCAAAGCATGTAGTTTTCGTACTGTCATCAAGGAAAACCCCAAACCATGCTTGCCGAGGTCAATCATTAGTTGCGTGGGCTGATAAGGAAATTTAGGTCTACTTTAATTTATAAAAGCAAATCAAATGAAAATTCCTTTGTTACAGATTTCAATATCGTAAATAAACAGCGGAGTCCATTCAGCGCTCACTCGGTCTGTAGCGAACACGTTTATTTTGGGAGTGAATTTACAGAAATACTCTCATCAACATACGGTGTTTTAGTGACGCAAGATGCCGGTTACTTACTATCCGAAGAATTTCCATGCGAATGGTTGGGGCTGGCATAGAGGTTCGGCTGCCAACGCTGCTTTTAGAGGGTTCCTTAATAAAGAACGTGGCGGTCCAGATGAAGAGGAGCCTACTGCGTCTGGGATTTCTGGAAGTAGGGAGCCTTTGTTCGGAAACGGTGGGAGTTTGTACCCGAAGCTTCCTACAGAGGATGATGCCTGGCTGTTTACTGGATCTGCAAAGCTGTATCCAGCTCTTCCCGCTGAAGAGTATGAGAGTGGTGCTGTAGCTGAGGTTGTGGAAGAATCTTGTGCTGCGGTCAACGTTAATTTGGTGGTAAGTATTGATGCTTTATCTTTGTTAAGTTTTTTTTAATTACAGCCTTCATTTCCACTACTTATATCCATTGACTATGGCCTTTCAAATGTTAACTCTAAAACAAACACTTTACTCACATGTGCTCTAAAAGTTGTGGTTGACAAACCTAATCGTAATCGAAGAATCAAAATGATTTTCTTAATTTAAAACACTTAAATCCTATTTGGCCTATCACTCGGAATACAGGAGCTTATCAATAGCTCTATTCATTAATGACAGACAGACAAATCATTTTAAACTCAAAAACCATTTCATTCATTTAATTTTTAACGTCGAATAACTATTAACGGGAAGTCAAGTTATTACGTAAAGTGATGACAATAAGTAATAATTATTAATAAAGTAACTTTGATATTTAATTTAAATTATTTTATCTCCCCACCAAAGGATGCTTTCACTGAAAACAGGTACAACGTAAGTTTTTCATATATTTTTTTAATTGTATTTACGTTCTTTGTGTTTTTGGTTTGAAACTCAAAAAGCTTTTTGGAATAAAAATCTATTCTATTTTGCCCATTACGTGTGAGTAGTACTATTTCGTACGGATACGCTCAAGCTTCCGTATTACCTATTTGTTTCTCTTTTCATAATATTTTTGGAATTTTTGATACCTATTATATTTTATTTAGTTTTATCATATCACTCTACTAAGTGCATAAATAATATTTTTGCAAAAATTTAAGGGGTAACTCATTCCAAAACTGAACATAGACTGAACAACTAGGTATGTGTGATTCTTAAAAAAATTCGACTTCTCATACAAAAAGCAAATCAGCTGATTGCACGAGTATGAAGATGCGAAAATCTTTTTTGATATTTCGACTTATGTTTCTTGTAGAAAGTTGTTCAGTTTTGTAGGATGATTCACCTACACACATATTTTATTCTTTTTAAAACAATTAAAACTTTCGTTCGAACCTTCTTTCCTGTATTTTTTTCTTTTAACCAACTAATACTCTAGATACCACTGTCATTTGGGTTTTCAATCTCTGAATCACTGTAACGTCATATCTCAAAAGGAAACCGACTCTATTCCGACTTCATCTACTTGATTCGTGCTCATAACAAAATTAGAAGCCGGTAATGATTCATGATCG
Organism: Aproaerema taeniolella; assembly: GCA_949987775.1. NCBI lineage: Eukaryota > Metazoa > Arthropoda > Insecta > Lepidoptera > Gelechiidae > Aproaerema > Aproaerema taeniolella. The sequence goes on from OX465265.1 coordinate 6,006,803, forward strand.
AAACATAATACCCTCCCTTTTTCCTTTTTTGGAAAGAGAAATCCAAGATACTCGAACAAACGTATACTTACTTAGCTTTACCTGTTTCACACAATATCAATCATTATTTTTATGGCTTGGTTATTTTAATAAAAATTTTTCATGTTTTTCGTCGTAATCGTGATAAGTGATTGATGTATTGTCTTCAATTTGTTTTTTGAAACTTACTTATTTATCAACGCCCAGCCTAAACATTTTTGTTTCAGAAAGCTGAATTTTTTTTCAGTGTAGACAATTAAGGTTTTTACAAAATTCCCACAAGAACGAAGTACCGGGCATCCTCTACTCTACTGTCTCATAGCTTAGTACAACATAGTAAATTACCTTATTAATTTTTTTAAAGAGAACATATAGATCGTAAACCTAATTTGTTTACCCAGTGGGCGCTTAGTAATTTATAACGTAATTAAACAACCACTGTCTGACATCACATCACACACGCAAAGAATTGAAGGGACACATCTGGATTTATTAATGTTACTATTTATAACTCGTTTTCTTTGAAACCATCTACCTAATTATAAAAGCTTGCCGACTGCGTTGTTGGTCTAATACACTCTTGAATAATGACTTTCTTATAGAACTACATTTTTTGAATGTTTAAACGAAAACTTTGTTTATGAGCGAGTCAGTCAGACATCAAAGTATGTCGACCGCAGACAAACACAGATAGGTAAAATAGCCAACTTTCATGATTATTTTCTTCATTATAAGCTTACATATATGTCTTTCTCTCTCAATACTTTTCAATCATTTCTCCCTCATATCATGATGGTACGGTCTGCCTTCCTGATTTACTTTAGATAAAACATAAAATATAAAAATCGCCATTTCATGTTGTGATTTCTTTTACCCACCTTATTAACTTGTTTGCAAAAGTTTTCCTGTATAGTCTAAAAGATTCATTTATAAATATGGAAAACAGGTACCTATCTCCTAATAAAAGCATTTATTTGATTAGCTTAAAAGAAAGTACCATTCACAATAATTCACATGTAATATAGGTATACTCTAAGCATTCACAAGTTTGTAGTTTTCAACTTTCTGAATATGAACTAAATAATGTATAATAATGTGAAAGTGTGTTTGTTTGTCGTTCCTTAACGTTTATACGGACCATTGGATCGACGTGATTTTTTTCATAGAAATTGTGACCGGAGAGCAGACAGGCTACATTTTCACTTAGTCGAAGTCATGGGCTAAAAGCTGATCAAATTAAAAAAAAAAAAGTATTTTTTCCAATTATTACTATTAATAATTGGTCAGTAACAATTACCTAGTAAGCTTAAATTAGAAATTCGTAACCAAGTGTTTTATGTGTGATGTGTTGCGATACATATTATACAAAACATATTCGTTTTATCAAAAGTAAAGTAGTGTCCTTTAAGTGTCGTGAAATAAAACATGTTCTGTAAATGGATACTAGTGACCCCTGCGGCTGCGGTGCCACTATGGCGCCGGCGCCGGTTGTGTCAAGGCAACTCGACGACAGATAGACTTTCGGTTTGCCCTTCAAACCATTTTCGGCAGTTGTTATTACCTTTTACTTAAATACACGTAAAACCACCGAAAAATGCTTCACTTGCTTCTGAGTTTATTTTTTTTACTTATGCAGCGTTTAAAATAAATAAACAATATGTAGGTATTTCAGTGAATAACACGATTAATAATAGGTAATGTAGGGAGCCGTTTTGTACATGGGTAACTTTGCTTTCAAGCTTGAAAGTTTTCAATGTGATTTAGGAAAATTACTCCCTTCCTGTCTTAGTAAGAAAGCGTGAACGTATACCTATGAAGAGTGTAAAAAACGATGAAAATACGTATATTTTGGCGCGGCTGTGACTAGAATCAAACCTAAAACCCGCCCATTTATATACACTTATTTCTTCAATTTAGACAAACTCAAACGTTAATCAAGAAAACGAAAACTATAAGCAATCGCTCTAGTTGTATTGTAGGTACACACAGCAGCACATCGGGCTATACGTACATGTTTAACTTGACGTTGCCTTTATGCCGTTTATAATAGCGTTTCGTAGTCTTACGCAAAATCCGACGTGTTACTGTCTGTACATCCTTACTCTTAAGTGTGTACCTACATGTATGTATTTAATTGGTGAGAAATAGGTACATACAATATAAAAAATAATATACTACTGGGTGAAAACAATAATTTCCATACTGGGTGAAAACAAACCTCCTAGCTATATTCAAAATCCTGAACCAGTATCACTCAAAGAACACATTTATGAAAAAAAAAAAATATTTTTTCAATGGGAATAGTTCATTTTTTGCCTAAACGTAGACATTACTCCTACACTAGGCACGCGAGGGGTGCGGGTAGCGCTGGGGGGGTGCGCCCGAGTGGTGTCTACGTTTAGGAAAGAAAAAAATACCCACCCCAAAAAAAAGAAAAGTGTTCAGTAAGTGATACTGGTTCAGGATTTTTAATAAAGCTAGGAGGTTCTTTTTCAACCTGTATATTTTGCAATTTGCAAGGTTGAGGAAGTTCATAATATAAACCGTCTTAAACTCTGAGTAACACACTTAGGTACTCAATGACCGTCATAGTTGTTGAATCATTTTGATGACGTTTCACATGTCTTGCGGGCCTTACGTATCGTCATCAAACAATAAACTCAAAGTGATTAATAAACTATTAATGTATGTTGATATCACCATGATATTACTCTGGTATTGATTTTCCCGCAATATCGATTTTAGTTAAGTAGGTATACTTGTAAAAAATACACTAAACTAAGAAAGAAGGTAGATACTTATGCACCTACATACATACAAACAAAACAACATGTCTTTTGAACAGTGAGACACATTTAACAAAAAGTAGGCAAAGCTTAAGGTTGGATTTTGTCTTGTCTTCTTATTTCGTATGCTTAAGTTAAGAATTAAAACCTCACTTTAACTATTAAGTAGGTATGTACTCAGGGAAATGGGTATGTAGGTACTTACGTATTCATACCTCTCGCTATTAAATCAAACTGACTGTAAAAACAAACCAATTTACCAGTCTTATTTCTGCGGTTAATATAACTGGCATTGTACGCACGGCAGCACATCAGGCTATACACGTTGACCTTGACGTCGCCCTTATTTCCCTCGTAATAGAGCCGACTTTGGTAGTGCAAATGAGTAACCTGACGTGCTGCTGTCTGTACGATAACTTCAGTAGCATTGTTTCGTGGCGAAATTTATTTTTGAAAATTTTTGGGTTATTGCATTTTACCTTGACGCCGGGTCAAGGTCGTGGTTTTCAGTGCTACCATATTAATAACTAGTAAAAGACTAAACTAATTCGAATTAAAAATGAGAAAACAAATTTATTAACATATTGATATTAATTATATCATTCAAAGTTTCTATTAAGCATATTTTAATTTACAAATAGTTCAACATGAGTTCAACACTGAATTTGGTTCAACTCACAGAGTACTTTTTATAACGGAAAACTATTTAGTAGCTTACGTCATCGTTCGTGCTGGCAATAATCTGTGCCTATAATCCTACTGCGTTGAATAGGTACTGTGATTGGGTATTGTTTCAAATGAAAGTGGGGTTTTATAAATGTGTCGGCTAAACTTATGTCAAACACGAGATTCGGGTACGGACGTTTTCTCATGAAATTCCTAAAAAATCCTTAGTAAATTAATGTTTGGTATTTTAAAATTGCGTTAAAAACAACGGTGAATTCATTGTTGTGCTGTGTGTGATAGTGTTTTTTCAAAAAAGTGCTTTTAAAAATAGATATTCCAACTTTCCCATGGTGTCACATTCCTCACAATCAGAAGTTTTCTTTAGATTTCTGATGACCTCACTTGTTTGAAATAGGAAGCATCACACGAGGTTAGACAAAGTTTTACTCAAAAAATCTTGGTTAAAAGATTGCATGTTATAATTATTCTGTCATTCCATTTAAACTTTGTTTTGCTATATTGACCTAATTATGTTTTTAAAACTGTAATATCATTGTTTCTCATCGAGTTATTTAATTTTTTTTCGGAAGTTGTATGAGCAGTAAGTCATACATTAATCTTATTCTTGAACAAACACAAGCAGCATAAAAAAATGATAAAAAATCTGTACTTTAATATGTAGTAGGTAGAAGATGAATACCTGTAAAGCCAATTTAAAAAAGTAAATTTTACTGCACTATGTGCCCTATCTCTCTATTAAAACAGAATAGAAAACCTGGTCAGAGGGTCATGTTATGGGCGGTTTGGGTGTGTTACTCCAAACTATTTGTGAATTTAGCATTGACCATGAAAAAATTCTAGTTATGCTAATGAGGAAGTACCTACCTACTTGCATGGGAAGTTGACATTTGGAGCTAGATCTTGCATATATATATATCTAAATTGTTAGTTTCTAAACCTAGTTTTTTTGTTTTTTTTGTACATGTACCTGTGTAGAAATAAATCCACTCGCATTTGATTGTCTATATATGTATTTAGTATTTTTTAGTCATGTCTAGACTTTATTTACTGACTTAATAATAAAATATTTAAATGGGACCTATTTTGTACCACCTTATTATTAACTAAGTACTGTTTATGCCAGGTGTTATCCATGGTCCACCTGGTGAACACAGAGATTTTTTTTTCTTTGGTTCCACATGTGGTGTACTTACCGGGTATATTTATACTTAAGAAGAAGATGCATTCTATAATATACAGAATATTTATAATATTCAGAAGATCTAAGTACAAACAATCGGATCTTCATTAGTAAAAAAATTTGAAGCTTTACCAGTTACAAATCATTATGTGATATTTTAAAAATACATAATGGTGTTAAAAAACACCTACTTAAACAAAGTTCCAAAATAAAAATAAAATGTACTGAAAAAACAGCTGGGTAGGTACTCTTTATTTTTGTCCAAAAATGTGTATTGAATTAAATCCTGGCATATGACATCAAACATTTTATTCAGTAAAGTATAAACTCTATATAACGACACTGAAAGGACTGCGCGTTTCATGGCATTATTGAGAGTTGTTGTTAAATGGAGAGAAGAAAAATCTGTATCAGAAAAATAAAAAGTTTATTTCAGACTAGTGTTTCGTGTATTACGCAGTGATTTTCTCTTACTTGCCTTATTTACAGTTTGAGAGTTTGTGAGAAACTAAGAATATGATAATAGATAAGAATAGATAATCCATGACTCTTACTAACAACAGTCTACACGTGCAAGGATTTCTTAGAAAGTTCGGCATGAATGTTGCTCACAGTCGAGTTTATTACGGGGTAGGATAGTAAAGAGACAAAAAATTTTCTTTTGTCGCTTTATTATCCTAGCCCATACAACAATTACGTACTGTGTACTTTCACAGCTATTTAATTGTTGTCTTTATTGATAGTGGCTGTAATGCTATATAGAGTGTATCATTGTATGTAAAACAAGCTAAACTAACCAAAGCCGAGTAATTTCGACGCTTTAGAGAGTTTGTCGTTAAATCGATTAACGTTACATGGAGTTTACACTTTATTTGATTTATCCCTTAATATTTTACTATTTTGTAGTTAAAACTATATTTTTAGCTTGAATTAAACTTGCTATTTGCTCATTAGGTAGTGTAGCATTAGGGAAATAGATCATTTTAATAAAATAAAAGTAAATAACAAATGTCAATAACCTGGCAATTTAACTTCACCTATTAGATCTCATAACTTTTAACTAAGTCAATCTTAATTTTCCTAAACCTTCTAAAAAGTTAAAGTTTTCATTCTAAAATTGAGTTCTTCTGGTATTGTAAAAAACACAATACTACCATAGAGGTACAATTAGCGCAATATAATGGATGATGTCACTACATGTAATCTGGCCTCCAGTCTTACTGTTTAGTATTGTGATGACAACAGTCAGAGCAAACTGTGTCTCCTGACAGCTCATTTTTAATGTTGCTTTTTTATATTGTGGCCGTGACTGTTAGAAGCAAGCAATGTTTCTTATCAAAAAGGACATCTTCCATATAGTGAAGCGTTAAACAACGTGATTGTGGAGAAAAATCTACTTTAAAATTGGTTAAGGTCACACACAGCACAACAAAAAAATCTTCACCTTATAAACACCTAAAATTTAAAATTAAAAAGAAAACTAAATATTCCACAGATAATTAAACATGGTAAAATAATTAAAAGTGAGTGTAGTGTAAAAGATGGGGCAAAATGGCGGCGCCGATTTTGGCGCGCTTTTGCAAGGGGCAGGAAAACAGCTGTTACAGCAAGGAGGGCATGCTTTAATGCAATATGGAGCCCAGGCATTGGGGAACATCATCAATGAAGTTTTCCAGAAGAAGGAAGTTGAGCAGAAGAGGTTTTTGCCAAGTATCAAGAACTACAAAGTGGTGAGTTGATCAGAGAATTCTTTGATAATTAGTCAGTTAAAGCAGTTTGACAGCCTTTGCATTGAAGTTGGACCAAGTGTTGCCCAGAATGAACAAATGGTGCATTTTTCTTCTGAGAGCATCAAGCTTGACAGCTTACACTGTTATACTAGTCTAGACTAGTCTAGAAATCAAAGTACCTATATTGAGTAAAGAGAAAGGAATTTCTTCCTTGGAATCTTTTTCGCATCTTCGCCCTTGTGCTAGATTGTGGTTTGAGGGAATCACTTGTTAATAAATATAAAAAATAAATTTTTATAAAAAAAATTGAGGGCGTGACTGATGGGGTGCCATGAGGGTAAGGGAAAGACAACAGGGAAACCTGAAGGAAGAATTTAGGAAACTGGATCCTAAATTCTTCCATCATTTAGGATCCATGACATAATTTTGTCATTCTGCCTGTTTCGTACGAGACACATAGGACTAAATTATGTCAGTTGTTTAAGTTAAGTACATATGTTGTTATTCTTTGAGGCATCTAATTCTATTCTGTAGTGTAAGAAAACAAAACACGATCTACGAAAATGTGTGGGTAACCTTCAAAAACGCTAGTCGCCTCCCACACGGGTTATTGGCTGGGTAATCTTCGTGTCCAATGACTAATCAGGCCAGTACTTAATAGTAATGTACTGTCTGAGAAGCCATTAACTTTAAAACCAAGGTGTGTCTGGATATTTCATTACAGGTCGTTATCAATTTTCGGCCGTGTGCTATATTTTACTATGCGTACAAAACAGCGTAGTTTTAGTCATTCATTTTTACACTGTTTAGTATAACAATATTTAAAAGAATCAGTTGAACATGCAATATTTACAGTACAATTTTTTTTTCTTTGAATACTTTTCTTAAATGTATTAACCTGCAAGGGCTACCAAGAAACCTAACTCTTCTATAAAATATACAATTACAAAGTTCTGTTTTTAAAGATTTTGCTTTTTTTGATAACAAGCAAAGGAGAGATTTTTTAATTTTTTTAATATGAGATGGGTTAACTCTTGACGCCAAAGTCATAGATCAGGTCGACGATGGGAAGAGTTAACCCAGAAAATGCCATTAATTAAGGCACTGGTACTCCCACGCACCGACGGAGCACAGCAAGCTGTTTGGCGTACTTCGGTAGGAGGGTAGTCGCGAACCAGACGGCCCTTTACAGAGCCTACCACACCACATGGGACCATGGGACGCCACCTCAAATTTAAAACAATTTTAGTTGTCGTTGCCTAGGTTGGATTAATAGGATTTGCGTTTCCTTAGTCGCCTCTTACGACACCCACGGAAAGAGGCGTTTACATCGCGCGGTTGTTTACGCCGCGTGCGATACAAATTCTGCACACACAGGTGGCATAAATCGCGCGAGGGTTTAAGGCATGAGTGATGTGTGTTGTGTCAAATCATTTAATCGATTAATAAACATCGGCGCTATTGTCGTTAATTAAAAACAGCAGCCAGTCAGGTCCATTTGCACTACGAAAATGCACTATTGCGACCGAAATAAGGGCGACGTCAAGGTTAACATGTATAGCCTGATGTGCTGCTGGGTTGATGTGCTGCATATTTGTAAAATATTTGTTCCTTATTTAAAGGTGACGCTGTAGTGAACTATTGATGATAGTGTTGGTCAATGTATAAATTTAATCATTCTCTATCAGATTGCCTACTCACGGAACAATCATCGGTAAATGCGTAATCTCATTTAAACTTGAGTAGATCAGCGCATGACGCATAACTTGCCCATTCATGGCATGAGGAAATTCAGATGGAAATGAGAAATAGAATGAGAAATGAAAAGAGGATGATGGTGATGGTATGGTGTTTGTAGAGAAAATTCTATCTGGCATTTTTTTAACCCCTGGCAAAGCTAGAGGGTTGTTCTAAGTTTGAGGTGTGTATCTGTATATCGTGTTTCTGCCTGTGGCATCGTAGCTCCTTAGCGAATGGACCGATTTCCATGCGTTTTTTTTTGTTTGAAAGCTTACGTAATCAAGATGGTTTTTAACTATATTTGATCAAAATTTGTTCAGCCGTTTAAAAGTTATAAGCAATCGGATGTCGGGGGTGATACAAAATTGTTAAAAGAGTCTTCTTCTTCTTTAAAAGAGTTATAATAATTGATTGTTGTGTATAGAAATAGATGTGGCAAATGTAGCAACATCACTGAAATTAAATATTATTATTATTATTATTATTTTTTTATATATTTTGTATTTTTTGTTTTAAGTTGACTTACTATCGCGGGCTTTTGGCCAAACGATAAATAAGTGAAAATCAAGGAAAAATTAACTGTCTAGAGATAGGAATTTCCGGACGATTCTACGTGTATTAAGAATAACGGCTTTTTGAATAAGAATGAATGTAAGGGGGTGGATCTGTAGAGTTTTCAGGCTGGTATGTAAAGATTTGGGAATGACGCCGGTTGATGATATTACTATAGGGATAGTTCTGACTGTGTCCACGCGCCACTGTGATTTAATTTCTATTGATAAGTCGGTGTACTTGGTTATTTTTTCAGTATTATTATGCTGTTTATCAGGCAGGCAGTTGACTACAACTGGTAATTGCCTGTATCCCACTGATCATTGTTGAGTTTTCTTTTTGGTTGTTAAAATGTGCTTGTCCAGTCTATTCTTAAATTGGTTTACATTATCAGCTGATATAACATTCTCTGGCAGTTTGTTCCACGCTCTGACCACTCTGAAGTGCTTATGCGGGTTGTTGTGTGAGAAGCTAGTCTGCAGTTTTAAATGATGACCTGAATAGGAGAATACTAAATAATTAAAACTGCGGTTCTTAATTTTTTTGCCGACGGAATCCTATTAGAACACTCAATATTTGATGGAGCCTTTAAAAAATGAAAAAACAGTTGAACTGAACTGTTGGCTAAACACCTCGCTGAAAATGAACCAGTTACAAAGTTGTCCGTGGCTATTTCTTCTAGTCGTGAAAAAACTGTCCAAGTCTCATTTGGTACAAGTCTAATTTCGCGCGCCTATGGATAAATAATCTACACTTTTTTTTTAAATTTTTAATTATAAGATTGGTTAACTCTTGACCTCAATCTTGACCATAAGGTCAAAGATGAGGTCGACGATGGAGCGAGTTAACCCAGAAAATGCCTATAAAGGCACTGGTACTCCCACGCACCGACGGAACACAGCAAGCTGTTTGGCGTCGGACTTCGGTAGGAGGGTGGTCGCGAACCAGACGGCCCTTTACAGAGCCTACCACACCGCATGAGACCATAGGACGACACCTCAGATTCATAAAAAAAAGAAGTGTCGTTGCCTGGGATGGATTACTAGGAGGCAGGTCTCATTTGTGTTTCTTAAGTCGCCTCTTACGACACCCACGGAAAGAGATGGGGTGGTGTTATTCTCAACCGATCACCACACGGTTAAAAACCCACGATTGACGTAATCGAGATGGTTCTTAGGTATATTTGATCAAAATTCCGATAAAAGATTTTACCATATACGTATACGTCCCCACCGAGGGGCACGGGCCTCACTTCAAGACACGAAGGGGATTTAGGCCATAGTCCACCACGACACTACTCTAACTCTGTCAGGATAAATTTTTTATCACAACCGATTTTCTGCGGAACTTTGCTGCAAAAGCCTTTGCAGATCCTTAGAGCTCTGTGGAGCTCACTTTAAGTATTGCTGATAGATTAATAAATCTTACACTAACATCATCATCATATCATACTATATTTAAAACAAAGTCCACTGCCGACTCTATCTATCTGTCTAGTCATCAGCCCATATACGTCCCCATCGAGGGGCATGGATTGACCTCTCTTCGAAACACGAAGGGGTTTTAGGCCGTAGTCCACCCCACGCTGGCCCAATGCGGGTGGGTGGACCGCTCGTCTTTCGAAAATGAATTTTCTTAGACAGGCGGGTTTCATCACGATGTTTTCCTTCACGGTTAAGCAAGCGATAATTAGAAATCCGTACATAAATCCGAAAAGACGAATTTAGTGGTACAGGCCCTATTTGTGGTACAGGCCTGGTTCAAGTATTTGAACCCGCGACCTTCCAATCACAAGCGGAGCTCACTTTAAGTATTGCTGATAGATTAATACTAGCATCATCATCATATCATACTATATTATAAAATATTTCAAAAAGGGTGAAATAATTTTTTAAAGCTATGTTAACAAGTAAGTAGTGGTTACGGGTAAAACAGTAAATAGGTGAATTCATAGCGGAATATGGTAAATAGAGAGGAATTTTTTTTTGACGTCGGCGCCGAACAATTACTCGCATGGCATAACTATCTTAGTTATACTGCCAAAAAGCTTGTGCGAATATTTATTTCATACTTATAACTTATTAATAAGTTATTACTTAAGTCACGCACCAGCTTACGCGCCGTGCGATACAAATCCTGTATCTAATGTGATACTTTTTGGGGTGACGGGTCCAGTCCACTACGAGTAGGTCCAGTTCAACCCGGCGCCGACGTCAAAAAAAATCCTCTCTATTTGAATTCACCTATTTACTGTTTTACCCGTAACCACTGCTTACTGCTCGTGAACATAGCTTTAAAAAATATTTCACCCTTTTTGAAGGCGGGTAAATTTTTTGTTAAAAATATTTCATTTTATTCTTTTTAAAGGTTATCATTTATCATTCATATAACTCCCTCATAGATCCATACTAATATTATAAATGCGAAAGTAACTCTGTCTGTCCGTCTTTCACGCCTAAACTACTAAACCGATTTTCATGAAATTGGGTACAGAGATAGATTAGAGCCTGGGAAAGGACATAGGCTACATTTATCCCACAGTTGGGCACGATATAACCTGTAGTCCACGCGGGCGGAAAGCTAGTTTTTTATAAAGCACTAAATCACTCGATATTAAAGAGCGATATAGTAATCAATTACTTTCACCCCACGGAGAGATATGAGGTGGTGATATTCATAAGCAGTCGCAAGATGGCAAAAAAGATACGGGGAAGTACAATTCTCAAACCGATCGCCAGATGGCATGAAAGATATGGGGTGGTGGGTGATATTATCAACCGATTACCAGACAGCAGGGAAGATGTGTGGTAGTAATATACGCTACCGGTCACTAAACGGTAGATCCCCACAAAGGAGCCCCAAAAAATAACTTAAAAGTCTCAGGGAACTACTTCGTTTACATTGATGTATGTATGTACGTATGTAAACTCTTATTCTTGACCTATTATCATCCACATATATGACCGTAAATTTCAGTTTTTTTTTTGACCTTAACTACTGAAGCGATTTCGATAAAAAATTTATGGGACTAATCTGGAAGTAGATGCTTCCGAACAAAAAAAAATTTTGAAATCGGTTTACAAATGACGGAGTTTTGAGGTAACAAACATTTAAAAAAACACCCGAATTGAGAACCTCCTCCTTTTTTTGAAGTCGGTTAAAAAACAAAGTCCACTGCCGACTCTATCTATCTGTCTGAACGCGCAAAAGTCAAAAACTACTGAACGGATTTTCATATGGGTTTTACAAATAGGTGGAGTGATTCAAGATAAAGGTTTATGTGTATAATTCATTAACGAAATTACCACAGGAACGCAGTCCCGGGCAGGAAGCTAGTAGTAAAATAAAAATAATAAGTACTGGATGTGGATGTGATTTTGATTTGGTCGCGAAGTACTTACTACCTTCCTACCTCTGATTTAAAGTATGAACTTATTTGTAAACAGTAAAAGAAGAAACATTATAATCTCACTAATCCGGCAATATTAAAAACCAGAGGGTGCCGGATTATTGGAATGTTCGGATTACTGGATTACATACAGAGGAAAAATCATAATGAATAAAATAAAGCATTTCATAGAGAGAATACATATACGAGTATGTAATGTATTAAATTAACATGTACATTATTGTACATATGTAATTACATAGTTTTAAAATAATCCTTAAGTAGACCTCAGCTTTTGTGCAACTTGTAGTCCTTGCTTAAAAACCTTTTCTCGCATGTTTCGAAGAATTATAATATCTTTGGCAGATATGCCGTTTTCTTCTGCCCATGTTATGCAGGTATTGAAACAATTAAATGCTTCATCTGGTTTAACTCTCACAGTTGTAGTAGTTGGTGGCTCCGATATTTCTACAAAGCTTTCTTCTTGTACTGCTTCACATATTTCTTCATCTGTCATAATTTGCTCTGTTTCTTCGATCCCTTCAAACCAAGAATTTAAATTTTCTTCACTTGTCTCCAATCCGCTTTCTGATAGAGTTTGTAGCCAATCGGCAATAGGTATATTATCTTCAAGATCCCATTCTTCTGTTTCTTCTGTTTCTGATACAGCATTCATTGTAGGCCATAACTTTTTCCATGAAGATTGGATTAAGTTAGATGAAACAGACTTCCAAGCATGAGCGAGAGAGAATACAACATCCTTCAAATTCAATTCTTTAAGACTCTGCGTTATATCACCATTCTTCTGAGATATAATATGGATCAGTAATTTATTTCTATACAAGGACTTTACTTTTTGGATAACATTTTGATCCATCGGCTGAAGTAAAGGTGTGCAGTTTGGTGGTAGGAAGATGGTTTGGATATTCCCATCACTTGATTTAAGTTCTTGTTCATTTGGGTGGCCTGGAGCATTGTCAAGTACGAGTAAGGCTTTTATGGGCAAGTTGGATCTTTTCATAAACTTCTTGACATCTGGGACAAAGTCTTTATGAAACCAATCGCTAAATACCTCTCTCGTGACCCAACTTTTAAATTGGTACTTGTAGCAGACTGGCAGACAAATGTTCTTGAAAGCTCTGGGATTTTTTGCATTACCAATCACTAACAAATTCAATTTGTGCGTTCCAGTAGCATTTGAACACGGCATGAATGTGATTCTATCTTTACTCACTTTACGACCTGGTACACTTGCTTTTATAGAAGATACGATTGTTTCATTGGGCAACAGTCTCCAGAACAGACCACTCTTGTCTGCATTATAGATTTGGTCAGGAAGAAGACCCAGTTCTTCTATTTTGTTTTTAAAATGCTGGATAAATGTCTGTACTGCAGATTCGTTGCTTGATAATTTCTCACCCGATATGGTTAATAAACGAATACCAAATCGCTTTTTGAATTTATCCAGCCATCCATGGCTGGCACGAAAATCATCTTTTTGGGTAATTTTTTTATAAAATTCGATTGCTTTGGCTTTTAGGATTTCTCCAGATATTGGAGTGTGTTTAGAACGCCGTTGCATGAACCACATGTAGAGAGCGTTTTCCATCTTTGGACAATTGCCAACTTTTAGTGTTTTACGCTTTCCTGGCCCACATTCCATCGTCTTCACGTGGTCTACTATCGTTTGCTTTTTTTTCTTAAGATCGTGTATAGTAGCACGCCCAACACCATATTCTTTTGCCAATTTGCACATTTTTTCTCCACTATCTAACTTCTTTAAAATCTCCATTTTATCTTTCAAATCTAGTGTCTTGTGTTTCCGTTTATTTGACATTTTTAACTACACACTATTCTTACTTTAAAAAAACAGATAAATACGTATGCTCGTGCACGTGATAAGTTTTGAGGTTAGACTGCTAGACGACGACGCAGCGACCGGAGCGCATAGGCTCAGAGGGGCGAGGGAGGTGTGGGCGGAGGGTGCCGGATTATTGGACGTGCCGGTCTATTGAATTGCCGGATTAGTGAGATTATACTGTATTTATTCGGCACAAAATGCTGTCGTATTATTCATAGCCATGGGGTAAGCGTAAGTTTTTAAACAATCCTGCAAAAATAGATTTTTTAGAATAAGCTTAGTTTTCAGAACAATAACGGTACCTTACAATACAATATACTTAATTGCACTCTAACATAAATAAGGTACAGTTACATTTTAAATCCTCGCGCGATTCTTGCACACCCGTGTGTGCATTATTTATATCGCACGCGCCGTAAACAAGCGCGCGACTAAACAGTTATATTAAGTTATGTAGAGGAAGCTATAATACATCGTGTAACCAACATGTTACCAACAAAATTGACCTTGTGAGCGTCTGGCCGTGCAATTTTTCAATAGACCGTATGAGTACGTTGCTATTGGCTAAATTAAACTATGAGCACACATTAATACTCTATAAAGTTCGAGCGAATAGGCATCTTCTGGACCAGCTTGCTACATCCTCTACCACATATCCTTACTTCCTTACTAATATTATAAATACGAAAGTAACTGTCTGTCTGTCCGTCTTTCGCGCCTAGACTACTGAACCGATTTCGATGAAATTTGGTACAGAGATAGATTAGAGTCTGAGAAAGGACATAGCTACATTTTATCCCACAGTTGGGCACGATATAACCTGTAATCCACGCGGGCGGAAAGCTAGTTGCCCATAAGCTAGATTGTGGTCAAAAGCGATCCAGGAGAGAACATTGAAGAACGCTTTGGTTTGTGCTTCCCTTCAGAAGATAAGCATTGTTGGGATTGAAGTTCGTTGTTTCTAACTTTTTACATACATACGCTCACGCCTGTAATCCCTAACGGGGTGGGCAGAGCGTCAGTGGTTCTAGAAAACCATGTTTGAAACAAATGGTGAGGGTTATTAGATGGAACATGTTGCGTAATGGTCAGAGGTGGTCAGCCTTTCACCCATTATGCAGCAAGACCCTCACGTCCCACTTACTGATTTTTACAGTATGCCTGGGAAGAGTAGGCAGCTGGCACATTCTAAGTTTTCCTTTCACTCC
Organism: Aproaerema taeniolella; assembly: GCA_949987775.1. Classification (NCBI taxonomy): domain Eukaryota; kingdom Metazoa; phylum Arthropoda; class Insecta; order Lepidoptera; family Gelechiidae; genus Aproaerema; species Aproaerema taeniolella. Next base: position 6,021,953 of record OX465265.1, read on the forward strand.
CAACAAATCAGTATGTATCTACGATAAGAATTTATTCGAATGTAAGAAGCTAGTAGTCTATGATTATTTACAGCAGTTTTCCTATGACGAAACCGAAAATTGTATGTTAATTGTAAAACAGATAGTACCTAAATATTGTCATTAATTAATTAGTTTAATGTTATATTACTATGGTTAGAATATAGACACATATGCAAGCATCCTATATGCATTAGTCATATAATAGGTATTTGTATTCAGAAATAAATTGGATTTACTTTATGTACCAGCCCATCGTATATTGCCTGAAACAGAGGTTTCACCTAGTTCAGGCGTATACCTAATTAATTAGTTAAGTTTGCTTTTATTTTTTAATATTTTTGTAGTCTCTAATGCTAATCATGTCTGCCTTTTTGTAAATGAATAAACAATTTATTATTATTATTCTAAACTTTATTCACTCCAACAACTGGCACATTCTAAGTTCTTCTATAACCTTTTAACGTGGACAGTTTGTTATTTATAAAATGTAAGTAATGAAAAAGGCTGTCCTGAAAATCCCGTAAATTATCTGCCCTGTGTCTATCAACAGAATAAAAATACCTCCGTACATTCACATATTAGTATTGACGAGCTGCCAAAAGTTATGGATGGTGTAAATAATACCGGTTTTTTTGCAAGTAATTACACGACTCTTGACCGTTTTTTCATATGTTCGCTAAATTACTGCTGACCTTCCCAAGCAATTGATGATTGTAAGCTTGAGATACAGTAGACATTGAACAAATTGTCTAATATTGCAACCCGCATCACTTACTTGGCACCTCGCTACACCAAAATATATAAAAACCTAGAAAACCAAACAACAATAAGTAAATTGAGCTATCGGTTCGCGATTTAATTTTGAAATTAAATTTTAAAAAAGTCCAATAGAACAAATCAAATCAACTTTTCATGTTTTAAAAAAAATCTGATTGGTTTCATAGTGATTTGTAAAAGGCTTGACTTGAGATCGAGATAAATATAACGTTTAGACCCCTAGCACACGGCGTATTTTAAACGCGCCGACGATGCGCATTTCAGGAACGCGCGTTTTCAGCGCCGTATATGCAGATTTTTGCGTTTTCATAGATTTAAACGCGCGTGTGAAGCGCGTTCGAGACGCCGTTTGTATCGCTGTAAACGCGCGTTTCACGATCGCCCCGTGTGCTGAGGTTACAAGGTTGCGTTCAAATCGCGTTTGAAGCGCGTATACGCGCGTCGTCGGCGCGTTTAAAATACGCGGTCTTATTTGACACATGTCCACTACAGCATAACAATTACAACAACACAACAAAGTAATTCAAGGATCGTAGTAAATCCTATCGATCCTTGACTCAGCATATGTTGTTGCTAATATAATGTCAGTAGGTACATGAAAATTGTTTTTTTTTTCATGTCATGCCATAAAACAACTCTGCGTGATCATTCTAATACAACATCAAGCTCATAACAATGACAAACAAACTGACACGTTAAAATATCCCGCCTTTGATCAACATCGGATCGGCGCACAAAAAAACGTCTCGGTAAATAATAGCTCACTTTAAAAGTGAGCTCTTACTTTGTTTTAGTTTTTATTTGTGACTTTATACAGCTTTGATATTGTACTTGACCCGTTATCCAGTTGGAGTACTGTTGACCGAAGTATTTCCTAAATCAAGTTCGCTATATAATGTACAGTCAGATCGTTTCGACTGTCTATTTCTGTCTGTCTGTTTACATCTATCCTCTCACCACTGCTATACTCTTACGTACATCAAACGATGTTAATTACATTTCGTTTACTGCACGCCACTTGTACTAAAATACTGCGTTCTCATGTGTGTAAAAGTGTATAAACTCAGAACCCACATTTTCCGACTTGGCCCCTCAAAGGGCATACACAATGCATTCTCAAGTACAGCGGCCAGCTTTGTTTGTTTTACGTCGCCGCGGCGCGGCGTGTGATTTAGAAGCTTTTCTTCGCACGCGACAAGCGATGGAAACGTAAATCCGCTTGACATCCACTTTGCAGCCATGAAAAGAATGTTCAAAAATTAAGCCTTGAAAATCTTGAAATTGCCGAACATTTCTGCTCATTGATATCAGACAATTTTTTATCACTTATCTTTCTTATGAACGTCGTACATTGCAGTTTAGTGGCAGAACGAAGACTAAAAGCTCTTACATTTACCGTAACGTAAGTTTATTTATTTCCAATACTTACAAACTGTTCTACTATATTTACAAGGTTAGTAATGCGATAATACAGGAATTTACAATTATAATATTATATTCTTTGGCGTTAACCAAGCGCATTCATTATGCAATAATGATTAAATTCTGAGAATGAAACTACAGTAGTGCCGTGCCACCGTTATTAATTAACTCGAAGAACAACAAATTCTTATTTTATTTTATTTTATTATGAGCAATTGATTCCCATGGTTGCTTGTCTAATAGATAAATAATTATAAAATCAGAAAAAGTCTTTACTTTAGTCTTTAATATGCATGTTTACACTGTGATTCCAGGATTTCTAGCAACTATTTGCGTTGCGTCGACTTGTTTATTTTATTTATCGCTATCTCACAAAGTTAGGTTTGACAAAAAAAAACGATATTAAAAAAAACTAGCAGATAAAGAAGCACTTTATTCCCGCAGATATTGATATACTTACTCGTCATAATTATTTGCATAGTTGTAAGCATATGTAGGGACACATGTTATAATCACGTTATTTTCCGGTATATTCAGTCGTGTACCGGTTGCATTGGTTAGTAACTAAACAAAATGTACTTAAAGTGAGTTCGATCTCAAACTTTCTGTAAGTCAAGTCATTGTTACGTTATAATCTTTTTTCGTAAAGTTCAGTTTTTGTTAATTTCTCTTTTCGTCAAGTCTTTCAATCGTCAAATTACTCCTACGTCTGACTGTTATGTACAGCCAAAAACACAAAGCCAACAACAAATTCTGTAAATTTATTTTATTTGTTTTTAATTAAATCATCTACGATGTTTTCAATTTTTATGTCTTTTATTATCATCCCCGTCTTACGATTTCTTACTTCTGATCCTTTAACTCTTCTTTCATAAAATCTTGATTTCTTTTTTAAAGATGTAGATGTATAAAAAGAGGTTTTGCTTGTCACCTACTTTTAGCTTTAGCCTATTTGCTATTATGCCATGCTTCTAACGAATTGGTAGTTGTATGGCGTTCATTAGAACAACTTAGAACAACACCATACATCGGCTGTAATCTTATTAATCCATTGATCTGTAAAGTATTTTACAAACTTTTTTGCTTCTTCGCAATCTGGTAACATTTCAGTAATGGCTGACCAAGCCTCGAGGATACAATTGTTAGGTATCAAGGCTAGGTTACTAGTTAAATATAAAGATATGGTGGATAATGGTGGATATGAAATTTTCGGAAGGCAGTCGGCGGGTAAGATGATTATTTAAATTGCTTAAAATTTAGTTAATTTTAAGTTAAATGACTATAATAATAATAAAAACCTATTGTAATTAAATAGGTTTGTATTACTTAAAGGTGATGGACATTATGTATAATACCCAGTCAATTTGATTATTTGAATAATTATTAACAAATTGCCCTTTCATATTGGGCATTTTTTATAATCATTATTGGGCATTTTTCATAATCATTATGAAAAATTCCCAATTTATCACTTGGTGCATAACATATCCCAAGAGACCTACGACACAAGGGGAACCTTAGTGTGGACCTTTGAGTGTGTGGCGATTTTTTTTAAAGATTGAAACTGAACAAGTTTGAGGAGTGTATTACCTTGGTCAAAATATTAAAAAGATTTTTTATCTCTCCACCGTCTCCATACAGCTTGTGCGTTCCAATGGAAAGTCGAAAACTTTTTGAAAATTTTAAATACGTTCCTTGGGGAAGTTCAGTATTATGGGAAGGAGAATTCCCCTCTAAACTTTCCTTAGCTAATTTACTGTCATCTTAAATATACTAAGTAAGTAACTGTTTATTTAAACAGAAAAAATAATATTATAAATGATTGTACCTGACGATTGAAAGACATGACGAATAGAAAAAACTGAATTTTACGAAAAAAGAACACGAAGTAACAATGACTTGACTTACAGAAATGTTGACAGATGAGATCGAACTCCTTAAAGTGATAGTAAAAACATTTTCTTAATAAAAGAACTACCTCAAGCCTTCGACAAAGTAACACATAACTTACATTCCATTAGCTTAAAAGCGAATAGTGTCACTATTCCATGGATAGCAATTATTTTATTTGCCATCGATTCACGTATAGATAACAACTATACAGTCATCAGTGGACTAACCACACCTTTGTTCAAATGGTATACCACAAGGGAATGGTTTGGGACCTGGATAATTTAATTGCTATGTTTTATACTTTGCTACTGTCATCGCGAACATTTTTTTACCGACACTAGATACGACATGAGACTTTGTTTGTTATTTGGGAATATGCGAAGTAAGATAGGTAAAAAACTGGATTTAAAAAAATATCTATCTAGAATTCTTACTTACAAAAAAGCCTAGCTCATGAAGATTCTCCCCCTAAATTTTCGATAAGTAATTTAAAATCACAAGTAGTTCTTATCGTGCTAAGTGACCTTCAAAAAATTCCCACGGGAACCCAAGATAACGCGTACGAAGTCACGGGTGGAAAGCTAGTTAGTTAATAAAATAAGTATGTGAATCAGCCTACTAAACTGAACAACTTTACATAATAGGTCAAAAATAAAAAATAAAAAAATAATAAAAATTTGCCTCATCAATCATCATACTACAACTTGTGTGGTCAGCTTATTGGGTTTGTATGGGAAGTCGAAATTTTTTTTCAAGAATTTCGTATTTGTCGCTTGGGGATAGCTGGAGAATCATCCCCGTAAGTTTCGCTAACTATAACTAACCAATATGACTTAATTACAAACAAACATTCGCATTACACAAATCGATGGATGTCACCATGGATTTCCTTTACTCACACATGTACATGTATAATTTACCTATACTCGTACAGCGACAGCATATATATTCAGGGTGGTTGTTATCACTTCTCTTTGTGCCAGTCAACGGTGCCCGGCTATTGTGGACATACATCGATATTTACATTTTAATTTTATATTTTCAGTTTTGTGTTTTAAAAGTGCTCAAGTGATAACTTACGAGTGAAAAAGATCAAAGGCTCAAACCTTACGAAGCTTATTTCAATGTGATTTTCAAAATAATGTTTAAAAAGATACTGGCAATCAGTGCACCAAAAAAATATAATATAAGATATAAGTGGTATAAAAATGAAATGGGTACCGGCTTCTTAAATTAACTACAAAAAGTTAAAGCAACTTAAAAATAAACCGAAAAATTAATTAGTGAATAAAAACAAAGCGATGAAATTATGAACAACACAACTTAGCCGCTTTTCCTTCTTGAGATCATTGATTTTACCAACGAAGTTATTATAAATCCTAATGTCTTAATTCCATTAAGGTAATGACTAAAATCGTATGCAAGATATTGATTAATTGTTTTATTCAAACTTTGTTAAGCGAATCGATATTAAGGTAATCATATCTGTCCTTGACACTTTCTTGGCACCTTGATGAGTTGCAGTTGAAGATGGGGAATTATTAAAATACATGCAAGGAAGGTTCCAAACGTCTATTAAGTAATTATTATGCTACAACATTTTTGTAATTGCATATTTGAACTATATGATTTGCTATTGAATATTTTTAGTTATCTGTATAAACGTTTCTTTATAAGAAATAAGTAGTATAAGGAAACTTAGTGTTATACACGCTTATTTGTTTACTTTTTCTTTAACAAAAAGTCTTTTCATCTCATCTATTAACTATGTAGAGGAGGATATAGTATGTTCGTTAACAAAATATCAAACCAATAAACCTATTTATAATCTAAACAAAAGTAACAATTAACCGATTTGTAGCCCTTGAACTAGATTCACACGGAAAAACCTTAATTAGTATTGTTCTTCACCAACGCATAACGGAAACTCATTCAGTTGCAGTTAAACATTAAGTGAAAACGTATAAAGAAAATATGCCAAAAGAAATTACGCAAGAAAGATTTGAGAAAATAAATGCAAAAGACTTCAAACATTTTTACACTGCAACCGGTGTGGCAAATACAGCTGATGTTTGGAAGAAGAAATCTGTGTCAATAGTGTCTCCCAAATCTGGACGAATCACGAGCAGTAAAGAAAGATCTTGCAAGAAAGACAATGAAAGTAAAGATAACTTCTTATCAAAACTCTACGAAGACTTCAAAAAAGTCACAGCATCAGATTTCACTTACACTAAAAGCAAAGTCAGAACGAATAGTTCTTACAAGCCGTTTTGGGCAAACAATGTAGAAAATCCGAAGGAAATACGAACAATACTTAGTGAAATATCTAAAATGGATATAGCGACTGTGGAAATTACAATGATTAGAAAAAATAAAGACTTAGTGTTTCAAAAACAAGTGATAGGGTCTCCTAGAAGGAGGTTTACAGCTAAAGTGTCTCCGAAACCTAGTGCTACAGTGAAAAGACTGTCAAAAGTGGATTTAAGTCATGAACATAGATTAAGAACCCCTCCGTTCTACAATGGCAGCAGAATGTACATGCCTACAGGAGAGCAACTTTTTTGGGTGTGTTTGTAGTATTTAGTTTTTAAGAAGATAAATGAATCACAGGTTATCTAACAAAAATCGATATTTTAGGCTTACTTTACAAGTATACTTGAAATCTCTATCAGATTTTATAAGAGACTGTAAAAAAGGATTTAACAAATTCCGCAATGTATAAATAACATCGTTTCAGTTCTAATTGTTTATCAAGTATCGTCTGTGATAGCCGTTTAATAAATATACGACCTGTGTATTTTTTAAACCTAATCCGTCTCATTAACGGGCAACGTTTGTAATAAAGAGCGTCTGATCAACGCCCAGCTCGAACACTTGAGCTAAAAAATCGGAAATTTTGCCTAAAAGTTCTTTTTGATGAAAACATGAAATAAGGCAAAATTTTCAGAGTTCTCACGGTGATAGTCCCAGATTTCTCTAACTTAACGAAAATCACATCAATTATACGCCACACGCTCAAAGGCCCACACTAAGGTTTTCCTTAGGTCTTTTGGGATACTCAAAAAGACGGACATGAACACTCAGATCCTAGAACAAAGAAACATAAAAGATACTTTACAAAAACAAAGATACGGTTATAAAAACACTCAAGTAACATATTAACGAGGTACCGCCTATGTTGTACCGACGAAATTGGCGCTGGCCCTGCATAAGACTTGCAGTGCTGATATTCTGCATATTCTGCCAGTTACATGTGTCATAATTAAATTAGTTACTATTAGTTATTGTTACTTTAAATTAGTTAGCGAAACATTAGTAAAATTAAATAACTCCCGCTTTTTGTTTTTGTAACTGACTACGCTGTTGGCCGATGATGGTCTTTACGGCTGCACAGAGCAAGCACGCGCTGCAAGCAATGGATGCAGAAATTCTCTTTCGCCGCCGCCGCTCCCGTGGCCACTATCTAAGGTCCGTATGACAGAACGCGACTCAGACTGATTCATACTTAAGTAGCAGTCGTCTTTGTCATTTTGATAGTGAGACAAAAAAAGACAATACTTAAGTGTATATCAAGACATGAGTCTCTTTCTGTAATACGGGCATAAGGGTCCTATTAGAGCTTTATTATCATTGCATAAGTAGATCTCAATTTAAAATCCTTTCTCCTCTCCAGCTTGGCGAGACCCGTTCGTCATCCTTTGGCCCAGCAACGTACCAGGACTTCAAGGACATCCGCTCCCGTTGCCTGGCTGAAGGGAGACTGTTTGAGGACCCTGAGTTCCCGGCCATAGACCGCAGTCTGTACTTCAAGGAGAGATTGGATCGCCCTATCACTTGGCTGAGGCCTGGGGTAAGAAATATAATCACTGTTTGTTATACAGGGCTTTAGGTAAATCTCTTTCAACCTCTCAGGTGGTGAATCGGTCTCTGAAACTGAACAACTTTTCCAAGGAACAAAGGTCGAAGTATGAAAAAAAAAATTGACTTCCCATACAGAACGCGCTATCAGCTGATGCAGTTTTTATGGGAACTAAAATGTTTTTTTCGTATTTCGACTTATGTTCCTTGGGAAAGTAGTTGTTCAGTTTCATGGACTTATTTAAGCACCCGAGAGGTTGAAAGAGATTTACCTAAAGCCCTGTATATGTCACCGGAAAATTGTAAAAACCGTAACTTTACAATCTTACTAGTGAAATTATAATTTCCCGCGATATTAAGATTTGTCTAGTAAACTTATAAATTTAGAAAACTTTAACCGCCTGCATGAAATTAGGTTAAGTTAGGCTAGGTTTTTTTAGGTTTGCTTAAGTTGCATTAATATTATAAAAAAGTCCGTCAATGTGAAAACAAAATGAGCAGTTCACAAAGTACCGAGAGTTTATAATCTTACTAAGTCAAATTATAATATTACGGGTTTGAATGCTTCGGTGACATGTATAGCACAATTGCTTCGCCGACGACGTGTCAAATATTTTTTATAGCATTCATGTTTTTTTTTACAATAAGATGTAACTAGTAAGTAATATTTAATCCCGTATTAAGAATTACAATAAGTATGGGGGTGATGGGTCATAAAATCTTAGTAAAGATATTACATTCAGCGCTTGATGGCGTTCGGTGATAAGACCTGAAGTAAAGGAGTAACTTTCTAGGGCTTTTTATACTGCAGCGCTGTCGGAGAGTATCCTAATATTGTAGTTATGGATAACCCTTCTTGCAACTGCATTAGCCGCTTCCTTGATAACTGCGAATTCACATTAGAAAATTGAAGCGGTCCATTAGAGCTTAGAGCTAGGGGACCATCCATAAATTACGTCACACTTTAAGGGGTGGGGAGGGGGTCGACAAAGTGTGACATTGTGTGAAGAGGGTGGGAGGGGTCATAAGTTTCGTGACGTCACATTTCAAAATGTGTTCTGAGTATCAAAACGCGTTAACTATTAACGACAAACTTAACCTCTTCAGTCCCAAGCACTCTTTAAGTTTATTCTTCTGTTGAGACAATGGGCCTTTTTATAATTCGAACGGCACGGCACGGCATGACAGAATTTGTATTACCATTGCCTTCTATGTTCCCAGCTTCTAGTATCACTAGTGCATAGGAGGCAATGGTAATACAATTTTGCCGTGCCGTTTTCGAATTATAAAAAGGCCCAATGAGTTTTGAGTTCCCAAAAAAAGTAAAAACTCTATTGAGTACTGATTTTATTTAAAAAATTGTAAATATAAAAATATGTGACGTCACACTAGGGAGGGGGGAGTCTTATAAATGTGACCAGCTGTGACAAGGAGTGGGTCAAAACATCGTGAAATTCGTGTGACGTAATTTATGGATGACCCCTAGTGATATGAGGATATTCAGATCAAGAGAAAAGACCCGACCCCTGAGCCTGTTTTCATTTTGGATCCGTCCGTGTAGATGCGGACTTCATGAATTCCAGAGTGGTCTTTCTCCTCAGTACTTTTCTCGAAGGCATACAATTTTGGAGTCTTATCACATGGAGCCGCAATAAGCTGGTATTGAAGTGCCCTATCTAAGATAGACGTGGGTGTGCTCTTACAGGTATCCTTTTTTTTAATCTTAACGCCGCCATCGTCGTCTCCTGTTGTATTAAGAGGTCTGGGGCGGTAGGCATAAAATAAGTTCTAGGGCTGCTGTTGGTGTGGTTCTCATGCAATTGTTTTTTTTAAAAAAACGCTACACACTCAAAGGCCCACACTAAGGTTTTCCTTTGTGTCGTGGGTCCCTCGGAACAAACATAGAGACAAACACGAACACCCATGGCCCGAGAACAAACATCTCCTTTTTACACAAATATTTGCCCCAACTTGGCAGCGTCACTACCACTCGACCAAACCGGCCGTAAATTTTTAAATGGTGTTTTAATTTTCAGGAAATATGCGACGACCCGCAACTGTTCGTGGAGGGGTACAGCCGTTTCGACGTGCAGCAAGGCGAGCTCGGAGACTGCTGGCTTCTGGCCGCCGTCGCCAACCTCACTCTGCACAGGAAGTGAGTATGATACGCCGGTTACTAAGGCCCGTATTACAGAAGGAGTCTCAAGTCTTGATTTATACTTAACTAGCTTTCCGCCCGCGGCTCCGCCTGCGTCCTAATTTTTTTAAAATAAAAAGTATCCTATAAACCTCATGGAGCCCGAGACCTTTCCAACGAATGCAAAACCGTGGAAATCGGTTCGTGCGTTCTGGAGTTATAGCGTCAGGAAGGAAAACCCGACTTATTTTTATATAGTAGATTATTGATTGTCTCTTTTTCACCCTATCAAAATGATAACGATGACTGCTACTTAAGTAAAGATCAGAGTCTGAGTCACTTTCTGTAATACGGACCTCAACCTTTGTGCCCCACCCAATACAATTTTAGCTCACCTACGTCCCATTTCTTAGAATTTCTTAGAAATGCTAACAGCAAAATCGTTCCTACCTAAACTAGTACGACAGATAACACATTTCCGCAGACCGTAAAGGGGCACTATTTTCAAATCGCTCGATTCAAAGTTTATTTAATGTAGTAATGTAGCAAGTGGCAATCTGTGGTCTCCGCCTACCCCAATGGGACAAAGACGTGAGCTTATGTATGTATGTATGTAAAGTTTATTTGTTGACTACTGATTATCGAACTTTTTACTCGTCACTCAACTTCAAATAACAGAACCCTGTTTATTAAAACTTATACTTACGTTACAATTCGGTTTATATTGCGTAGTCATTATGAGTAAGAATTATTAAGTATTAGTTGTGAGAGTAGTAGCTTTACAATGTATATCAATTTGTATTTGAATTTTGGCCTAGGTATGGCTCAGTGGTATATTTTATTTTTATTCTTTAAGTTTGCTTTTTATTTTTTATTCTAAAGTTGAGCTTTTGCGGTATCCACAGTAACTATTTGTTTTCTTGAAAGAGATCGCTGTTTGGCGATAAGGTCGCCCTTGCACACTTTTACTCTGTATTCAATGTATGTACGAGTATGAAATCAATTATTTTTATTTATCTATCTAAAAAGTTCGAAAATCTGTAGAATCCATGCCTTTTAATGCTAAAAAACGAGCGTGTGTAGTTGTGTACAGTACAGAGTACACGTGTAGAAAGTTATTATTATTATTCTGACGATTATATCCTGATGCGACATTGAAATGTTACTCTTATCGCGCGCAAATAAGTTTCGCTTCAAAAATTCGAAAATCTATAAGGTCCATTCAAACCAACAAAAGATAGCGCTCGAAATGAAGCGAGCGATTCAATAATAACTCCCTATATGATATGATTTTAAGACGGATGTGACAAATTGTTTCATGTTTTTAGGCGGAGTGAATATTTTATGATACCTACTTATTTATTTCGCTCGCGACTTCGTTTACTTATTTGATTGTTTGCATTGAATAGACTCCAAAAGTACTGAACCGATTTGAAAAATTCTTTCACAATGGTGAAATGCTACATTATCCCTAAGTAACATGGGCTACATAATTTTCCCGAATTCCCATGGGAACGAAGGCCCGGGCGAAATGCTAGATGCTTTATAATTTCAGTAAAATTCGGATTATTCGCGTGTTCTTCTTGGGGAAAACTGCACCTTTGCGAATTGGCGTAGAGTTAAAAGAACTGTAATTCACTACTTTGAAAATGGGAGTGGGTAATGTTATTATTTATTATGCTTGCAAGTTTTTTTTGCTTATGTGCTGTACGGTAAACAACCGCACAGTGAAGGATCTCAAAGTGGCCTAAATTATTAAATGCAAAAATGCATAATTCTAACATGGGTGACGCGGGCCCACCCGCTCACCAGTTGGCAACAATCGCGCATTAACATCGCATCTCAATACAAAACATTTTCTAAAACATTTTTTAATATTTTTTAAACATTTTTATTAATTTAATTTATTGAACATTTATTGTGGACTTTTTAATAGACCTTTTTTAAGAAACATTTCTATTTTGATTTCTCACCTAAATATACTTAATAAGTCACGCACCAGCTTACGCGCCGTGCGATACAAATCCTGTATTATATCTAATGTGATACTGTTTGGGGTAACGGGTATAACATTAACATTGAACAGTAAATGTATAGGTTCCTGCCTGTACATGTGCAATGGGACTGCATGCATCTTGTTGCCGACCTTCTTCATCATTCCTCTTTCTACTCTCTTTGTTCGAATTCTCATTTAAAACTCATAATACATACTTGCATTTTACCCGTCACTCCAAAAGTGATGCATCCAGCCTTAAGACCTGCCGCCAGGCAGACGTTTAGTTAGATTATTCTGACATATTCTGATCAATTTTCCTTTAATAAAAAAATATAATCAGTTGTTCAAAATGTTATTGAAAAATGTCTTTAATATGTTTTTATTAAAACCCTTGCGGCCTTACTTAGTTCTAGTATGTTCGTTTTTAATGTTAAAATATTTGATTGAATTGCAGATTATTCTTCCAAGTGGTGCCGGATGACCAGAGCTTTGAAGAAGAATATGCTGGAGTCTTCCACTTCCGGTGAGTAGCCACAATATCCAAATTTTTTTGCCCTTATACGTCCCCACCGAGGGGCACGGGCCTTTCTTCAAAACGCGAAGGGAATTTAGGCCATAGTTCACCACTTTGCTGGCCCAATGCAGGTTGGTGAACCGCACGCCTTTCGAAAACGAATTTTCGTGGGTTTCATCACAATGTTTTTCTTCCCCGCTTGAGCAAGTGATAATAAATGAAAAATCTATACATAAATCCAAAAAGACGAATTTAGTGGTTTGAACCCGCATCCTTGAGGTCACAAGTCTGGGTTATTACCAACTGGGCTATCACCGCTCTTATATCTATGTTGCAGGGATGTTGTCTTACCCGTGACATTATTATGGGAAAGGTAACATTTTTCTTAAAATGTTTTTATCTAATAATTTAAGGTCTAAGGGTTTGGGCTGGGCGTTGATGAGTCGGTGAATCAGGAGGAAAAAAAATTTTTGATCTCCCATACAAAATGCGCTATATGCTGATGAAGTTTGTATGGGAACTCAACATTTTTTTTTTCGTATTTTGACCTTTGTTCCTTGGAAAAGTTGTTCAGTTTCATGGACTGATTAACCACCCGAGAGGTTGAAAGAGAGATACCTAAAGCTGTATAAGACAATAATCGTGTTTGTAGGTTCTGGCAGTACGGGCGCTGGGTGGACGTGGTGATTGACGACCGGCTGCCCACGTACCGCGGCAAGCTCGTCTTCCTGCACTCCTCGGAGACCAACGAGTTCTGGAGCGCGCTGCTGGAGAAGGCATACGCCAAGTGAGTCTTCAGGTTCCCTACCTCTGTGTACGTTGCTTAACCTCACTGATCGGTTCAAATCAGCGAGCACTACTGGGTTAAGAGCGCTTCAGATGGCGGTACTCAACTGTGACGTCACCGTTTTGAATTCCCCTCTTTTTAATTGAGATTTTTGAGCCTTCATATATTTCTTATCTTTTAAGATATTAAAAAAACTCCAGGCTATTTATGAGGTTTAAATTATTAAAAAAAACTACCCTATTCCTCAGGCTACACGGGTCGTACGAGGCCCTTAAAGGCGGGTCTACATGCGAGGCCATGGAGGATTTCACTGGGGGAGTGACAGAGATGTACGACATGACTGAACTACCGCCAGACTTCTACAGCATCCTGCTGAAGGCCTACGAGAGGAATTCCCTCATGGGATGCAGTATTGAGGTCAGTACAATCCCTACTAATATAATAAATGCGAAAGTAACTCTGTCTATTACACTTTCACGCTTAACTACTAAACCGGTTGTGAAGAAATTTGGTACAGCGATAGATTAGACCTTGGGAAAGGACATAGGCTACATTTTATCTCACAGCTGGGCACGATGTAACCTGTGGTCCACGCGGGCGGAGCCGCGGGCGGAAAGTTAGTACAGAGGCCAGCGCATCAGGTTTACTCCATTTTCATTGCAAAACCGCTCTTATCACAACAGCACAGAGTCCACGCGTGTGGTAACCTGATTTGCGGCCGTCCGTACAATATATTTCATTGTACTCTAATACAAATAAGGTACAATTACATTTTAACCTTTTCAGCGCCAATGTCTGATATATCAGACGTTTAAGTTTCGTGCCCTCGCCGCCAATGTCTGATATATCAGACAAAAAAAATATATTTTTTTTACTTTAATATCGTTCACCAAGCGTTCGCCATACGCCACGAAATAAAAAAAAAACAATTTTTTGATGTCGTGGCGTGTGGTGGGCGTTTTTGACGAAAACTCTTGGCGCTAAAAGGGTTACAAATACATACATCTACACGATCTATGGATATTACACGATTTTTCATACAAAAGGGGTCTGTTTGGCAAGCTATAATAACATACTCGAGATACATGGAGCGCTATAATTTTCAGACGAGCAAGTACTAAACCTGAATTTTCAATTGTAGTCAATAAATTTTGTTTTACTTGAAATTTGTGAAAACGTGACGGAAACGAAAACGAAAATGCACTTTTTGTCTGCTTTTTGTATGAAAATAGTCGAATCTACGCAATTTTTTTTTCATTTTCGTCACGTTTTCACAAATTTCAAGTAAAACAAAATTTATTGATTAGAATTGAAAATTCAGGTTTAGCACTTGTTCGTCTGAAAATGATAGCCCTCCATGTATCTCGAGTAAGCTTTTATAGCTTCTCAAACAGACCTCTTTTGTATGAAAAATCGTGCAATATCCCTAGACCGCATTGATGTGTATAGATATGTCAGGGTACAAAAGGCGGCCACTTGTACCATTCGTGTAACGATTGATTTTCTTTTAAACAAGAGCAAGATTTTATTAGATTTTTTTTTTCTTTTTTCTTTTATGTATGGATATTTAAACAGATTTATGTCCTAACAGCCAGACCCGAATATCCTCGAAGCGGAGACCCCAGCCGGTCTCATCCGTGGGCACGCGTACTCGATCACCCGGGTTAAGTACGTGGACATAGAGACGCCGGGCCGCGCCGGCAAGATACCGCTGTTACGGATGCGGAACCCCTGGGGGAACGAGGCCGAGTGGAACGGACCCTGGAGCGACAAGTTAGTAGAGTTGTTTCTTGTAGTTTTATAGTCAAGTGTAAAAAGATGTATCTCCTATACTGAAGGAATCACGAAATATACACTTGTTATCAAAAAAGTGCATTATTTTTCATGCGACAGAGGCCTGTTTGAGAAGCTATGAAAAGTATTTAACTCACGTATTTTGAATAAAATCTTTAGTGTGAGCAAGGTGTATACCTGAATTTTCAATTCCTATAAATGAACTTTATCTAGCTAGAAATTTGTGAAAAAGAGACGAAAACGAAAATTTCATTTCACTTTTTTTTAGTAAAAGCGAAAAAAACTTGTTTTAATTTTCAATCTATTGAAAAATCGTGCATGTTGCTTAGACTTTTTTGATAGGTAAGTGTATAATGTTTTTTCTATTATTTTATGTCTTTGCTGAAGTTCTATAAAAATATTTACAAAGTGTGGTGATCGGTTGAGAATAACACCACCGCATCTCTCGTAAGAGGCGACTAAGGAAACAAAAATGAGGCCTGCCTCCTAGTAATCCATCTTATTAAGGTCTTAGGCAACGACACCTCAGTTTGTTTTCAATCTGTGGTGTCGTCCTATGGTCTCATGCGGTGTGATAGGTTCTGTAAAGGGCCGTCTGGTTCGCGACCACCCTCCTACCGAAGTCCGACGCCAAACAGCTTGCTGTGTTCCGTCGGTGCGTGGGAGTACCAGTGCCTTAATTGACCTTGGTCAAGATTGGGGTCAAGAGTTAACCCATCTCGTAATAAAAAATTATGGATTTAGCTACAGGAGAGGAGTTTTCAAAACAATATATTTTAATTAAAGATTTAATTAATAAAAAGTCCAAATTAAAGTTGCAGAGAAATTTTCCTATCAACTACAGTGTCCTAGCGTATCTACGATCGAGAGCCAAAAGGCCCCGAGTGAACCATTGATGGTCCCACGAAAACTTAATGCGCTGTAAGCACATTTCGTTTGATTCACTGATGCTCATTATAAAATCTGTGTGACTTACACACAATTCACAAGGGTTATCACTGGTAACAAAGTTTCTTAGCGGTGCGCAATATAAAAAATAAAGAATAATGTAATGTAATTTATAATATTTAATGTCTATATTTTAAATTATTGTATTTTGTATGTTACCTTAGGTCTCCCGAATGGCGTTTTATCCCTGAATCCGAAAAAGAAGAGCTTGGGTTGACTTTCGACGATGATGGAGAGTTTTGGATGTCCTACAAAGACTTCGTCAACCACTTCTCTAGGTAATTATGACAATGCACGCGCGCACACACACACACACACACACACACACACACACACACACACACACACACACACACACACATACACACACACACTCACAGAGACACGCGCACACAGGCACTTAGACAACACTTTTTGTTGTAAGGCTCCTTCCAATTTATGCTAGTAAACAAGCACACTTGCGACTGCGAACTATAGCAACCTTATTTTTTTTCTTTGTTTCTAATTTATGGTTGTCTTTGTTTGTTTTTGTATCCAGAGTCCAAACCATATAATTTTCTGTTGAGTGTACATAGTAAAATCTGTGATTGGCAATAAGTTAAAAATACATCTATATCTTCTATACATATTATAAAGAGGAAAGATTTGATTGATTGTTTGTTTGTTTGCATTGAATAGGCTCCGAAAGTACTGGACCGATTTGAAAAATTATTTCACCATTAGAAAAGCTACATTATCCCCGATGGACATAGGCTACATGATTTTCCCGAATTCCCTCGGGAACGAAGTCCCGGGCCCAGTGCTAGTTATAGATATAAGCACTTCTGTATTGCTGTGGATTTTTGTTAATGAATAAAATGAATTCAAATATTCATTTCATGTCAATATTTAATTGGCGCTGTACATTATGATAATCGATAATCCGTTGCTATAACACGTGATATTTTTTTTTGCATTTACAAACTTATGAGTTACGTTTGGGAGGTAAAATGTTGTTCTACAGCTATACCTACATGCACTGTTGTTCATATTCAACAGTGTTTTAATTTCTCTTTAATTACTAACTTGTGACTCAATCACTGCTAACCCAAGCCAAACATTTGTCGGCTCTAGTGTCCAGTCGATTTTAGTTCTTTTATAGACTCGTTTTATTTTTAACGACCAGTGGTCCGTGGGCCTCTGGTTAAGAACCACTTCCTTAGATGGACGAATTATCTTCTCTATTTTTCTTCCAAAACTTTTTTTTACAGAGTGGAAATTTGCAACTTGAACCCTGACTCCCTTGACCCTGACGAGTGTCCTGAAGGATGCACCAAGAAATGGGAGATGTCTGTTTTCGAGGGAGAGTGGGTGCGGGGTGAGTCACAAGTATTTTTTCTATACTTAATAGTAGAAAGAAGAAAGATTTGATTGTTTGTTTGCATTGAATAGGCTCCGAAACTACTGGATCAATTTCAAAATTTTTTTCACCATTAGAATGCTACACTATCCCTGAGTAACATAAGCTCCATAATTTTCCCGAATTCCCACGGGAACAAAATCCCGGGAGGAATGCTAGAACATAAAAAAATATAGTTAAAACATTAAAAATTAAGGTGACCAGCAGCTTCCTCGGATAGCTTTAAAAACAGCCAGTTGAAAAAATGTTTTGTAAATGAGACCTGCCTCCTAGTAATCCATTCCAGGCAACGACACTTCATTTTGTTCTGAATCTGAGGTGTCGTCCTATGGTCTCATGCGGTGTGGTAGGCTCTATAAAGGGCCGTCTGGTTCGCGACCACCCTTCTACCAAAGTCCGACGCCAAACAGCTTGCTGTGTTCCGTCGGTGCGTGGGAGTACCAGTGCCTTTATAGGCATTTTCTGGGTTAACTCGCTCCATCGTCGATCTCATCTTTGACCTTATGGTCAAGATTGAGGTCAAGAGTTAACCCATCTTATGATAATAAAAAAGTAGAATTTATTTATTTGGTGTAGGTGTGACCGCTGGCGGCTGTAGGAACTATTTGGAGACATTCTGGCGGAACCCGCAGTACACGGTCACTCTCACCGACGTGGACGAAGACGACCAGGAGAACAAGTGTACGGTGAGTCTTACATAACGGCTCGGAGCCATCAGTCTAAGATCTGAATGATGGTCATTCTGAATGATTTTCCAGTGAAATTTTCCTAAGAATCTTTTAAAGTTTTTTTTTCATGTTTTTCAATATTTTAGCCTGGATATGGGAAATTTCTATAATTTCCCTTAGCCCAGGCTAAAAGGACTCGTACTCAATCCAGGCCATATAGAGGGCTTTAGGTAAATCACTTTCAACCTCTCTGGTTGTAAATCAGTCCATGAAACTGAACAACTTTTCCAACTTTCCAATCAGTCCATTCATGTATGTAAAGATAACAAACAAATTATAAGTCTGTAATTGGCGAATGTTCAGATAAATTAATTAGTATTATAAGTTTTGATAATGCTGTAGACTTAAGAATAAATAAAAATAAATAAATAAGGAACAAAGGTAGCATGAAAAAAAAATGTTAACTTCCCATACAAAATGCGCTACTAATAGCGCAACTGACGCAGTTTGTATGGGAACTAAAAAAAAAATTTTCGTATTCCGACCTTTGTTCCTTGGGAAAGTTGTTCAGTTTCATGGACTGATCTACCACCCGAGATTTTAAAAGTGATTTACCTAAAGCCCTGTATATGGCCTGGATTGGGTACGAGTCCTTTTAGCCTGGACTAAGGGAAATTATTGAAACCTTAGGTCCAGGCTAAAATATTAAAAAAACATGAAAAAAAACTTTAAAAGATTCTTAGGAAAATTTCACTGGAAAATCATTCAGAATGACCATCATTCAGAGTTTCAGTCTTTGCTAACATGTCCTTCACACCCTGTATAACCGTACTCCATATTCCAGATAATCGTGGCGCTGATGCAGAAGAACCGTCGCTCGCAGCGGCACCAGGGCCTGGAGTGCCTCACCATCGGGTTCGCGGTGTACCGCCTGCCGAGCTACGGGCACGTGCCCAAACCGCTCGACGTCAACTTCTTCAAGTACAACGCCAGCGTCGGCCGCTCGCAGGCCTTCATCAACCTCAGGGAGGTCAGCGCCAGGTCGGTTTGCATTTAGTTATGTCACTGTGACATACTTACTTACTTACTTCGCTGGCTCAACGACCCCAAGTGGATCTTGGCCTCCGACATCAAAGCGCGCCATTCCACTCTATCTTGTGCCAATATTGACCAGTCGGGCACTTTCAGTTCTTTTAGGTCTTTGGCGACTTCATCTTTCCAGCGATGCCCGCCCGGCGCCCGGAAGGTTGTCCGAGATATGCTCTTTTGGCAGCGCGATCCTCCCCATCCTCTCTACGTGGCCGAGCCAGCGAAGTCGGGCGGCTTTTATTTCTCCGATAATATTTAGCTCGGACACTGTAACATACAGGGTGTAAATGACAGCTAAGCAAATACTTAAATGGTGGAATCCACCCATAACTATCATCAGCTATAAGAAATATTTCTCGGAAACGTCACTTTAAAGAGTTTTCATTATTTACCTACTTTAGTGCTACGCAATGTATCGCGAAACCGCGCCCCGCGCGCCATCCCCCCGCGCCGCGCTGCTATCGGAGTACGATGTACATTGCTGGTTTTCGTGTTTTACGGTGGTATGATTGTTTTTTATAGCAAAATAGAGTGTATTCGATTAAATAATAAAAAAAAGTCAGCAGAAAATATTGAAAAACAAAAAAATATAGAAAATATTCCGGAGAAAAATTCTACTGGAAAATGATTCAGAATGATGGTCTGAGTCCGGGGTTTCAGTTTTTGCTAAGCTGTCTTTTACACCCTGTATGAATATCTTCACCAGCCCATATACGTCCCTACCGAGGGGCACTGGCCTCCCTTCGAAATATTAAAGGGATTTAGGCCATAAACCACCACGCTGACCTTTCAAACAGATCGAAGCGCTGGTAGCCCAGTGGCTCTCGCTTATCTCAACCGATTATTGAGGTACAGCAACATACACAGAAGCAGGGAACGTGATGGGTGACCAAAGTGGCAATTTATCACCGTGCTTCGGAAGGCACGGTAAGCTGTCGGTCGATTGACTACAGTCGATAAAACCAAGTCAGAGGCCATTGTGCGGTTTGTAAACTCTGACACCAGGGTTAGTCAAGTTCGCCACACACTTGACTACACCTACACGATAAGAAGAAGAAAAAGAAGTAAGTAGGTACGTAGCAAATTAAATGACACGGTCTTTATTTTCCGATTCTTGATGTCAGTTTAAATTTTTTGCTAAAATGTTTATTTATTTTGTTTTTAGTGTTAATTATTATAGGAAGTACGCGAGAAACCTTGATTTCCCTGGGCCTTGACCATCAGACCCCGACTTGGTAACAACGGGACAACCTCCAAAGAATACTCTTTGAAACAAAAAATAATTTTGAAAATCGGTCCAAAAATGGCAGAGAAATCGGTGAACATACTTAAAAAAAAATCATGCAGTCGAACATAGAACCTGCACCTTTTTTGAAGTTGGTTAAAAACTTAAGACTATCATAGCTAAGTTATAGTAATACAATGTATATTTCAACTACAGAACCCGACACGGCGCGTGGCCCGGCAAGATCTGTTTATTTTCTAAGTTGTGTGTAAAACTGTTTGTTCGTTTGTTTAAGGTTTAAGTTCGAGCCGGGCACGTACGTGATAGTTCCGTCGACCTTCGAGCCGGACGAGGAGGGCGAGTTCCTCCTCAGGGTGTTCTCGGAGAAGAGCAATAACATGGCGTAAGTGTTAACTACATAAACTGTAGAAACGTATACATTGACGTACGGGTCAATGTATACGTTTCTATAATAAGATTCCCATGTGTATTTAAAATTTACCTTTGGACCAATTCGAGACAGTAATTAAACAAAAACTTTGTAAAAAGGGCTGTTACAGAATTTATGATTATTTAACTGACAAGCAGCCATGGGAATGAACTGCTCAGCTCTAGAGTTATTTAAGATTAAGTTAAAATAAGAAAATTTGTAATGCGATTAAAAAGAGCACCCTCAAGAGTTTCTTGCCTATTGTTATCTGGGGAAGACTGCACTTTTGCGAATAGACGTAGAGCCAGTAGGGTCAAAAGAACGAATGTGTATGTATATATTTAAATCTATTAATGTATGTTTGTATGTATCAAATGTAATCTTCACTTATTTTAAGTGGCATCCTGAATGTTCTTTAAAATAAAAACTATTTCTATTTCTAAACATACATATATCGCATATAATACCTATCGAGGTAGGCAGAGCATCAGTGGCTACCTATATAACCACTTTAAATTTGAACCTGCCACCTTCCGGTTACAAAACTAGCTCTATAACCAACTAGGCTATTCTACATAGTAATAAGTATACATCTAGAATTTTTAATTACCCTTGATATTTTTTGATAAAATCTTTGAATGGCTAAACGATGTTTGATTAAATATAGTTAAGAACCATCTCAATTAAGTTAGCTTTCTAAGAAAAAAAAAACATCAAAATCGGACCATCCGTTTAGGAGTTCCGATGCAACAGACAGACTCACAGATACACTCGTCACGTTAAACTTATGACACCCTTCTTAAAGGGGTTTCTTACCTTTTTTTTTCATAAACATATCGCCTGTTTTTAAAATTACAATTTAATTGTTGTAGCATTTAAATATATTTTATGTTTTTTTTTTAGTGAAAACGATGAAGACATCGGGATGGGAGACGTTGATGACAGAGTAAGTCTATAATAATATTAATAATTCATCATCACTGCTGGACATAGGCCTCCCCTAAAGATCTCCACCTCAAACGGTCCTGCGCCCCCGCATCCAGCCGCAAACCGCAATCTTTACCGGATCGTCGGTCCTACAAGTATTAGAATATGGTAGATGACTGATATTGAACATTATATATTTATTAAGATAATATATTAATATACAATATCTTCTTCTTCTTATCGTGTGGGTATAGTCAAGTGTGTGGCTAGCTTGGCTAACCCTGGTGTCAGAGTTTTCAAACCGCCAAATGGCCTCTGACTTGGTTTTAACGACTGTAGTCAATCGACAACAGCCGGGACCGACAGCTTAATGTGCCCTCCGAAGCACGGAAACACTTGTGATAAATTGCCACTTTGGTCACCCATCAGGTTCCCTACCTCTGTGTACGTGGCTTATCCTCACTGATCGGTTGAGATCAGCGAGCGCCATACTAATAATATACAATATATGCCATAATATACAATATAGTATGGTAACATTCGGAATCATATTTGGAAATTGTCGAAAAATAAAAAACTTATTGCCAATTAAACAGTTTTGTCTATCTCTTTCTTATAAAATAAAATTTTATATTGGATTTATATGGCAGTTGAGTACTGTGACGTCATCGTTCTGTATTTGTATTTTGAGAGATTTAAACGTTCTTATATTTTTTATTTTACACCAGGCTATTTATCAGGTAAAGAAGCTTCAGTTTCAATAATAATAAAAATAGTAATTTCCCCCATTCCTCAGGCTACACGGGTCGTACGAGGCCCTTAAAGCCGGGATACTTTCCTGTTCGACCATACATTACTGGTTTCTTGTTTTAGGTATCCTTTTATTATTGCATAATGGGGTATATTTGAATACATACATACTTATACTCACGCCTGTAATCCCTGACGTGGTAGGCAGAGCACTTGATGCTACGTTTGACATAAATTGTGAGAGTTATCAGATGGTACATGATGTACAGTGGTGAGAGGTTGTCAGCTTTTCGCCCACGATATACAAGCAAAACCCTCGACTCCCAATTACTGACTTCTACATTAGGGACCATCCATAAATTAAGTCACACGTTAAGGGGAGGGGAGGGGTTCGACAAAGTGTAACATTGTGTGACAAGGGGGTGGGAGGGGTCATAAGTTTCGTGACGTCACATTTCAAAATGTGTCATGAGTGTTAAAACGTGTTTTAACGACAAACTTAACTCCTCAGTCCCGAGCACTCTTTTTACGTTTTTACTTTGGTTGAGACAATGAGTTTTAAGTTCCCAAAAAAAATAACAACTCTATTAAGTACTGCTTTTATTAGAAAATTACAAAAAATGGGAAATATGTGACGTCACGCTAGGGGGGGGGGAGTCTTACAAATGTGACTAGCTGTGACAAGGAGGGGGAGGGGGTCAAAAAATCATGAAATTCGTGTGACGTAATTTATGGATGGCCCCTTATGTCTGGGAAGAGTTGGCAGCTGGCTCATTCTAAGATTCTCTTTCGCTCCCAATATATTTGAATAAATAATATAATTTTAATGCAGAAAATACTAAAAACATGAAAAATAGGTTATCCTATTCTTCTGTATCGTGTGTTATCTTATCTGTTAGTGAAAAAATGAATGTTTACGTGTACTTAGGTGAAAGACGTGGTCCCGGCCGACCCGTCGCCGGCGGACCCGGTGCGCGAGTTCTTCACCCGGCTGGCCGGCGCCGACGGGGAGGTGGACTGGCAGGAGCTCAAGGAAATACTCGACTACGCCATGCGGGAAGGTAAACTCACTAATTTCATCCTAATATATAAAACAAAGACGGGTCTGTTCGAACACTTATAATGTTATAACTCGAGAACGGCTGTACCAATTTTCATGGTTTTTGATTTGTCGTAATAGCAAAATAACTATTAAAAACATTGGAGAATTGACTAAAAATTCCCACGGGAACCTATGAACGAATCGCGTGAGTCTCGAAAGGGTTTGTAAAAAAAATTACGAAATATTACAAACATTCTTACATTTTTTTATTAATAATAGACTGGTTAGGATTTTTTAGGCAACCCACTCGCGATATGTTTTTCAACATATGTACTTACTAAATTTTATCTAAAATACTTTACATCCATTAAACAGCCCATCTGTTTTTAGTTAAAAGGTCGTTTTTAGTTCGGATCCTCTGCTATAAGAACCAAATAAATAATAATTTAATAATACAGGGCGTAAAGGACAGCTTAGCAAATACTTAAATGGTGGAATCTAACCATAACTGTCATCAACTATAATTAATTATTTTTTCTCGGAAACGTCAGGTTAAGGAGTTTTCATTATTTATCTACTTTGGCGCTACGCAACGTATCGCGAAACCGCGCCCCGCGCGCGATCCCTCCGCGCCACGCTGCTATCGGAGTGCGATGTACATTGCTGGTTATCGTGTTTTACGTTATTATGATTGTTTTTATGTAAGCAGAAAATATTAAAAAACACGAAAATAAATGAAAATTTTCGGGAGAAAAATTCCACAGGAAAATCATTCAGATTGTCCGAGTCCAGGGTTTCAGTTTTTGCTAAGCTGTCTTTTACAATCTGTATAAAATTTAGCTTAACTTAATTTCTAAAATCATTTTGCACCTGAAGCTTAGGGAGCTAAAAAAATATAATTTGCAGTTTTATGATTTTAACAGCTTTCAACGTATTAAGAAATTATAAGTACATAACGAAAATATAATCTTGCTATCGTATCGTGCTAATCGATAGATAGGTTGTTAATGTAATGTTTTATATAATACTATTTTTTCTTTCATTATGTTGAGGAAAGGAGTATTTTGATATTTGTAGTATTATGTATGTATCTATATGTGTACCTAATTAATTATCTTATGATAAATACAATAATACCTTTCATAATGTATTTCTTTCCTTAACTGCAGAAACAAAACAATAAAATTATACTTTACTAGTTCGTTATAAAATATTTTATTTTAAGTATTATAAAGTGCCCATTTTTGAGCTTTCGATGTGAAATAATGCTTATGTCGTGGAGTTAAAGCTGCTTTTTGTTTGATTTTACGAACAATGAGAGAGAGAACTATGATGTAAGTATTAAGATATCATAACTACCCTAGTTCGTGTAGAATCATTTTGTGTATTGAGTATCATTTTTTTTTTAATTTGCTTTTACTACGTAGTCTAGACGCATACTTTAAATCATATTTTAAGTGGCCTGTTTTATTATTTTTTATATATTTGTCTTAATGTAGCTGTTTTTTATCAAAATACGAAAATAAACCTTAAACGTTAGTATACTTTTAAAACTCTGATATTTAACAACCTGTTGTAAGTAGCATTAAAGTAGAACTCTCAAGTTTTAAAATCCTGGAATTCTGTCAAAAATTCTAGAAAATAAATATAACAAAATTCCATGTAAAGATAATGTTACTATTCAATTTTGTTTAATAATATAGTACAGGGTGTAAGGGACAGCTTAGCAAATACTTAAATAGTGGAATCTACCCATAACTATCATCAGCTACACGTAATTGTTTTCTCCCGAAAACGTCAAGTTAAGGAGAAATCTTTATTTACCTACTTTGACGCTACGCAATGTACCGCGAAACCGCGTTCCCCTCGAGTCGCGCAGTTGTCCGAATGCGATTCACATTGCTGGTTTTCGTGTTTTACGCTGTTATCATTGTTTTTTTTAGAAAATGGAGTATATTTGAACCAATGATTTAATTTTAAAGCAGAATATATTAAAAAACATGGAAAATTCCATCGAAAAATCGTTCAGAATGATAGTCTGAGTTCAGGGTTTCAGTTTTTGCTAACCTGTCCCTTCCACCCTGTATAAACAGGTATACATTAATACGTACACATGAAGCAATGTTGGATTTTAATGCTCTTAAAAAAGTAGTCTTCGCATATTTACAATAATAATATCTAATAGCTGTTCAAAAATCGATGCATTTTTGAACAGAATTCCTTATACAAGAAGAGAAAACGCAATGGCTACAATGTGCTAAAAAAACTTTAAAATGAGGAGGTTACCTGCCAAGACATTATCGTTTTGGTTTAGAAAAACAAAATACTGCATTCATAGATATCACAATTATCTAGTTGACGTCATCGTGCCCAAAATTTCTTGGCACGTGTCTTTAGCACGCGTGTTATTGGTTCCCCATTGTCGTAGAGTTGGCCATGCGTCGGGGGCCCGCGTACGACAGCGGGGGGCCGGGCGGGGGGGGCGGGGCGCCCCCTCAGGAGCAGGGTTGTATCGAGCAGCTGTTGTGCGCACTGTGTGCCCCCATCTGTAAGGAGGTCGGCATCGACCTTCAACAAGTGGCCGCACAGAATCAGAATCAAGAACAAGTGCATTTGACGCAGCCCCAGCCAGGTAACACTGTGTGGTTTGGCCTTCCTCTCATTATCGTGTAGGTATAATCAAGTGTGTGGCGAATTTGACTATACCAGCCGGGCTATGATGATCGCAACGACATATTATCTCACGCGTTATCTCCTGGTCACGTGACTGTTTCGACCAATGATATTACGAGAAAGCGTCACGTGACCACGAGATAACGCGTGAGATAATATGACGTTGCGATCATCATAGCCCGGCTGGTGTCAGATTTTGAATCTGACTTGGTTTAACGACTGCAGTCAATCGAAAACAGCCGGGACAAACGGCCCTTGTTACTATCTCTCTCGGCTCGGTTTTGCCTCTATATAAGGCGCAATGGAAAATATACTTTAATGGACTAGTGTAACGCGATGCGTGCGGGCTCGAATACTTTCTCGCTCGCACACCGACTATCTATCTCTGTCAGCCAGCGAATTTTCCTAAATCCAGTTGTAACGAATTTTTCATACTAGTCTTTGTCAACTTTACTAGATCCGTGGATTTTGGTTTAGAGCTATCCAGTTAGAACTTCTTCTTAGCGCTTAGTCCCGTTTCTCATTCTAGGTACGTTCGACCATGATTCAGGTTTCGGCAGTTCGGTTATTTGCAATGGAGCGACTGCCATCTGACCTCTGTGACCCTGCTTAACAAGGGAAATTGAGTCTGACTCAATAATCATGGTTACATTCAGTTTGAATGCGTTGGTTTCCTCACGATGTTTTCCCTCGCCGTAAGAGCATCGGTTAGTGTGCAGTCGGCCAAAAATGTGGTCTACCACCCTAAGGTTGAAATTCGTATGCGTGACATAAAAAAGCAAGGTTGATTTTTCCCGTGCAATAATGAACCGACAGTTTTTACTCCATATGTCATCTCATTATAACTGCATCATAATATGTCATCATTATATCTCTTTATTTGTTACATTGTGAACCTTAGCGATATTTTGGTTAAACGGGAAGTTCTGTGAAAACTGATGGACTACTTTCATGGCCGACCGTACCGTACATAAGTCAAAAAACGAGTCATTGACACATGGCGGCACTGGTTATCGAACTCGGTATCTCGTGCTTACGATTCTGACCCGCTACTTGTTAGACCGCCGACGCTCTCTATCCAGTTGATTGCAAGTGTTGTTTTACTAAATATGGGGTTTTAAATGGGGGTTTAAATTAGTTTACGAAACTTTACGTGTGTTTCTACCCATGAAAGTAAACAACTTTTCCCAGGAAACTCATATGAAATTCATTATCTTGATTGCATATTTAGTCTCCCGAATATGCAGGTTTCCTCACAATATTTGTCTCACTAGTTTTATCATGTTAATTGCAATTAATAGAATTGTAATAATTTTGTATGAATTAGTTTTCTGATTTATTATAAAGTTGAAAGTGTTTTCAGGTTCCTGGATTGCTGTTGCATGCCACAAACTGATATCTCTTATTTTATCGAAATGGAGGCATAATTTAAAATGTCTGTTTTTGTATAGTTTAATGTAAATATATTATAAGTTCTTGTATATTTCTGTTTGGTGTTTATTTTCAGGTTGAAAAAAAATGAAGAACTTTTCTTTGCATTTTAATTTTATTTAGTTAAAGAATAATTCCAATGTAAAGTAATGCTTTGTACTCTCACTTTATATCTTTAGATTTAAACTAGCTTTTTTAAAAAATATTTTTTTTTTAATTCTTTTATTGAATAATGAAATGAATTTGTAAAAAGCATAACTTTACAAAAAACCTTTCGCTTAACTCACAACTAACACCAAATATAGATATTGTCAACATAATGTTGAAAATATCTATATTTAAATCTGTCTGCTAATAATTAGCATGTTTTTCACGGCGAATTCTACAAAAATGGGCATTTTAAATACATAATTAGAACTTTCTAAATAAATGTTTAAGTATTTCATTTAAGTCACCTCCATTTCTATAAAAAACAAATGCTGTTGAGACATGAATTTAACTTGTAAACAAAGTATTAAAAGCGACACTCGTACAACCAGTTGCATAAAGGATTATTAAAGTTAAATTTTCTTTAAATATAATGCTGTTCTTGTTTACACCAACAAAACGCAAAGTGACAGTATGATATTTAAAGTAGCATTAACTTTAATGGGCATTTATGCAACTGGGTGATGAAACTGTGACGTTTACATTCTTTTTGTTATATTTTTTATGACATCAACCAATCTAAATGTAAAATGCATTTTAAAAACAGGTTAATAATATCTTAAAATGACAAATAATAATGTTAAAAAGTTAACCTCACGTCTCAATATTCCATCTCTTTTTACCATACACTTGTTGGAATAACGCTGTCTCTCTCCGACAGAGCTGAAAGGTCAGGGTTTCTCCAAAGACGTATGCCGAAGTATGATCGCCATGTTGGACAAAGATGGGTCTGGTGGGCTCGGCTTCGAGGAATTTAAGACGCTTTGGATCGATTTGCGCAACTGGCGGGTGAGTCAACCCTGTGAATATTATTCTGGGACATTTATTTTATTAAGAAGATTTACAGCCAATAAAAAATATGGATATCCACGGTTACATGTTTATACTAAGCCAATTACAAATCATTACCTCTAGGTAGGTCATTGAGGCATAGTTACATCAGAAGGCTCTATAATTTTCAAAAATTCCCACGGGAACGAAGTCCCGGGCGAAAAGCTACTTTCATATAAATTCAAATGAATCTTCTCATGACATTTATTTATTTACTTTATTGCAAACTTCACAGCTTATACATGTTACATTACATAGCCCTTATTTTAAAAATGTAACAGCCAATTAAAAAGTTAAATATGTTGTAAACTGTAGATTTAGATTAATGGGTAGCATAGATATATAATTATTAACAAAACAAAATAGATTGGATGAGTAATGTAAAAGTAAGGACAGTGTGTGTGTATGTCAGCTCCGGATCTATGAATTTTTCGAACCGGGGCAAAAACTTTATAGTGGCGCCCCCTCCCTTCAGTGTTTAAGAAAAAAATGAATATGTAATTTTCTTTAGCTAATGTAAAGTGACATAGCCCAGTTGGTAATGAGCCAGACTTGTAATCGGCAGGTTGCGGGTTCAAATCCTAGTGCGGGCCTGTTTAACACTACCACTAAATTCGTCTTTTCGGATTTATGTACGGATTTCTAATGATCACTTGCTCAACGGTGAAGGAAAACATCGTAACATCGTCTAAGAAAATTCATTTTCGAAAGACGAGCGGTCCACCAAACTATAGCCTTCGTGTTTAGAAAGGAGGCCAGTGCCCCTCGGTGGGGACGTATATGGGCTGGTAAAAAAAATGCAAAGTGCTCCAACCTGTGATTTTAGGCGGTATTTCGTCTGTACGACACGGAGGGCCGCGGCGCCATCCCCGCGTACAGCCTGCGCGACGCGCTGCACTCCGCCGGGTACACGCTCAACGCACACGTGCTCAACGTGCTCGCTCACAGGTACGTACCGCACTTCGTCACGGGTATGTGACGCATAAGCTCACGGGTATGGGACGTTAGCATTTAGTTTGTGCAAAATTAACTTTTTTGTTTTTTGCATAGGATTTTTTGTTTTTTGCAAGAGTGTTTAATATCATAGGATGAATAATTTGAATAATGAACGTTACGAATACTATACAGATACGGCGGCAGCGACGGTTACATCCAATTCGATGACTTCATCATGTGTGCAGTGCGACTTAAGACCATGATCGGTGAGTTTAATACTGATATGTTATCTTTATAGTTTAAGTATTAAGATTAGCTTTTTATGACTACAGGTAAAATAACTAGCGTTCGATATAGGTAACAATAGTAATTGTAAAACCTTTTTAATTAATACCTTTGTTTTAAAATAAAGATGTTTGAAGTGCAGTGAATATGAGAAGAATCAATCAAAAATACACAAATAAAATTAATAAGTACTTTGATTTACCCATGGTACAAAGGAAATACTAATTAGTTGAGTGTATGTAAAAAAAAAACAACGAACTTCAGACGAAACATATTTAGAAACTCCTTAGTTACCAAATTCTTTCACTATTCCCATAAAACTATAACTTCTATTCTGACAAGATAGACAATCATGTAGTTCTAAAACCATTTGACGCCACACCAGCGAAAATATTTTCAGATATATTTAAATATTTTTACATGAGCGATAGGCTATCATCACTCTTAAGCCAACGATAAACAGCATGTTTCGGAAGAATTGGTAGTTTGCACGTTCTATGTTTTTCTTTTACTCTAAAAACATTTTTAGCCATTTTAACTTCTATCGTATTGTAATCAAAGAATTGTTAGTTGACCGTTTAAATACACACGGCAGCACATCAGACTACACATATTTACCGTCGCCTTATCTTGTCTTGGTCGACACGATAAGAAGAACGGTGAGAATTTTCGCAGTGTAACTTGCATACCCAGATGTGTTGTTGTTTATATACATACATGCATGTTTTTTATGGTTTTCTTCAGTAATAGTTCACTGCTTCTGAATCGACGGTTCCCGGGTTCGATTCCCGGCCGGGGCAAGCATTTGTGTTAAAAGCAGATGTTTGTTCTCGGGTTTGTATGTCTTTAGCTTTGTTTACTTAAAGAAAACCATAGTGTTTATTATTATTCAGTTTAGATACCTACCTACCAGCCCTCCGCAAATATTGTAACTGCTACTTG
The DNA here is from genome assembly GCA_949987775.1 of Aproaerema taeniolella. Classification (NCBI taxonomy): domain Eukaryota; kingdom Metazoa; phylum Arthropoda; class Insecta; order Lepidoptera; family Gelechiidae; genus Aproaerema; species Aproaerema taeniolella. The sequence continues at coordinate 6,052,935 of OX465265.1, forward strand.
ATAGAACGAATTTAAAAAAAATTATGACCTAGATACAATGATTTTAGGCCAAAGCTGAATAACGAATCCTTAATTGTGGAGTGGTAGTAAATAAAGTTTTATTTTATTATGTTATTTATTATAAGTAATGTTGTGTGTAACTAAAATACAGCGAACCACGAACCGCTCGAAAACTTGGAGCGAGATATGGGGTGGAACTCCTGAGCCGTGCGCGCGACGCCGCGGACTATACACAAGTATACAACTTGCTGGCACTCCCGCCAACCCATCGCACTGGACTTTACGAAAAACGCTTTTATACATTCATAACTCGCACGTATATCCCATTGCGGTAGGCAGAGACCTCCGAATGCTATTTACATGGCAATATTTTTTATTTTCATATGGCAGTTTTTGCAATTTTCTATGTCGCGGTGTTGCCATATTCGAAATCTGTTGGTATTCTATTCAAAAGCGTTTTCCGTTAAATCATTATTTATGCTATTTGCGACAGGCAAGTTAAATTTTATTTTAAATAAATTTTAACTCGTTGAAATAAATACATATAATTCCTTCACTCTACTTTTTTTAGGATTAAAAACAGCAAATTTTAAAAGAAAACTGTTCGCAAATAGTATCAACCATGCAAAATTGAGCCTTTTGCGAGTATACTTTTTTGTTTAAATTTATGAACCGTCTTAATTTTAAAGGCGAAAATAAAAAACCAATAAAAATACTTCGCAAATGGTTATCCTTATTTATAAATAACAAGCAACACTAACCACGCTTATAACTGTGTCGTACTTTCGCGCCAATATCGTCCGCCATTTTAACTTTACTTTTCAATTTAACAGATACGTTCAAAGGGCGGTCCTCGAGCGGGGATTACGCCACGTTTTCATTGGAGGAGTGGCTAAATCGCACAGTCTACTCATAGATGGCGCCAGTGTCGCTACATTGACCACTTGCCTTATTACTATACTTATGAATTTATAAGGGGCCCGCTTGCATAGATATTAACTATTTCATATAGATTTTCTACACTTATTTTTGTATTTTCCAGTTTCAAATCCTGGCTACAGTTCGCAATTCGTTTATGTGAAATTAATGATAATGCAAAAAGCGGTGCTGCTATGTGATGGTCGTATATTTACTGCTTATGTATGGCACATACACTTACATCTATGCAGTTGCATCTGTTCTCTATGTATGTGGGTACTATACTTCACATTGCCTCCATGTTTTAGTATCACATGCTTTGTCACAACTACTTAAAAACCAGTCAATAGTTCATGTGTACTTTCTTGTCACTTTACAAATACATTATTTATACTTTAATTAATACAACGGGGCCTAAAACTAATCAAAGTAATGTGAGCGGGCTAAACTAAACCATATACAACGCACATGTATATTTGACTATTATTGTATAATGCCAGCCAAATTATAGAATTACAAATGTTTGAAATATCTTCCGAATACTCGAATATATTCTACAAGTAGTGCAGTACATTTAGTTGAATAACTTTCAAACGTCGTTTTCGCGGCCGTGTGTAGCGAAAAATAAAACAAATCATTTTGTGTTTTTTTTTATCGTATTTTATGTTTAAAAAGAAGATTAAAATAATATTTTAACTTAAAGTGCTGCAAGTTATATAAATATGTTATTAAGTGTGTTATATTTTATATCCTAGTTAAAATTCATTAAAAATAGATTTGTACTAAAGTCCACACAAATCAATTAATTGAACTAAGTCACAAACTAATTTTATTGTATTTTCAATTTAATGATAAGGCGAAAAGTGTACAATCAACTTAATACATTTTCAAGTATATAATATAAATATTGACTATTGCTTTTGTGTATTGTAAGTATACTTATTAATGTATATTTTATCGTGTACTTTTCGAGTCATCCGTATTTCTAAATTAATTGTTAATATCGAATACGGGTATAATCGTTTTCATTTTAACCTTTTAATATTAATTGGTATTTTCGTGAACTTTAAATGTTGTTGTGATGTTTTAACGTTTTTATGTTCAAAATGATAAACTACAATATATGTAGCTACTTACGCTCTGCCAAAAATACGCTACACCTTTATATCCCAAAACGTTTGAAAAATTATTATATGGGTGTTTTTTGAGGTGCTATTTCGATTGAAACGAATAAAATAAATGGATTAAATATTGAGATTTATTCAGACATTCAAGTGTTCAAATATTCATTTGATGGCATTTTTGTAATTACAACTGTAATCTTTTTGACAAAATTAAGTACATAATCTAATGAGAGTGTCAATCGGGTGATAAGTTAAGTGTACACAAGTACTCATTATTTTAATAATTCTTTTGACAAATCTTAACTGCTGTCCAATGGTCTGGTCTGGTTTCTGGATTTCACATTTTTTTTATAGTTTGCTCTTGACCCAGAAGATGAAAGAGATTCGGTTTATATGAGCCAGGAAACGCATATAGTTCTGTCGGGGTAGACAGAGCACCATGTGGCCGTAGAAACACCAACAATTTGGCCACACCCTCAAGTACATACCTATTTTTGAATTTAACACGATATTTCTCGATGAAGTGCGTATTTTTGGCAGTCGTTGCTACACAAGAGGACAGTATTTTTATACACCACCGAATATTCTCATTCCAATGTAGGGTCACTTACAACAACTCAGCCAAGTTTAGTTCTGTGCGATTTTAGCTGTATCGTTGATGTAAAGCTTCATCATATTTTTTGAAATGTGTTACATATTATTTTAAAGGAAAAATCTTGATTGACTATGACTATGCATTTTATATTTGCAGTTAATTAATTTATTTTACATTATTTTGTATCCCAAATGCGAGATCTGAATAAAATTGTTTTCATACCTACTATTTGTTTTATTTTAATAATCTTGTAAGAATGGTAGGATGGACCAAGTGTGTTAGTTGAAAAAAAAACATAAATGAGGAAATCACGCTTTATTTGGTAAAACCAGAACAACTTAAATAATATTATAATTATTATCACTTAACTTAAAAAAAAGAACAAATAACATTAGGTGCGGTACTTGCCATAGTCATTTAATAAATTTTAATAGTATCAAGTACAAATGAATCCGAATCAGTCTTCAATGCAATTTATCTGTTTAAACTACCATCCGACCCCACTGATCAAGAAACAAGGACAGTACTGTTAAAAAAGGGCGTGGGGAAATAAAAATCTTACTGCCGTACTCAGAGACGTCAATTAAAGTTAAGAACTAATTAAATGTCATGCTATCCTTGTTTATATCAACAAGAGTGAAAGAGACAACATCAGAGTTTAATAGTACTTAACTTTAATTGACGTTTCTGAGTACGGTAGTTAAACTCTGATGTTGTCTCTTTCACTCTTGTTGATATAAACAAGGATAGCATGACATTTAATTACTTGTTTAACTTTAATTGACGTCTCTGAGTAGGTACGGCAGTTAGTGCTCCAAGCTCGTCATCCTCACCTGCTAGCGGTGCAACCTGCTGATCAACAGACGAGGCTCTGACGTATTACAACCCTTAAAAGGTTTCTATACTAGGAATGGAGTTATCAATGTGAAACTTCGTGGGAATTACAATATAGCCTACATGTAATATACAGGGCTTTAGGTATCTCTCTTTCAACCTCTCGGGTGATTAATCAGTCCAGGAAACTTGAACAACTTCCCCAAGGAACATAGGTCAAAATATGAAAAAAGAATTTTGATCTCCCATACAAAATGCGCTACTTATATGCTAATGAAGTTTGTATGGGAACTCAAAAAATTTTTTTCGTATTTTAACCTATGTTCCTTGGGAAAGTTGTTCAGTTTCATGGACTGATTAACCACCCGAGAGGTTGAAAGAGAGATACCTAAAACCATGTATAGGTATTTTTTAAATTGTAATTAGATCAACTGCCGTACTCAGAGACGTCAATTAAAGTTAAGTACCTACTGTTAAACTCAATTAAAGTTTTCACTCTTGTTGATATAAACAAAGTTAGCATGACATTTAATTACTTCTTAACTTTAATTGACGTCTCTGAGTACGGCAGTGAGTTTATTATCTGAAGTCTAATTAATCTTCTGATAATAAAGTTGAGCTAATTTAATCACAGACATCATCTACCATTAAGAAAGTACATCTTTCACTTTTAATTGTATTGTGAGCAAACGTGATATACACATAATTAATCAAGGGCAGACATCAGAATTTTTAAAAATCAAAAGAATCTGGTCGTGTAGCCTAAAATTGATTTTTTTTCTGAGATTACCTAATCGGCGACTAGTAGCCGATCGCTTTTTTTGGTCATCCCGGCACCCTCCGAGATAGCCTAAGTGACAAAAACCGAATAACTTGGCAACACAGCTAGCAAAAAATAATGTCCAATCGGCGTGATATGATGATAGCCATTCATTTGCTGCGGATAGCAATTAATTTTTTTTAATGAAAGAATGTTTGTGTGTATGGCACCGGAAAATTTTAAAAATCTTAATATTACAATTGCACTCGTAAAATTATAATCCACCACGATGTTACAATTTGCCTAGTAAAATTATAAATTTACGAAACTGAAATTAGAATAAGTTAGGTTATTTTAGGCTTTTTTCGTTCGGTTAGGTTACGTTGCGTTAATATTATAAAAAAGTCCGTCAATAACAAAAAAATGGGGCAGGTCACAAAGTATCGACACTTTATAAACTTACTAGGTATGTCAAATGACAAAAAATACGTCAAACCCGGTTTTCCCTTAACACACATAAAGACAAACACAAACACCCACAATATTACGGGATTGACAATTACGATGACATATTTTTCTGACTTAAAAACTATGGTAAGACTATCAAATCCGACCTAAGGTTCTTCTGGCTCTTCATCTTCTGCCTCCATTTCCCAGTCTTCGCCCTCGTCAGGATCGTTGGCGTCATCCTCGTCGTCAGTCGCGACGCCGCAGAACTTCTTCACGTCCATTATCAAGGCCTTCGGAATGCGAAACAGAGGGATGTCCGACTGACGGATCACTAGTTTAGAGCCACCTGTAGGGAAACATTTTTATTTAATGTTTTTGCTTTATGTTAACAAATAAACACCCTCGGAATGAAAAATTGAAAGTGTGGGTGTTAAAGTGACACCACATACTGACTGAGCACGATGCCGTCGAGAACTAGCAGGCCAGCAATGTGTGCGTGCCACACGTGCGTGTGTGTATACGTGCGTGCGTGCGTGTGTACGTGCGTGTATGTGTGCGTGCGTGTGTACGTGCGTGTATGTGTGCGTGTGTGTGTGTGTGTGTGTGCGTGTATACGTGCGTGCGTGTCTATGTGCGTGCGTGCGTGTGTGTGTATGTACTGACCGAGCTCGGTCCCGTCGAGCTGCAGCAGGCCGGCCACCTGCTGCAGCGGCACGCTGAACCGCAGCAGGTTGTACATGCGGTCCGAGCGCATCACGTGCACTCCCTTGCACTTCTGCACTAACGTCTTGTTCACCTCCGCGTTAGGCATGAATGGCTCTCCGTATATCTGCATCAAAACTTATTTTATTTGGGGTGACTTTTGATAAGTTAGCGAAACTTTAGGGGGTTTTCTCCCCTTGTAACTGAACAATTTTCTCCAAGGAACCTATATGAAATTCCAAAAAAATATTTTCGGTTTCCAATACAGTGTTTTTCAATCTTTTTGAATTCGCGACCCCCTTTGGAAGTTGAAAAGTTCTAGCGACCCCCTAAGGCCCCTAAGACCTCCTAGGCTAAATGTACGACCTATGTCGAAGATTTTAAAATGACATTTTCAAATTAATTTAAAATTAAATAAAAATTGTAGTGCAAGACCTTTAATAATTGTCTTTTTTACCCACGACCCCCTGAGTAAGGCTTCACGACCCCCAGGGGGTCGCGACCCATAGTTAAAAAAACACTGCATTAAGAAAATCAGCTAGCTGATCGCACAAATTGTATGGAGAGACGAAATTTTTTTTCATATGTCGACCTATTTTCCTTTGGGAAAGTGGTTCACTTTAGTGGGCTGGTTCACATCCTTTATTTTCGCTTACTAATTTAATATCACCTAATATTTTTAAACCTGACAAAAAAGAGGAGTATTATAGGTTTTAATAGTGTTTCTGTGTGCCTGTCTGTGGCATCGTAGCACCTAAACAGATGCGCCGATTTTAATGCTGTTTTTTTAATTTGAAAGCTGACGTAATCGAGATTGTTCTTAGTTATATTTAATCAAAATTCTTTCAGCCGTTTAAAAGTTACAAGCAATAAATGCCGGGGCGATAAACTTTTTATAACTAGCATTCCGCTCGGGACTTCGTTCCCGTGGGAATTCGGGAAAATTGTGTAGCCTATGTTACTCAGGGATAATGCAGCATCTTAATGTTGAAAGAATTTTTGAAATTGGTCTAGTAGTTTTTAAGTTCATTCGTAACATACAAAAATACAATTCCTCTTTATAATATTAGTGTAGATTTAAAGTAATTAAGTTTAATGTTTTATAAGTTTTTTCCAATTAATATAATAAAAAAAATATTTATTTTTCCAATTTATATAATGAATCAAATGCTAGTTCTGGATAAATTTTGCGTGATCACACGTACAAGATTTTCGTGCTTTGATTTCCGTGCATGTTTTAATAATTATAGTTTCAATATTTTCATTATACAAATAGCATAAATCTTCGATGGCTTATATCTTTTTTAATTTCATAGTTATTCGAAAAAAAATTTTAATTAACTGTTTATTACATGAATGAGGATTAATTTTTTAAATAAAAAAAATCATGCATATTCCCAATTCAGTCATTTATCACAACGTCAATCGAATGGAAAAGAAATGCAAACTTCTAGTATTACATTTAAGGTTATGTTTTCTTTGCAGACACGAGCACGAAGTCGCATTGCACTTGCGTAGCTGGCACGTTAGCCTCTCTAAGTACCTACATAAAAATGAATGTCACATTTTGTTAACGACACAGCTAATACTGAAACCGTTTCTTTTTTGTTTCTACTATACAGCCTATTCAACTTACCCGAACTTTTTGAAACGGAGATTTTTGAGGTATAAAATGATAAGAGACCACTTGACTGACAAGCTGCAAAGACAGAAAAACAACTATTAATATTAATTCAGTTTAATGGGCATGGTAACATTGTTTTTGGTAATTTTTTAAATATTCGTATTTAATAATTTAAGGTCTAAGGATTTACAAACAGCAGACAGTGTTTTTTTTTTATCATTTTTAAAAATTCTGTGTCACGCCTGCTCGCACTTTAACGGCTTTTTGTGAAATTTTCTTTTGCCTGAATAATAAATAAAATGATGTTTCTCTGATAACTTTTTTTATTTTTGTTTATTTATCCCTTTCGGGAAAGGCAAAGGAATCATGTTCATGTAGCCGAGTTACTTATCAAAATAACGTCAATTTATTTAATGTTTATTGCTCAGGCGAAAGAAGATTTTTCAAAAAGCCGTAAAAGTGCGATCAGACGTGCAATTGAACTTTAAAAAATGCTAAAAAAAATAGGTTTAAGCGCAAAATAGGTTAAGACTGTATTTTTTTATTTATTTTTTTATTTAATAGATCACCAACAAGTTACACACCAACTCTTAATTAAAATGGCACAAATTAAAAAAAAGGCTAAATGGTAACCCAATTATAGGTGACAACCGCATTAAAAAAATTTAAAGTAACATTATACCTTAAAAAAATAAAACAGTCGTAGGAAAATAATTTGTAAAATGAAAAGTTACATTTAAATTAAACATATAAAACTTAGTATAGTAGCGACTTACTTCAGGCAGGTAGGGACCCATTTTCTTTAGTTCGAGACGCACTTTCTTCGTAGCGGCTTCTTCCTCTGTGCCGTCCGCGTCTGTTTTCAAGCTGTTCACGTGGTCATTTATCTGGAACGCACAAATCGCATAATAATACAGGTTTACTATGAAATTGCCAATTTGTTTCATTTAAAAAACTTTGCCATATATCGAAGATCTTGAGTAAAATTATTCTTAATATGTACAAAATTACTTCTTTACTGACTCATCAAAGCCCAGCTGAAACTCTTGGACCTAGAAAGCTAAAATTTGGCCCAAAGGTTCCTTTTTTAACGTAGGTTACGAAATTTCCACGGGAACGAAGTCCCGGGCATTCTCTAGTTAATAGATAGAATAGCAATAGGAAATAAACATTACCCTTGTAATGATTTTAGTCGTGTACTTCTGGCAAATCTCCTTCACTTTAGCGAACGGTACCTTGTCAAGAACTAAAAAAGAGAAAGTATAAAAGAAATTAAAAGAAAAACAGAACTGATCAGGGCCCCGATCCTGTAACTTAAGTTGTGTTTCGATAGAATGGAGGACATTTTGTCCGTTCAGGGGGCCAAATTGAAAACTACTTAATTTTCATATACTTGCTGACAACCACCCCGACCAGCGGCGCCACCACCAACTGAACGTAAAGTTGCAAACCAGGGGGGTGTCACTCCTTTGTTTAGGCATGTTCGCGCGGCGGGCATACTGAGTATGCCAGCAAGCGCGGGCTGCTACTCGCCGCGCGCGCGTGAGCCGCGTTGGTCGCGCGTTGAACAAAATCATAAGTTTACCTGCTTATCAACAATATTAAAACCAAACAGAAACACGATTGGCCATCACAATAGTCTGTAGGTGTCTGTAGTGAGTAGGTATGTAAGCTAGGTATCAAATAACATGGTTGGTTATGTTAACTTGTGTTTTTACTTATTACACTTCCTAACTAAAGTTTGTTATCTTACTTAATTAATTTCAATAATAATTTTACCTCTAAATCGGCGGCGAGTGTTAACCCTGAGCTCTCGTCGCGAACGCGGCATCGAGTCGGCGGTGCGTAATAGAATATAAACGCTAGCGGCCGTCTATAAGTTTCAATTTCTCTTGCAAGCCTGTGCCGCTTGCAATAGTAGGCAAATTTTTATGCCTAAAATTGACTTTTGTTAGGGAGTGAGACTTCTGTACGTTAGTACTATTATTTATTCTGTGTGCAAACTACATGCAACTGGAAATTCTGTTGGCGCCACCAGTCAAAGCAGCCGTCATTAGATGAATGAAGGATAGTTACCAGTTTCGCCACCTGAACGGATAAAATGGCGACAATTCCATCGACACACAACTTAAGTTACAAAATCGGGGCCCTGATAGATAGTGTAATTCAATATTGTGACTTTTAAAGTAACATCTTAAATGTTCTATGAAAGAAAGCTATAAAATAATTCGTTTGTATGGGGGGACAAAATTATTTTTATATGTGAATCTAGTTAGATTTATTTTTATATGTGAATCTAGTTAGATATATTCTTTTTTTCAGTTAATAGGCTAATTTAAATCCTTATTTTTCTCTACATAATTTAAAGTCACTCAACTTAATAGATATCCAAAAAAGTTTTTTTAATTTCATACAACTCTATACTGTACATATAAGGCGATCGATAAGCAATAATATAAAGCCTAGCTCATAGACGCAAAGTAGCTTGCCTATGTGTTTTTTATAAGATGTACTTAGGGGAGTGTACTCAGGAGCTGCATGAGCTCATTCCGCCTGCCCCTTTCTATTATCGGACGTCCAGACGCACCGCTGGGTACCATTCCTATCTTATTAAAATCCCGCAAATTCGCACTAAGCGTTTTTCACCATCTTTCTAGCGCACTCTTATCATCATCTTTCGAATGAATAGTCTTCTTCAGAGTGTGCTTGCTACATTCTCGACCGCATCTTTGCCCATCAGCTAGATTGCGGTCAAAAGCAAATCCATCCTACTTATACAATAAATGCGAAAGTTTATGAGGATGTATGGATGTTTGTTACTCCTTCACGCTCAAACGGCTGCTGGACCAATTTTACTGAAATTTTGTAAGGAGGTAACTGACACCATGGATTAACACATAGGCTACAAAATTTACCCAAATTCCCACGGGAACCAAGTCCCGGGCGAAATGCTAGTTATTAATAAATAAACAAATAAATCATAAGTCAACTGATTTTAAAGATGATTTTAAGTCTAAAATATAGTAAAACTAACGTACCGTAGGGCTGCAAATCTACTTGAGTGAGCTCATCCTCTGAGATCTGCGTCCTTGGAGCGCCAGCGGAGTCTTGCAGGCGATGCAGTGTGGACAGGATCAGTTGGAAGTCACCGAAGTGAGGGTGCAGCTTACGGTACGCCTTGCTTAACTCGAACCCTGAAGCCATGGCCTCCGGGTTCGACGTAGAGATCTTCTTAAGCCGGTCAGCGATTGTCTGGAGATGTCAATGTTTATAAAGACTCCGGCAGAATATCAGTATTCCTAAAGCCCCTAGCACACGGCGTATTTTAAACGCGCCGACGACGCGCGTATACACGCTTCAAACACGATTGGAACGCAACCTTGTAACTTCAGCACACGGGGCGAATCGTGAAACGCGTGTCTACTGCGCGTATACGCGCAGGTACAGCGATACAAACGCGCTGTAGTCGCTCGTAGTCGCCCCACTATACCCCTCGGACCCTTTATACACGCTTTAAACGAGTTTCGAACGCGCTTCACACGCGCGTTTGTATCGCGTTTTACACGCGTTTAAATCTATGAAAATGCAAAAATCGTTATCTACGGCGCTGAAAACGCGCGTTCCTGAAACGCGCGTCGTCGGCGCGTTTAAAATACGCCGTGTGCTAGGGGGACTCTGTTAGACCTTTTTACATTCTAAAGAACACTGACCATTTGAACATAGTTTTTAATTTTATAAAATGTTTTGTCTTAATAAAAAAAATGAATATACACTTTCAACTGTGCAATACATTGTAAATATTTTTTATTTAATATTTATTAGATAGTTACTAGTCTTAAGGTAAAGTAGGCACCCACTAAGAAAATAATTCTCTTAATTCCCACAGGGAAGTGGAGGAAATTGATGAAAAAGAAATAAGCATAGAATGTAATCCTTACTATGTACAGGTCTTTAGGTAAATCACTTTCAACCTCTCGGGTGGTAAATCAGTCCATGAAACTGAACAACTTTCCCAAGGAACAAAGGTCGAAGTATGAAAAAAAAATTTTGACTTCCCATACAAAATGCGCTATCAGCTGACGCAGTTTGTATGGGAACTAAAAAAAAATTTTTCGTATTCCGAGCTTTGTTCCTTGGGAAAATTGTTCAGTTTCATGGACTGATTTACCACCCGAGAGGTTGATATATATATAATATTATAAATGCGAAAGCAGCTCTTGTCTGTCCGTCCGTCTTTCACGCCTAAAATACTGAACCGATTTTGATGAAACTTGGTACAGAGATAGATTAGAGCCTGGGAAAGGACATAGGCTACATTTTATCCCACAGTTGGGCACGATATAACCTGTAGTCCACGCGGGCGGAGCCACGGACGGTAAGCTAATATAATTATAAATTTTCTATCTTTTTTTTTATAATGTTTTTTTTTTATAATATTTTTTTTTTAATAATAATTCTATCCTTTTATAATTATTTTTATAATGCGTTTTTTAAATGTGAAAGAAGTCGAAATAATATGTATACTGGTACACTGTAGTCAAGTTTTCCATGTTTAACAATTAAGGGGCCACCCATATATTACGTCATACAAAATTACGACTTTCTAGACCCCCCTTTGTACGCTTTTTTCATTCTCTTTAACATGAAATGATCCAGTATGTAAATGATCAACCTGCCCCTCTCTATAACTGTGACGTGATATATGGACGACTCCTAGCAACGCCCCATAAAAAACATACCTTTGCAATGTTGTACAACAGTTTGTGCTCGGTTTTTAAGCTCAAATTGTAAAGACCAGTGAACTTGCTTTGCAATTCCGTCATGATCTCGAACTGGGTTATAAGTATTACCTAAAAATAAAACATGAGAAAGAATATTACAGAATTAACTTTCGCGATTTGAACACATAATTAAATAATTAACTTTAGACCCGTTTTAGTATTTAATTATGAGAAAGAAATTGAAAATGCTTAGAAATGTAAATGGTTGGAATTCCTTTGTTAAGGGTATTATGAAGTTATGAACCGAACAAATTATGAAGGATTAGTCTATTTGTCTATCTATACATATTATAAAGAGGAAAATTTGATTGTTTGTTTGTTTGTTTGCATTAAATAGGCTCCGAAACTACTGGACCGATTTGAAAAATTCTTTCACCATTAGAAAGCTACATTATCCCCGATGGACATAGACTACATAATTTTCCCGAATTCCCACGGGAACGAAGTCCCGGGCTGAATGCTAGTCTAAAAATAATCATGTTACTAATGAAGTGAATTAATGGAATATTAAAATTAAGTATAAATTAATGATTGCATGCAAATTAATCTTCTTAATATATAAATAAAAGTCGGGTTTGTTCGAACACTTATAACTCGAGAATGGCTGGACCAATTTCGATAAAATTTGGTATGGAGGTAGCGGACACCCTGGATTAACATACAGGCTACATAATTTTCCCAAATGCCCAAGGGTTGAAGGGAACGACGTCCCGGGCGGAAAGCTAGTTTGGTAATAAAGGCTATTTGAATTTGAATTCGCTCGTTTAATGAGTTCTGACCCAAATTTTTTAATTTCGAGTTAATAGGCTTCTTCTGCGTGAGCTTGCTACAACCTCGACCACGTTTTCGCCCTTGTGCAAGATTGTGGTCGAGAGAGAAGCCATTATTAATAAAAAGGGGTATTCAATAAACTTTCATTTTAATCCAATGTAATATGTAGGTCTTTTTTTTTAAATCTTTATTTAAGGAGTTTTGTAATTTTAATGACAATGCCACTCCATTGGATATCATTTCTTATTTTTATTTAAAAGTTACTTGCAGTTTTTATTGTTTGTTTGCACAATCTTGCCAGTCTTTGGCCTCGCTTTACTTCATTAGTAGTTTTATAGGTAAATAATAATTCTGCAAACATCGAGCATGTAACCAGTAGAGGTGCATTGAACGTAAACTAGTTAGAAATAAATTATCACCAATAGCTGAGGTAAGGGAAAGGTTTGCTTGCGAGAGAGAGATGGAACTAGTGGGGTGACCGCGCGCCGCTTTACAAATATCAGTGAAAAATCACTGAAGTGTTGTGTTCGCACCCTCTACTGGTTAAGTGCTCTGTGGCTGCAAGTGATAGTGGTACTATCCAGCAGTTTTGAAAGTTAAAATAAGTAAATAAAACCATCTGATGCATCTGCATCAGTAAATACTGAAATGGGTCAAATTCGCGTAGTTTACGTACAAAAAATTTGGATGGTGATAAAAAAATCTTCCTATGTTTGTGTACCTTTGTTCCTGACGTTTTGGCGCGGTTGCACGCGCCATAGTCACGAGTAGGTAAAAAACTAGTGACGCAACGAATACAAATACGACTATTCGTATTCGCCGAATATCAACCTATTAACGAATATTCGTATTCGCCGAATGTCGTAACGACATTTGTACAGCTACCTTTCTAGCAAAATTAGCTAAAATCGACGCTGCCAACCGCTGCTGACCCTTTGGTATTTTGGCGTGAAGATTTGCATTTTTTCATTTTGAAAAAAAATTGCGCAAAAATATTTTTCATAGAACCGTCCACTGTGGCCTCAGAAATAATTTGGAAATATTTAAACACAAAAAAGGAATCGTCCGGGGCCCAGCAATTTACAAAAACTATGTTTTTATAAAATAAAAAATATCTGTAGTAAATTTTGATTATTAAATACAGTTTTATTATTGTAAATTGGATTTAATTGCCTTAGATTTATTATGTTTATCTATTCGTATTAGTATTCGTATTCGCAGAATATTAAAATCGTTATTCGGATTCGTAAAAGTGGTATTCATTGCATCACTAGTAAAAACATGTTATGCGAATTTTGACCTGTTTTAGTATTAAATTATGTATTCGAATTGCGAAAGTTTAAAGTGTTAGGGATATTACAAATAAACCTGCCTATTCAGCATTCAGTATTCGAATTACGGAACCAAATTACAGGCAGCATGTTACAGTATAAAAAATTATTGTGCATCTAAAGCAGAAGGAAAGACAGGAAGTTTTTCCGCCGTGTGGTGATCGGTTGAGAATAACACCACCCCATCTCTTTCCGTCGGTGTCGTAAGAGGCGACTAAGGGAACAAAAATGAAACCTGCCTCCTAGTAATCCATCTTAGGCAACGACACCTCAGTTTGTTTTCAATCTGGGGTGGCGTCCTATGGTCTCATGCGGTGTGGTAGACCTACCTACTGAAGTCCGATGCCAAACAGCTTCCTGTGTTCCGTCGGTGCATAGGAGTACCAGTGCCTTAATTGGCATTTTCTGGGTTAACTCGCTTCATCGTCGACCTCATCTATGACCTTGGTCAAGATTGGAGTCAAGAGTTAACCTATCTCATAATAAAAAATAAAAAAATGTAAAAAAAGGATACTTACCTTATCAGGTCTTAATGTTTCAGTAATGCCAAGAGATAATCTTGTTTTTAATGGTATCTTTCCTTTCTTACTCGGTACCAACTGAAATGCAAGTCTTAGGTTAGGATGCAGTTAATCCTACTAATATTATAGACGCGAAAGTTAGTATGGATGTTTGTTCTCTTTCACGCTCAAACGGCTGGACCAATTTTGATAAAATTTGGTATGAAGGTAGCTGACACTGACACCCTGGATTAGCACATAGGCTACATAATTTTCCCAAATTCCCAGGGGAACGAAGTCCCGGGCGGAAAGCTGGTAAATAAATGAAATAACTTATACAAGGTGATAAAAAACCTCCTAACTATATTCAAAATCCAGAACCAGTATCACTCAAAGAAGACATTTATGAAAAAATATTTTTTAAAATACAGGAATACAGTACAATCTCACTAATCCGGCACTTCAATATCCGGCACTTCAAATCCGGCACTTCAATCTCCCTTCGTCAGATCTTAATTAATGATGATTTGAAAACCATGTACTTAATAAGTTAATTGTGAGATATGTTACAGTTACAAAAAAACCTGTACCTAGAACATGGACACAAATACATAACATTGTATTCCCTTCATGAAAATGCTATTATGAGTTTTTCTATACAATCCAGCAATCCGAACAATCCAATAATCCGACACACTCTGGTTTTTAATAGTGCCGGATTAGTGAGATTCTACTGTAGTTCATTTTTGCCTAAACATAGACATTACTCCTACACCAGGCACGCAAGGGGTGCGGGAAGCGCTCGGGGGGTGCACTCGAGTGGTGTCTACGTTTAGGAAAAAAAAATTCCTACCGAAAAAAATAAAAAAAAAACAGAAGTGTTCTTTGAGTGATACTGGTTCAGGATTTTGAATATAGCTTGGAGATTTTTTATCACCCTGTATATTGTATCATAAATAAAATGTATAGCTGCTTTTATCTCATCATCCCATCTTATGCAGATTTTTTACCAGCCCATATACGTCCCCACCGAGGGGCACGGGCCTCCCTTCGAAACACGAAGGGGATTCAGGCCAGTCCACCACGCTGGTCCAACGCAGATTGGCTCGCTGGGACTGCTTATCTTTTGAAACTTCACTTTCTTGGACAGTGGGTTTCATCATGATGTTTTTCTTCACCGTTAAGCAAGCGATAATTAGAAATTTGTACATAAATCCGAAAAGACGAATTTAGTGGTACAGGCCCGCACCAGGATTTGAACCCGCAACGCAACCTTTCGATTACAAGTCCGGTTGATTACCAACTGGGCTATGCAGTTACATACGGGCTATGCAGTTACTTATGACATATGTATATTCCGAAAAAAATGGTTCATTTAAAAAAGGTGTTGTTGAGAGGTGTTCGATGCTAAGTATGTAATTCTAAGTTGCCATAAGAAAGAAAATTGTATGTACGCTGAACTATAACTTTTTACATATTTACATGTATGATTATGTGCTGTATGTTTCCCTTATTAAGTAAAATAAAATAAAAAATTTAACAGCATAAACATTGATCACTACTCCTCAATAAAGTCTAGATAGCTTTTGTCTAATTCTGTTTTATAACACACAGTCAGTCGTTACTTGATCACATGCTTTTGTTGAATTGGTTCCAGTAGTCTTTTTTTATATTTTATTTTGGTAAGTTTTTTTTTATGGAGGCTTCCATGACCCCAGGTGACCATGCCAGCCTCATAGGATCATTCTAGTTGTTTATAAATAAGGTTTTATTACTACAGGTACATATTATAAAACAAAGTTCCTATCTGAACGTGATAATCTCAAAAACTACTGAATAGATTTCCATACAGTTTTCACCAATGAATGAAATTATTCAGGAAAAAGGTTTATACAGGTGATTGGAAGATGGGTGCAAATCTTTAAGGCGAAGACAGTTTAGAACCATTTAAGCCATGGTTGTCTTAGACGAAGTCTGACTATTATTTTTTTTACTATTTTTTTGTTTTTTAGCGACAAAACAAAGTATTTTCACTAAAAACAAATTTTAAATTTAAATTTTGTTTCATGAACTTCAAACATCTGTAAAAATAATTCTAATAACACAGATGCTTCGAAAAGAGTACATTTATCACTTAATTTGCCCATAAATTAGCAGTAAACTGTAAGCTTTGTATTTTCGCTAAAAAAACAAAAAATAGGTAAAAAAAATAGTCATACTTCGTAGACAAAGAACTATTTAAGCCATAGTTATCTTAAATGGTTTTAAACTGTCTATACCAACTTTGCCTTAAAGCTTTGCACCCATCTTCCAATCACCCTGTATATATAATTTATTTCTGAAATTCTCACAGGAATGATGTCCGGGGCAAGGAGCTAGTTCACAACTAAGTGATATACTTGTATAACTTTCCCACAGTTATGTTGGAGGCTAGCATTAAATTTTAACCAATTGAAAGAATCTTTCCTATTAATTTTACGAATGCGAAAGTTTGTGATGATAGGTTTGTTACTCCTACATTTAAACGACTAGACCAATGTTGATGAAACTCTGCAGTATTGTAGAAATTCGAATGACAAATTTTTACATCATCGCAGGGGTATGAAGCCACAGGGGAAAACCTAGTCTATTAACAAAAGTTACAAAATATGCAGATACTTACATCCGGCACCACCTTTGGTATAAAGGCACCATATCTCGTACGAGTTTTGATCACCTCTATCACATGAAGCGGATCTAATTTCTCAGATAATTTTAAATAGAGAAGTTTAGTCTGGGCCAACTTGTGATCTGGGCCGAAATTAATAGACTCGAAGTTTCCATGGATCGCTCTCGCCAATTGTTTGGTCATGAATTCAATTTTAGCCTGTAAATTATAGTAGAAAAAAACAAAATAATAATATGCAAATTTCGAATAACTTACAAAAATCAAGATTGTTTTATAGTGGTACTTACATGCATTGGCACTTTTGATACCGCTATCACAGACATTGTGAGTTTGCTAGTTCGTTTTTTGAAACAATTTTTTTTGTGAAAACAAGTATACTACTGTGTACTTGCTGCGTACTATTGAGTAGATAATCACTCTGTGAATCAACTGTAAACCTGAACCCAGGTGTGAGGTGGTGAGGTGTAAGTAAAACTTCACTTCTGGCACTATTAGCACTCGGTCGCTATAGTTATAGAGAAACAACCATTACCGTCAATCTCAAGATAAAGAAAACACAGGTACTTATACCCAAGTGTTTATATTCTCTTTGTATTAAAACGCTAGCCGCCAGGAGTAATTGAGTTCTGTGAACGCTAGTGTTTATATTTATTTTATTTTTACAAATAAAATGAAAACACGGACAGCCTACGGGCGCAGGGTTGGAATCAGACCGTCAGAAAATTATACTACTTGGAAATCAAAATTATACTACATGACAAAAAATAATACTACATTTCGATTTTCAGCGACTTTAAAGTACCTATGTATTTGTTTTATTGCATAAAAGTGGCACTTCACTTGGCGTTGCGTATTCACGTATTTGCTGTATTTGGCCAAATACTACCACCATGTGTGGATGATTTATTCGTCTATATTTGCCAAATTTGCACAAATATGACAAACACACAAATAGGCAAATTTAGACCTTGAGTCATATTTTTGAAATAATAGGATTCCAATTCGCATACGAATTGACAAGATTTGTATGCGATTCTCATGCGAATCTTGTCAATTCATATGCGAATGGGCTATGTGCAAGATTTTTAAAATAATTTGATTTTTTTTATTTTAAGCAGGTTTAAGGTCCCATATTCAAATAAAAAATATATCAAATAATTTTGATCATAGATATAAAAATAATTAATTTTTAAAATTTTGGTTACGATTTGTTGCTTATTACAGCATTCTACAGATTAACTCCTTTGCCAAAGTAAAAAAAAAACGATTGACAGTTGGTTGACATATAACCTATACCGTTGCGTTTTTGAGTTTAAGTTCAACATTTAAGTTTCAATCACAATCTAACTAGAGATACGTTTCAATGTACTTACGTTTAAATGATCCTCACAGCAAAAAAGTGGACGTTTGGGACAATTCCTGTCAACCATTTTACACCAACTTTCTTTCAATTCCTTTCCTTTGGACAAACGTCAAATCTGGTGGGTTAATGTCAGTGTTTGTTCAAAGAGGTATAAAACATTTTTTGGTTCTCTCCACCGCTGTAACTCGTCAGATGCCATGTTGAGTAGCAAAGCCTGCTGCGCTGTCGTTATTAGTGTTATTCCACAAATCCGAAGAGTATTAATCACTATCGTTAAAGCAGTTCTCGGAGTCCGGTATGAATAAGGTGTAGTCGTGAGAAAATCAGTCAAAATCTAGCACTACAAGTCCGTGCAAAGTTAAATCGTAATCCGGTATGCAGTAGCAGTAAAAGACTTCAGAAAAAATTAACCAAAAGCAAAAATAAAACTCAAAAATAAACAACCAAATACAAAATGAAATAGGTTATGTTTTTTTTTTTTTATTGACATGACAGCTTGGCAAAGACACGATTGTAGAATGCCGTAGTTATGATCAGTTTACCCTACTGAGAAACTTTTAATTATTATATTTTTATTTCAAAAGATAGATTTTATATATATTTTTTTTAGGAAACGGGACCTTATTCCTTTATGTTAAATAAAAAATTAAACGAAATTAAAAATATTTTTAAAATGTCGTACATAGCCCATTGGAATTCTATCATTTCAAAAATACGTCTGCTTCTTCTTTATTTCTTCTTCTTTATTTTTAATGGCAATCCATCGTCTGATGACAATGATTCTGCCAGTATCAAAGTACCAAAGAAAAAACGAAATGACTTTTGTACGGTAGTTCCAGACAGGGTTGATACAGTGAATTTTTGTTTTGGTGATACTTCCAAGATAAATTATTTATGTATGTAACATTAATCTGAAAGAGACAAAAAACAATAATTATAGGTTAGTAAATATTAGGTGGTGTTATAACATCGATGGATGGGAAACATTTAATTACCAATAGATAAAGCTGTACATATGGAACACAGGACAAATCACAAGAAAATATTATTAGCTTTAATAAATTGGGCCAGTAGGTTGACAAAAGGGGTTGGTACTAGTGAAAGGAGGGAGTTGAAGTTAATGGGGCGCGGGAGGTCAGCAGGGAGTACATCGTACATACTTTGATGACGTGGGCAGTTAAAAAAGATATGGTCCACAGTGCCCTCCTCAAGACCGCATTCGCAAATTGAACTATCCTTGATTCTAAGTTTAGCAAGAAAAACAGGAGAACAGACATGGCCCAAACGTAGGCGGATAATAACGGACGTCACCATTTTGTCGAAGTTCCTAAATTTAAAAAACCATGGGCGGAGTGGTATAGATGGTTGGATATTGCCGAAATGGATGCCTTTAAGTTTACGAGACTTTTGCCAAATGTTATCCCAAGATTCCATCATGTTAGGTCGGGCACAGCTACGGATATCCCTTGCGAAGTTTTGTGTGTATTTATTGCAACCTAATTGAATAGCTTCCTTAGCACATAAGTCAGCGGTTTCGTTACCCGTGATGCCACTGTGGCCTGGAATCCAAACAAGAACGACGTCCACGCCAGATCTTGCACAGTTGTAAAGAGATTCTTTGATTTTAAGTGTTAAATAAAAATTATCTTTTGCGTGGAACGGTAATTTTTTTATATCTTGGAGGTAGCTTAAAGAGTCTGAAAAGACAACCGATTTATCAAGCCGATGCGATTCAATGTAGCTAACTGCCTCCAAGAGGGCAATAGCCTCTCCTGTATAAACAGACGACTTGGTCGGGCATTTAAAGTTTAAAATAATTTTATACTTCGGAATCCAAACCGCCGCTCCCACTTCCCCATCATCAGACAGTTTTGATGCGTCTGTATAGATTTGAAGCCAATTGGGCCACTTTTGACTTACAATGCTGTTGAACCGTCTATCAGCACCCGGGGTTTTCTTTTCAATACCCAAATTGAGTACCACAGGAGCTTTATAAATAAGGACATCAAAATGGAACTTGAAAATCGGGTTTTTATCGGTTTGGAAGATTGTGGATAGATTATTTTTCTTAAAAGATTTTACGAGAGGGGGAATTTCTTTAAAACGCCAATACCGAGACGTAGTTGTAAGGTCTGTCAGTGAGTTGATTTTGTCAAGAAGAGGATGGGAAGAATTTTGAAGTAAATTAAATAAAAAACGATCAGCCAAATATTGTTTTCGTAGATATAAAGGGGGGTCAACACACTCCACCTGGAGCGCATTCGTTGGAGAAGACTTCATAGCTCCCGTAATAATGCGTAGACATTGAGCTTGAATGCGATCTAGTTTAGCCAGAGCTGCCCTATTGCATGGCTCCAACACAAAGCATGCATAGTCGAAGTGACTGCGAATCACAGCATTGTATAAAAGTTTCTGACTATACGGGTGGGAACCCCAACGAACACCCGAAAGAGAACGTAGGATATTAATGTTTTTATCACATTTGTTTTTAATATAATTTAGATGATGAATACCTGATAGTTTCGAGTCTAGAAACACCCCTAAGAATTTGGTATATTGTTGTATTTGTATGCTTTGATCGTTAATATAAATGGAAAGTGGGGGGTGTGTCCGTTTGCGGGTAAAAACCACAGCATTACATTTAGGAACTGACAAAGTTAGACCATGATCCTCAAGCCATACATTTAAATAGTAGAGAGCAGAGTTAAGGCGGGAAGATGCGTCATCAAATGAGGATGAACTAGCGTACAGCACAATGTCGTCAGCGTATTGTAAAATATTGCTAAAACATAAGACTGTTCTGTCGAGGTCATATGTGTAAACATTGTACAACAGAGGACTCAACACCGAGCCCTGTGGCAAACCCTTCCAGATCCTTCTAGAGGGTAATAGGTTACCTTGTGCGCGGATTTGTATGGACCGTTCCATAAGCATACTACATATGATATTGGTTAATCTTCCGGGAATACTTAGCTGTAACAGTTTCTGTCTAAGTAGGGGAAGAATAACATTGTCATATGCACTAGATATATCAAGGAAGACACCGATAACGTGTTTTCCCTCACTAAACGCTCTTCTGATGTCAGAGGTAAGAATGCTAAGACTATCCAAGGTGCCCATACCCTTTCTGAACCCAAATTGAAATTGTGATATTAGTCCTCTATTCTCCAAAATCCATTCAAGGCGATTTTTGATTAGGTGCTCGAAAATTTTTGCCATGACAGAAGAGAGGGCAATTGGTCTGTATGAAGAAGCACTATCCGGATCCTTGCCAGGTTTCAAAATTGGTACGATAATTTGAGTTTTCCATGAGTCTGGTATACAACCTGATTCAAAAATACTATTCAAAAGACCGAGAAAGTATATTTTCACTGACTCAGGGCATTCCTTAATAAATGAATAAGGGATGCCGTCAACACCCGGTGTTGAGTCCCTGAGATGATCTAGGGAGCATAGTAGTTCTGGGAGAGAGAAGAGTTCATCAAATCTGTCACCTGAGTGTTGCATAGGGTCAAAGGAAGGAATAGAATCATGAGATGGAACAGACGGAGGGGTGAGCTTGTCACAGAATTCGTTAAGCCAGGAATTCGGATCATTGGATGTAGGATTGTCATTTACCATAGAGCGGCGAAAAGATTTAATGCGCCTCCAAACCAACGAAGCCGGTGTTCGAGGTGAAAGAGAGGCGCAAAAAGATTGCCAACCTTTGCGTTTTTTAAGAGACAATATTCTTTTGGTCTGGGCAGAAATTTTCTTAAAGTTAACATAGTTATCTAAGGAAGTAGTCTGGACAAACTTATTTTCAGCTTCGTTTCTTAGTCGAATCCATGTGGTACACTCCGCATCCCACCAAGGAGGAGACGGAATTTTAAAAGATGAAACATTCTTGGCTGGAATGGATTCCTGAGCTGCACTAAGAATATATGAAATAAAGGTGTCATACGATGTAAGAAGATTGTCATTTGAGATAGGAGGAAGGAACACAAACTTAGATTCCAAAACAGATACGTACTTAGCCCAGTCTGCCTGTTCAGTCTTAAATTTACAAATTGGCGAAGGTGTGTGATTCAAATGAGTAGAGTTTAGGAAGGTAATAATGATTGGAGAATGATCGCTTCCAAAAGTATTTTTAAGGACTTGCCAAGACAAAGACATCACTAAATTAGGAGAAGCCAGAGATAAATCCACAGGGCTGGGGTCCTGGCCAGGCGCGCTGCGCCTGGTAGGGGTGCCATCATTCAGAACGCAAAGGTTGTTATCGTCCAACAAATCAAGAAGTGACGAGGATGCTGTATCACATCTGGCAGAACCCCACAATGTGTGGTGTATGTTAAAGTCACCCAGAATGAGTAAAGGACCCGAGAAGGAAGAAATTATATGATTTATGTCTGTTACTAAAGATGAGTTAGGGTGAGGTAAGTAAATTGATATGACTGTGATATTTAAGCTTTTAATAGCAACTAAATTAAATCCTGGGTTGTCATTACGGAGAGGTATTCGAGAGAAGGTGACAGATCTCTGAATCAGGAATAATGTACCTCCATAACCATCATCCCTGTCATCACGGAGACAGAAATAACCAGGGACTCTAAATCGAGACCCCGGCCTCAACCATGACTCCGAGATAGCACAGATGGAAGGTTTGAATTTGTTGATAAGGTGAATCAAATCTGATTTATTGTGGTTAATTGATCTACAGTTCCATTGAAGGACTTTGTGGGGGGCCATTGTGATTTATGAGTTGGGATAAGAGCTGTTTAAGTAAATCAACGACATTGTACGGTAGGGAATCACTGAATTTTGATACTATATTTACTAGTGTGCAAACAAGAAGTTCAATAAGGTTATCGTTTGGGGTAATGCGGGGAGTAGGGGAAGCTGGGAAAGCACTGCCATTTGGCATTGAAGACTTAGGGGTTTGAATTATATTTTGATGGGCAGTGACGTCATATGATTTTCCCATTTCAGGAATAGGTCGCCGATTTTGAAAGATCGTTTTCCTGTAAGAGGAGGATGCAGTCTGGGGTGCAGGGTTTGGGCACTCCAAGCGCGAGATTCCACTTATGTTTGGAAGGGAAGCAATATTTTGTGGTTGAGAGACTACATCTGCAAATGATTTTCTCACCGTTGGGAAGCGGCAAGATGCTTGGGTGTAACTGATATTTTCTTCAGCCATGGTCAGTTTAATGAGCTTTTGTCTACCGTGCTCAGGACAATTATTATCAGTAGCCTTATGTAAACCACTACATAGCACACAGAATGGTGTGTCAGCTACACAATTAGCACCTATATGATCTTTGCCACAAACAAAGCACCGGGGTTTTGAGCGACATTGCAGTTGAATATGTCCAAACCGGCAGCAAGCACGGCATTGGATACTTGGCAGTTTATAAAGGTCGACTGGCAGGGATGAATAAAAGCAAAATATTTTCTCTGGTAAAATTTGCCCTGCAAACGTTAGGACAACTGTAGTTGATGGTTGCCAGGTGATTTTTCCGTCTATGTTTTTTTTAATATTCAGTCTACGGGCCCTAATTACTTTTCCACAATTTGTGGGACATTTAATCCCTGTAACAAGCTCCTCAAGTGACCATTCTAAAGGGATATCACGCACTACACCCATTCTAGAAACGTGAAATTGGGGTATTGTAGCAAAATAATCATATCTTGGCAGAAAATCATTCTTTATAAACTCATTGGCGGCTGACTGCGAGGTGAACTCGACTGATACTTTATTTCGCCCAAGAGGTTTGATTCCACCATCCTTTATGCCCGTTATCCTGTTTTTGAAAAGAAGTTGGGAAAATTTCAGAACTTTTATAGTGAGTCCATCAGAGGGACTTGAGGAGGATCTGGAGACGTGTATTATGTATGGACCTGAATCAGTTGAGGAGTAGCAAAGTTTTTTACCCTCAAGCTCGGGAATCGAGAAAGTATTTTGGGTGGATGTTGACGGAGGAACTACCTTTTTGGGATCAGGTTCGTCTACGAATTCGGCAGATCGTTTCACTGGCTTTGGAGTGGGCCGGGGGGTGTTGTCAAAAAGTGACTGGGACATTTCTATGTCGGGTGGTAAGCCGCCTCCCGGAGGAGGCGGATCATCGTCCGCCATATCTCACAAACAAAGCAGAACAATCACAAAAACACTTACTTGTAACACAGATACCACACCACAATAATATAATAAATAGATATTGGATATATCAACAGTATTTCCACTAAAAACCGAAAAATAACCCTGCTGCACGTGTTTTCTAACGCACGATGAAAAGCAGAATCCGACGTCTGTTTATTTGCTGTTGGCGTCCCAAGTGAGGACGTCGTGTTTGTGCTATTTGGACAACGTACAAATATTTGGATAAATACGACAAATACGCTACGCCAACACGCAACGCCAAGTGAAGTGCCACCTAAAACAATTAAAATAATAAAAAATAATCACAATAATATCCTTTGTTTCTGTTTCTAGCCTATTTCATTGAGTTAAAGTAAGATAAAAACAGCGATATAGAAAAAAAAATCTGTTTGTTTTACCTTATTTTAGCAAATTATTCAAGAAAATTGTGTGAGCATACACAAGAAAGTGCTTATAAGTAATCGTCATCTCACTCACACTTATAGATAAAAGACATTAACAACTCCTATTCTGTCAGATAGACAGGAAATAGTTAAAAATTACATTAAAAACTACCCTTCCGCAGGTCGATAAAAATTATGGTACTACATACTACACTATAAAATTCTGGTACAAATAGTATAATTGTATGTACTACGATTTCCAACCCTGCTTCCGTCAGTCAAAGCAAAGTCAAAGACAAGTTTTTTTTCCCATTCGTCCCATGGGGGGCCCACTAAGTACGTCGCCTTTATTCTATGCCAGGCCATTCTCTGCCAAAGTTATTCATTGCCATGGCATTTAAAACCATGGCTTTAAATAAATTGGCATCAAATGAATTCAATTCAATGTTTTACGAATGGCTCTCCGTGTAGTCACGATTCCGCCAGTATCACGTAGCAAAGAGGATACACATTGGAGATGATTGGTTCGGTTACGTTCTGGTTTGTTTAATTGCAACACGAGTCCATCACCACAGCTGGGCCCCAAACAACCCCCGATAACTTTAAAACGCGGCCCCGAGAAATTCTGTTTTCTTTGCCAATCGTATACGACAAATTTTGAGAAATTCTTGGCATAGTCAAACATTAAAATTTCGATTGTGGCCCAGCTGTGGTGATGGACTCTTGCAACACAACACAAACACATAAGACATCACAGGACAGCACAACACTGGTTAGAAATGTTAGTCTATAATTTAATATTTAATAAAGTATATTAACATTTTTAAAAAGTTATGGTCAGGAATAGACAAAAGATAAGACATATTGACAGGGCGGGGAATATGTGAAGGTAAAATGTCAAGTAGAGAAAACGATAAATTTGGGCAAGAGAAGAAAATGTGGTCTAAGTTTCCTTCGTCAATTCCGCATTCACACAGAAAGTTATCTCTGACCCTGATCTTCGCAAGAAAGACTGGTGAGCTGCAGTGTCCGAGTCTAATGCGGTTCAATGTCGATGTAGCCGATCTAGAGAAAGTACGGTGTTTGAAAAACCAAGGCTTTGGAGGAATTTGAGGTTGAATTTCGCCATAGAATTTTCCTTTAGTTACCTTGGTAGACTGCCATAGATGATTCCACAAATTATGGGACCTAGTTCTAGCTAAATTACATAAATCTAAAGAGTAGACATAAGGATGTGATTCAGAGCTAACATGAACCGCGCACTTAGCTGCGTAATCTGCCGCTTCATTACCTATTATTCCCGAATGGCTAGGTATCCATGCCATTGCGATCTCAATTTTTCTTTGATGGCATTCAAAAAGTGCTTTTTTTATTTTCAGGATCAAGGGAAAACGGGTTCTGGAACGGAAGGGATTGGATTTTATTGCACTTAAGCAACTCTGGGAGTCGGAAAAAATTATGGATCTGTTTAAGCTATGTGAGATAACATAATGCACAGCCTCTAATAAGGCCACTGCCTCCCCGGTGAAAATTGAAGATAAAGCAGGGCACTTAAAGCTCAGCGTAATTTGATACCTCGGGATCCATACAGCTGCTCCAACTGGCTCCTGATCGGATATTTTGCATGCGTCAGTGAAGATGGGAAGCCAGTTTGGCCAATTTTGATTAAGTGAATGGTTAAATTTTTGGTTGGCCCCGGGGGAATTCTTGCTTATGTCAAAATCTACTATCAGAGGTTGGAATATCAAGGCATCATATGGAACAGAAAATGGAGGGTTTATGTTTAGCTGGAACAGATCATCAGATATGCCCAGAAAGTGCGAAAAAGTATTAAGAATGCGATATCTAGTGTCATTGGCCACCAAATCCCGAAGGGTCTCAAGTTTGGGTATCAGGGGTGATCCCTGAATTGCATAGCCTTATACAGGTAATAGCCTTATATAAGCCGTGTGAGTCCCCGGCAGAGTAGAATAGGACCACCCTCTTTCTTACCGAGGTGTCGTACAAGGCGACTAAGGTAAATATGCAAGCAAGTTCATCTGCACAGAGAAGGAAAACTCTGCAATTATATCAAAACCCTCGCCAACCCGTCTGCCAAGCGTGGTGAGTATGGCATTTACCCCTCATGTTATTGAGGGAGGCCCGTGCCCCAGCAGTGGGGACGTTTATGGGCTGATGAAGAATACAGGTATCGGTCACACAGCAGTTGTCTCCGTATGTGAAGTGGAGCTTCGGAACATTCAACCTGTAGTGCATTAATTGCTGTAGATTTCATAACTCCAGCCACTATTCGTAGGCATCTTGACTGAATCTTGGTCCATTTGTCGATCGCATTCTTGTTACATGGTTCTAAGACAAAGGACGCATAGTCAAAATGGCTACGAACAATGGCATTATATAATAGTTTCAGAGAATATTGGTGAGCACCCCAACGGATGCCAGCCACCGCACGCAAGACATTAACTCCCTTCTCACATTTTTTGGAAATGTAGTCAACAAATGGAAGTGAGGTATACCCGTCATCCTCGAATCTAAGAAAACCCCAAGAAATTTAGTTTTATTAGTCACGGGAATCTCTTCGCCCTTAAATCTAATGTTTGTATTAGGAATAATGCGCCTTTTAGTAAATACTACAGCAGAGCTTTTTGAAGGGGATAAGGTAAGCCCATGGTTGTGTAGCCAGTCCCCCATATAATCTAGTGCAGAGTTTAGACGACTCGATATTTCTTCCATTGAGTTAGACGAAAAGTATATCGCAAGATCATCCGCGTATTGCAGTATTTCGCAAAAGGGACTAACGACCCTTTCCAGGTCGTATGTGTACAGACTATATAAGATGGGACTTAGTACTAAGCCCTGCGGAAGTCCACGCCAGACAGTCCTCGGAGGAAGAAGAGATCCCTGAGTCCTAATATGAATAGTCCTGGACATGAGCATGTTACAAACGAATCTGGTCAGCCTCACAGGAACGCTCAGCTGATGCAATTTTTGCCTGAGAGTAGGAAGCAAGACGTTATCGTAAGCCGCTGCTATATCCAGAAATACGCCCACCAAAAATTCCTTTTTTTTTAAAGATATGTTAATGTCAGTAGTTAATATACTGAGGCTGTCAAGGGTGCTAAATCCTTTTCTGAAGCCAAATTGGGACTTAGCAATAATTTTTTTAGCTTCAAGGAACCATTCTAAACGGTTTTAATCATGATTTCCATGATTTTGCTAAGCACCGAAGAGAGGGCAATCGGTCTATAGGATAATGGATTAAGGCGGTCTTTTCCTGGCTTGAGGACAGGGATGACTATTTGTGTTTTCCAGCTGTCTGGGGCAATACCTAGGCTAAACAAATTGTTAATAATATGGAGATAAGTCTTCTTTGGTTGCATGCCGGCATTGGTTAGAAATGAATAAGGGATACCATCTATTCCAGGTGAGGTGTCATGCAAACCATTTAGGGCCAACTCTAACTCCTCAAAAGTGAATAAGGCGTCAAAGGGGTCAGAAGAAAAAATAAGACTAGGGGGCGAAGGAAACCAATTTTGCTGCGGGACTAATGCAGGGGCTAATCTATCCGCAAAAGCATCGAACCATACTGAAGGATCATTTGCCGTAGGGTTTTCAGCATTTAAGGAACATCTAAATCTCTTAATTTGTTTCCAGACCAGCGAGGGGGGAGATCTTGGAGAAATAGTTTCACAGAATCCTCGCCATCCCCGGATCTTTTTGTCAGCTAGAATTCGTCTGACTTGGGCGGAAGTTTGCTGATAAACTCGAAAATTTTCTTCAGACATATGGTTATTGAACGAGCGTTCAGCTTCTCTTCTTTTTTTAATTATATTAGTGCAGTCATGGTCCCACCAAGGTGTAGAGGGTTTGTATTTAGCTGAACCTTTTTTAGGGATGCTACTATCAGCCGCAGTTGTAATGGCAGAGACGAACTGTAGATTTCAAGAACATTATCATCAGAAGGATAAGGGATAGATGAGACGATAGAGTTTAAAATATATGTATATCGGGACCAATCTGCACCTGAAACTCTGTATTTTAAAAGGGGATTGTAATCTGGTTGAGCAACAGGTTGTAGGGATTAATTAATTAGAATTGGGAAGTGGTTACTTCCGTGTGTAGATGATAGGGTGGACTACTCACAAAGCGATGCAAGAGAAGATGAACAGAAAGATAAATCGATTGCGCTTTTAGGGTTTTGAGGGGGATAGACTCTAAGCGTGGGGGAACCATCATTTAAAACACAAAAGTTAAAGTCGTCTACTAATTCAAGGACACATGAGCCAAAAGGGTCAATTTTGTGGGAACCCCAAGTGGTATGGTGTCCATTAAAATCACCCATTATAAATATTGGAAGGGGAAGAGAAGAGATGACATGATATAGATCCGGGATTAATGCCGGATAAGGATCAGGGATGTATACAGAGAGAAAGGTAATATTGAGGAGTCTCACAGCTACAGCCTGAAAACTATCACTGTGAGGGATAGGGACTTGGGAATAGGGGAGGGAACGTTTTATCAGCAGAGCACAGCCTGCGTATCCATCTGAGCGGTCATCTCGGAGACATGAATAGCCAGGCACCCAAAATCGGGAACTCGGGACTAGCCACGTCTCCGAGACCGCGAACAAGATAGGGCCATATTTATTAATAAAATAAATAATTTCGTGCTTCTTGGGGCGGATGCTTCTAGCATTCCACTGAATTATCAGGGAGGGAACCATCGTTGATGTTCATCATAGATATTAGTCGTTTTAACTTAATTGCTGCGTTGGACGGTATGGCTTCAGAGAACCTGCTAAAGAAATTTTCTATGAACATAAGGCCAATTTCGATTAGGTTATCATTTGGGGAGGATTCAAAAGAGGGGAACGGAGAGAGGGATTGACTGCTTTGAGATAGGGCAAAACCATTTGGAAAGGATGAAGGTGGTTCACTTACGATATTATTGTGGGCAACCTGGATATCCATTAGTGTTGGCGACTCTTGGGCGGCGGGGGAGTACGACAGTTTTTCTATGTGACGATGATGGCTTGGGTGAAGGAGGAAACTGTGGAGGAGTGGATTGGGGTTGGGAATGAGTTGGTCTAGATGCAGCGACTTCAGCAAAAGATTTTTTTGCTGCTGTGAATCGTGCTGAAGCCTCCTGGTAGGAGATGTTTTCTTCAGACATTACTGATTTTATATTTTTTTGCCTGGTGTGTTCCGGGCAGATCGGGTGGATGGCAAAGTGTTTGCCAGAACATAACAAGCAAGTCCCTAGTATTGTCAAGACGACACAGCTATCACCTTCATGAGGCTGGGCGCATTTGTAGCAGCGGGCTTGAGAGTGGCACTGAGCTTGGACATGACCAAAACGACAGCATTTTCGACATTGGATCGTGGGAAGCTGGTAGATTTCAACAGAAATGGAAGAGTTGTAGGAGTAAACCTTTTCAGGAAGACGCTGGCCTTTAAAGGTTATAACAACCGAGTTTGTGGGGATCCATTCAATGGTTTCTAAACGCTTATTTTTCCTATTGAGACGTCTAGCTTTAAGAACAATACCACAGCCATTTGGTAAGTACCTCCAGTGACTCGACTAATTCATCCATTGACATGTCAGAAGGAATGCCTCTGATCAGACACATTCTGGAGAAGTTGTATGTAGGGATGACAGCAGTTAGGTTGTTAGAGGCAAGGATTGGATTCTTGAGGAAAGAGTTAGCTGAATTCGCATTTACAAATTCAACTGAAATTCTGTTTCTTCCAATCTTTTTAATTCCACCCCGAGAAATTCCAGACACTTTCCCTTCTTTAATGAGAATTTTCCCAATAGTGATTGCTCTGATTGAAACGGGAGCTGATGGGTCAGAGATAACTTTCGAAATGTGAATGACGAAAGGACCCTGATCCATATCCGAGTATTCCTTAGTGTTGTTTAACAGAATCGGGTGGGTATAGATGTTTTTTTTTTATTTTTGTTATTCAACAAGCCATCAGATTCTGTTAAACGTCGCTTTACGGCCTGAACCTGAGAAGAGACCTCCATAGGTTCCTCCTCAATGTCAGGTGGACCTCTATCAGGAGGATCACAGTCCCCCTCCATACTTTTTGACAAAACTGTAACTACTTGATAGGTTAACCTTACTGTTTATGTAAATAAATACTTACAAATAATATTAAAATACTGGGGTTTTATTCAAACCTTCACCACATAAACTAAGATGCTCTCGTTTTTGCAATAAAAACTTAAGTTTGACGGGAATTTGACCCGGATATTAAGTTTTAAATTAATCAATCCCACTAACACGTGTATTAACTATTACTCGCGAAAACGGAATCCGGCATCAAATGAAGGAGCCGAGTAAAAAGGTACCGGACAGTTTATAATCTGCCAGCGTCATCTGATGCCATCATGGCATTAAATAAAGGTACCGTTCAATTTTTGTACAGCACCGCCAAACGCTGCACACTTTGACAGCTCTCTACATTTGTTGTCTTTGGTTAGGTAGCCACGTAAAGTCGCGTTCTAAAATTTTAATGAGTGAGTCGATTTTATACTCTAATGTGTGATTTTATACTCTGATTTAATTTCTACTCACTGATTTGAAAATATTTTGAAGCTATATTCTCTTTTTAAGCTTGTTTTGCAAGCAAATAAATGGTCAGTAGTCAAAATTACTACAAATAAAATTACAGAAGATACCATAGAAGAGAAGTTAATATTCAATGTAGATATATGAAATATCAAGAAGAAGAAAAAGGTTTGTAAGTTTAAAAAAAGAAAAAGTACAGAACAGGACTAGGCAACTATCTGACTAGACCAAGAATATTATATATGGTAAACCATAGAAGACATACCTTTATTCAAACAGAAACAGAAGAAAAAGATTATAAAAACTCAAGAGAACAAGAATAAAAGTGCACAAGACGAAAATCCACAGAAAGAACCAAGTGCAAAACGAATTTATATCTAAAAAACTAAACAAGAAGTGAGGTGTGAAAGATAAATGAAGGATAAATGCAAACGCATTAAATAAAGATGACCCCACCCACAATCCTATAAAAAACTATCGGTAGAGCTCCTCACCTGACAAATCTTGAACGCATTCAGTTCATAGACATACGTTTCATACAATGCCACTTTGGCATCAAATAACACCGACGTACTAAAATTGTGCGGCTCCGTTATTTAATGCCATCTAGGGCATAATATAACTTGGCATCATATAACAGTGGCATAGACTAACAGTAACGAGCTTAAAATGTCCGGTTCTTTTATGTACGTCACTGTTATTTGATGCCAAAGTGGCATTGTATGAAATGGCAGAGAATAAAATGTGCGTACTTGTCACTGCCATAGAAAAAATTGGCTGAGAATAGTAGGTAGTCGTCCCATGTGGACAGACATATTCAATTCTTGCATACTAGGTCCTATTAGCTTGCATACGGTTCAAAGACAATGTACGTGACATGGCGGTCTGAAACGTTAGTTTCTCTAGGTAGTCTGTGGGATAGACAGGCTAATAACTTATTTTTTCTATGTCTATGGCTAAGGTTAAAAAACCATAAGTCAAGTCAAAATTGTTGACTTGTTGTTTTAGTTGTTTAATCCTGTGTATTGTATGTACAGAGGCCAGCGCATCAGGTTACTCCATTTTCGTTGCAAAACCGCTCTTAGTGCAACAGCACACACGCTAGTGGTAACCTGATGTACGGTTACTCTATGCTCCGCAAGAAACATAATACTCCCTGGCGATCAGCTGCATGTAGTGTATAGATAGACACAAATTCCTTTGCCTGCTGTGTCCCGAAACCGAAAGGTATAATTAAAAAAAAAGTACCTATCTCAATTTTGTTTTCCTCGGACTCAGGGTTGGAAATCGTAGTATAATTATACTATTTGTACCATAATTTCATAAGGTGTAGTATTGTAAAGCCAGTATACTTCGCGAAAACACCAAAATTTTTATCGACCAGTGGTAGTATGTATTTGTTATGTGTTTAGGAGTTGTTATGTATTTTATCTATGAGTGTGCGTGGGACGATTACTTAAAAGCACTTTCTTGTGTATGCTAACTTGATGCTAACACATTTTTCTTGGAAAATTTGCTAAAATAAGGTAAAATAAAGAGTATTTTTTTATATCGCCGTTTCTATCTTACTTAAGCTCCATGAAATAGGCTAGAAATAGAAACAAAAAATATTATTGTGATTATTTTTTATTATTTTCATTTTTTTATGCATTACAATAAATTTTACTTTAAGTCGTTGAAAATCGAAACGTAGTATTATTTTTTGTCAAGAAGTATAATTTTGATCTCCAAGTAGTATAATTTTCTGACGGTCTGAATCCAACTCTGCTCGGACTTGACACTCGCACGTTATGCTCGATTGCTCGACCGGTTGCCACAGTGTTGCCATATATACGGATTTGTCCGTATTTGTACGAATTTAGCAAGTTCAATACGGATGAATCAAGATTACGGATTTTTATACGGATTTACTCTAAACACAGAATTAGCTTCAAAAGGACCCCGTTTTCGAGCCTTCTTTACCTAATTTTGAACAAATTCGTCACAACGCTGGTGAGTTTGCTCCACTATAGTGTGGCAATACAGCAAAATTTCTTCAATGAAGACGAAACCAAGAAATAAATTATTTACCTCGACGATAACGGACCAGCTACTACTGAACAACTTTTACGGAAATCACCCTCTTTTGATTCAAATCTTGATTCAAAAATGTTACTTTTAATTTGTATACGGAATTCATACGGAATTTTAACCAAAATACGGGATATTTATACGGAATTTCAATAAAAACAGAAATACGGATTTTATACGGATTTTTGTAATGAATATACAGATTTCACGTCTACTTCATGTGGCAACACTGGGTTGCCATTAATTTAAAAAAAAATTTGGTTTTGCGTGGGTTTTGCAAAAATATCCAAAAATCTATCAATTTATTTTATTTTAAAATTGAATTGAATCAAGTAGGTATAATTCTTTCGAGTTTCTCTCTAAATAAAAAAGACCTTTGTAACTAGTGTGTGGTTGAAGAGCATAGAGTAACATATATGTTGAAGAGCATACTGAATTGATAAAAATTAACAATATGTCGTCTGTTATTGTAACCGGCTTACCTGAAAAAGTAAGTAAATGTTCTATTTATTCCGCCCCTAAGATGACCCTCTGACCTATTTTTTTAAATTGGATTGAATTCTGTGTTTTTCTCAACAATTAGTAATTTTTTGGTGGTCACCATGCTCAAACACGCTTCATACGTAACCTCTTATTTACAGAGTAAGCTATCTAAAGTGGTATATGTCTTCAAAAGTTTATTGAAAAAAGAAGGTATCTATAAGTTTTGGATAAAAGAAATGGCTGATATTCGGGGTACCGATTTCAAATTGGCCAGGCTAGAATTTAATGTCCCATCTGAGGGTTACCGAGCCATGAAAATGTTGAATGGGTTTATTTTTAAAACTGACGATTTTGAATATTCATTGAAAGCTCAGATAGACGAAGATTATAGACCAAGACCAAGGAGAAGGTCACCAAGTCCTTACAGTCATCGGGCATATGGCAGAGAGTACAGTGAAAGGTTTGAATATCAGGATCGCCATGACCTGTTTGATCCTTACCCCAGGCACAGATCACGGAGCCCCATTCATCATGAAACTTCTAGACTTGATGTAAGTGTACAGAGGGCAGCACATCAAGTTACCACATGTGTGCACTCTGTATTACCATAAGAAGGGTTTTGCAATGAAAACGGGGAAACCTGATGCGCCGGCCTCTGAACTTTGGGTGATAAATAAATTTTTTTTTTCTAAAAACTCCAGTTCTTACAATTATAATTAAAAAAAAAAATTACCAGGTTAGCAGTTCTGAAGTGGTCTTCATCTTTTAGTATCGATGAAACAGTCCCTACCAGACCTTATCTATACTAATATTATAAAGAGGAAAGATTTGGTTGTTTGTTTGTTTGCATTGAATAGGCTCCCAAACTACTGGACCGATTTGAAACATTTTTTCACCATTAGAAAGCTACATTATCCATGATGGACATAGGCTACATAATTTTCCCGAGCGAAGTCCCATGGAACGAAGTCCCAGGCGGAATGCTAGTCAGTTCATAAATATAGGCAGTCCTAAAGCCTTCTTTGCCACTTTCAAAGTAATGATCTTTCATATTCCTAAGTGAAAATTAATGGAGCTAGAGCTTGATGTGCACTAATTTTCTTCCAGATGGAAATTGAACTGCTCAGAAAACAAAGAATGATAATTGAAGAAGAAAGAAGAATACTTCTTGAAAAAAAGAAGCTGGAACTTATCAAGGTATGAAAACTAGTAACCACTAAACTAACACACTAAAATCCCCACAAACTTGACAAAATTAAATCTCTGCTCAGTGTGTAACACTCATATTCAGTTGCAGAAATATCCATTAAAATGAATACCAAAGTTAGTAGCTAATCCCTACTATAATATTATAAATGCGAAAGTAACTCTGTCTGTCTGTCTGTTACCTTTTCACGCCTAAACCGCTGAACCGATTTTGATGAATTTTGGTACAGAGATAGATTAGAGCCTGGGAAAGGACATAGGCTACATTTTATCCCACAGTTGGGCACGATATAACCTGTAGTCCACGCGGGCGGAGCCGCGGGCGGAAAGCTAGTATTTAAATATCTTACGACAGTAAAGATAGTTGTAAAGAGACAACTTTGTTGAAGTAAACAAAGACGGCATTACATTTAAAGAAGCTTTAATATAAATGAATGCTTTTGCAACTGAGTGTCATTTTTATTTATGATGAGAAATGAAAAAAAAAAAATATTGCTCTAACAATTGATTTTTTATAGACATCCATTACATATATCATAATAATACTGTCACTCTCTGTCTTGTTGACGTAAACAACGACAACATTATATTTAAAGATGCTTTAACTTGAATAAGGTATTTTGAGAAGCTATTAAAAAATCTAAAAGTTAAAATTATACTATGTATACTCAAACTTTAGTCTCGGTTTATTTATTTGTTTTTGTTTTTATTTAAAAATAAATTTAAAATATGAAAGACTTTGGTGCTAATAATAATAACTTGGCGACTAACCAGGTAGTGCACACTTTTTATCTGAGATAAAAACGCCATAAATCAAGAAATAGAAATTGGTTTCAATGTCATTATAAACTTTCTGACACATTATGTAGATACAGACATCACAGCAAATGAGGCCTGTCACACCAAAAAGTATCTCATTAGATACAGGATTTGTATCGCACGGCGCGTAAGCTGGTGCGTGACTTATAATACAGTTGCTATACGAAAATCGCCACTACGTTTGAAGGTCAAATTCAAAGTCATAATTTCAGATGTATTATAGCCATGTGAACTTTTTTGGGAGAAAGCAAATTTGTTTTTGTAAACATTAAGAAAGAGTAACTTTGTTCACTACATGTGTAATCATCCAATTATTTCTTCCTAACAGAAAGAAAAATGCCTACTAACAATTTATTTAAAAAAAATGTAAATACCAATACTAAAAAAGTTCGATTTCACAGGAGTTTGGTCAAAGTGCTTTAAAAGAATTCAAGTCTTTGGAAGTTGAGCGTGACAGGCATTACAGGCCTGAACGTCCACCTGATTACAGGCGACGTAGGCTATCACCCCCACCCAGAAGACCCCCTCCCTCCCGGCCTAGGAGACAAAAAGATAGACCAACACCCCTATTTCTTCTACCTTGCAAAATATTACTGGAAGAAATGAAGGATATTATGGAAAAAACTGGCACTAGGAGAGAAAGCTTCCTTCTAAATAAAATTGTGAAATCTTCAATCAGGAACAGATTAGCTGTGCTTTTAGAAGGAAAACCAATATTACCAGGGGCAAAAATTGTGGCACTGTATAGAGAAAAATATCCACGTACAGAAGATGAAGATTTTGTGAAGAAAAAACTAAATGAACTAAGAAAAAGCCAGCCTGAAGAAGACACCAACGTCAACAAAGAAGGAACACCTGCAGACGAAAACGAAAAGCAAACAAATAATAAAGGATCTGATAATACAAAGGATTCAGGTATATAAAAGTATGGGGTTGAAAATACTGATATTTCCATTAAAAACTTAAAAGTTCGCTAAATTTTAAATGATGACCTAACTATGCAAAAAAATGGACTTATCAACGAATACATATTACAACAGTCCAATACATTATCACAAAATGTCAAACAATTTACCTTCTATGAAATACAGCATTAGATCAATTCATCACTTTTTCACTTAATGCAAATATCAGTTATAAAAACCCTGTACAAAGAAAAGGTCAATGTAAAAACTGGAAAATTAGGATTTTTTACTTCAATTTAGCCCAAATCCATTAAATAGGAGTAAAATCCAAATGGAGAGGGCATAATACGGAGATCGGAAACTAATTTAATTTCAGCTGTACTATAAAAACCTTACTTTTATATAAAAAAATCACAAAAAAACTTGTGAAACACGAATATGACATACCCACATTTTTAAACTCATATTCAGCAAATAAATGATTTGAAATATTTTTACAGATGCCAAT
Organism: Aproaerema taeniolella; assembly: GCA_949987775.1. NCBI lineage: Eukaryota > Metazoa > Arthropoda > Insecta > Lepidoptera > Gelechiidae > Aproaerema > Aproaerema taeniolella. Next base: position 6,090,443 of record OX465265.1, read on the forward strand.
AAACCTGATGCTTTCAAGTTGAACTCAGCTGTAAATGATGATAGTTCAAAGCCTGGTTGGGTTAAGCAAGAGCTTGATGATTCTGATTTAGTAGATGGCATGGAAGAAGACTCAGAGAAGAAAGGTTATGCTGGGTCCTTGGACTCTAGTGAAGTAGCACTGGCCTTGCATGACAAAAACGATCAGGATTGGGCTGAGGGTGAACATGGTTGGGGAGATGATAATGAACATAATCAGGTAACTATAAAGGCGAGGGTTGACTTTATTCTTCTTTATTCTATCTAGCCATTCTCAACCCTGTATTGTTAATCCAATAAATAATCTTCTGCCATAAAAGGCGTGGATTTCGGCACTGCCCAGATCTTGATTTTAACTAGACAGTGTCTTCAATTGGTCCAAATTAGTCACCAGAGGAGAAAATTGGTTGTTCTCCTTAAGGAATTTTTTGGAGCACTGCCGAAATCATTTATCATGGTTTTGATACTCTAAAATACCTTCCATTAATCTTTTTGCAGTCTTTGTTATTTCCTATGTTAACTGTTGTATTCTGTTCCTCTATCTATACTATTTTAAGGATTTTTTTTGTATTGTTTCAGGATTCCAAAAAGTAATTGTTACAAACCAAAGCCAAGTCCAGTGCTTAAGTTTAAGTTTTTTTTGTGGTTTCATTATTAAAACTAAAATAATAATCTTATGCTTTTATTTAAAACAAGAATCAAATAGCACAGTTGCACTTAAGTGACATCAGCATCACACAATTCTAGCTTATTTTAACTTTTTTGACTTTAATCAGTAATCCTCAAGGTCATCTTCGTTAATGTTGTCCATGTCTTGGTCTTCAGCATTGTCACCAGGTCCATCATTGTCAGACCACGGAACACCCCCTTCTCCCCAATCATCATTTTCAGCCTGTGCAATGTCATTTACACCAGAGCTAGTCATATTTTCATCTGGTTTAGTCTCAATCTTACACTGTTGTACAGTTTCACCTTTTTCGGTTTTCACATTTGCAACAACATTTTTCTTATCCGCTGGTTCCCCTTTAATAGTTTTGTTTTCAGTGGCTGTTGTAACTTCTTTTTTGACAGTTTTACTGTGGACTGGTTTCAATATGTTTTCGCCACTATGATCCACTTGTCTCATAATGTATCTCTTCCTTAGCTCCATCGCCGTTTTTCTATTCATTTTCGCGGGGCCGGCAAGATGCATAGATTTGAAGCTGACAGGTACGTCATCTGAAATAATAATAAACAATATTAATCACACAGCGCCATATAAGCCCAAACTAAGCAAGGCTAGTGATATAGGTGTTCTTAAATAGTGATTTGACCTCTATTCGACTCGACCTCAACCTTCTCTTTTCTTCAATCTTTCCCTCTATGATGTTTTTTATAAAGTGGTTGTGTCGTATCAAATGCCTAATCCTCTTCCCTGTTCTGTTCTCTGTGGTTCTTGCAAACTTCCCTGTTCCTTCACTAATTCAAACGCTATGGGTGTTAGATAACTAATATTCTACATAAACCCTGGGTTTGATTCCAATCGGGGCAAATATTTGTGTAAAGCAAATATTTGTTCTCGGGTCATGGGTGTTCGTGTCTGTCTTTATGTGTGTTCCAAGGGAGCAACAAAACAAGGGAAAACCTTAGTGTGGGCTTTCGAGTGTGAAGCGTTTAAAAAATAAAATTCTACTTAAATATATTTTTTTGTAAATAAATACATGATACATAAAAACCAAGACTTGTCACAAACACTTAAAAATCATGTAAAAAACATATTTTTTTGAATATTTATGTTGCTCGGCAATCGAACCTGCAACCTTCAGATCAATAGGCAAAGTATCATGCCTTGAGCTATCATGCCAGTCAAATATAAAAGGATTATACTATTCTATTTGAGATTATTCTTCCCAGCGCTTCATCCCCTTATAGATTTGACAGATCATAAAAAATAACAAGGGGCACTCGTAGCCCAGTTGCAGTCGCTGTTCTCAAACGATCAGTGAGGTCAAGCGTACACCGACGCAGTGATCCTGATGGGTGACCAAAGTGGCAATTTATCACGAGCGTTTAAGTGCTTCGGAGGGCACGTTAAGCTGTCGGTCCTTGCTGTTGCCAATTGACTACAGTCGTTAAAACAAAGTCAAATGCCATTTGGCGGTTTGAAAATTCAGACACCAGGGTTAGCCAAGTTCACCACACACTTGACTGTACCTACACGATGAAGAAAAAGAGAAAGAAGACGGGTGTGGGTGAAGTGAGATATCACGTAAATTAAATTTTTCGTTGAATGTCCAGGCAGAAATAAGACGAAAAATTAAATATGGGGGGGAGGGGTGTTGATCATAACCTCACCTCGTAACCATCATCACATCAGGGAGAGGGCGGAAAAAAAAGATGTCAAAAAAAACAAGGATTGCACTCCGGGAGTGCCGGCAGAAGTGAAAACTTGAACATATATTACTTCCTTGCGGTCTACTCTCCTTCCGTCTTACGAAATTTCGATCAGGTCACGTGTCCTGACGCGAGTTTAACATTTTTTACCCATCCCAAAAAGTGCACAACAAAGAAGTTTTCACTCTCCCTCCGTCTTACGAATTTCGATCAGGTCACGTGTCCTGACGCGAGTGCACAACGCCGCTAAAGAAGTTTTCACTTCAAAAACTTTAATGGAGGGTTAAAAAAAATCTCACCGATAACAGTGCGGCCAATTGCACACAGCTTGTCAAATGTTTCATAGGAGCCACAGACGGCGACGTAGAAAGTCGCTTGCTTCTTAGCGCCGGACTTCTTCAAGGAGATGATGTTATAATCCTGGAGGAACTTCTTCAGCGGCTCGAGGGGAAGGTTCTTCCCGTGGAAGTTGATGCGGAGCACCAGGCTGGTCTTGATGTCCAGGAGGCGTTTCGTTACCAGCAGACGTACCATCTGTGATGTAAAGAACATTAATTTAATAACAAGAACTTGAAATGAAATCCATTTATTTACCAACTAGCTTTCCTCCCGGGACTTCGTTCCCGTGGGAATCAGGGAAAATTATGTAGCCTATGTTCACCAGGGATAATGTAGGATTTTAACAGTGAAAGAATTTTTCAAATCGGTCCAGTAGTTTCGAAGCCTATTCAATGCCAACAAATAAACAATCAAATCTGTCCTCTTTATAATATTAGTATAGTATAGATACAGAACACAACAACTTAGGAGGTTAACTATTTTTTATAAGTCGCATCGCAACATTTGACGCCGGTTTGGTCGAGTGATAGTGACGCTGCCTCTTGATCGGCGGGTCTTGGGATTAATTCCCAGTCGGGGCAAATATTTGTGTAAAAAGCAGTTGTTTGTTCTCGGGTCATGGGTGTTCGTGTCTGTCTTTATGTGTGTTCCAAGGGAGCGACAAAACAAGGGAAAACCTTAGTGCAGTCCTTTGTGTGTAGCGTTTATTTATATTTATTTATTTGTTATTTAAAATTAAAACATTGAGTAAGTAACTAATAGAGGTGCATTGAGCGGAAATGAGTTAGAAATAAATTCTTACAAATGTCTGTGCAAAATCACAGAGGCGTTTTGAAAAACTGATCGGCCTAGATTGCATCTCTAATGGTCAAGTGCTCGGTGTCGCATCGGCAACACACGTTTGTGCAGAAAAGCACAGCCATAGCCGATTGAAACCGAGTTAAGACTATTGCACGAAGACAGTAGCTAAGTTGGTTAGAGCACCAGATCTAATCCTGGGGTCGTGGGTTCAAGTCCCATTCACGATAGCTCAGTTGGTTAGAGCACCAGGAGATCTGGGGTCATGGATTCAAGTCCTATTCGCGCCGAACATTTATCATTTCCTTAAATTATTTATATTATATACAGGGAAGCGTTTTAAAAATAGAAAAAATATTTGTTTAATTTTTTTAAGTACTTTCATTAGTATTAATCAGTACTTTTCGTGCCTTCTAAGGTCACGTCGATTTTAAGGTAGACTCCATGTGTCATTCGCAAATACACCCTCTTATTTTAAATCCTAAAATAAGACAAAAAAACACGTAAATTGTAAATTGTAAAAATTGTAAGTATATATGTTTGTTCCTGTTTCATGGACAATTTTGATAACATTTGGTATGGAGGTAGCTGACACCCTGGATTAACGGGAACGAAGTCCCGGGCGAAAAGCTAGTTTTAAATAACAACGTAATATTTGGACGGCCTTCATGGGAAAAATCGCGATTTTGGATGAAATGTAATTAAATACGTAAAAATAAAATCGTAAAACGGCAACTGATGGCAAAATAAATTGTACATTCATACGAGTAATTACGGTATCAAACGTCGATTTCTCGGAGCAGTTTTAAGGACGCCAATCAATTTTATGGTAATTTGATTGGCTTGCCCAACAAAGGCAATACCGGGCGGCGGACAGCGTGATTTTATTAGTTGCCATTTATTATTTTTATCAGCCCATATAATTTAAGTATCCTCACCGAAGGGCACGGGCCTCCTTTCGAAACACAAAGGAGATTTAAGTCACATACCACCACGCTGGCCCAATGCGGGTTAGTGGACCGCCTTTCCAAAACGAACTTTCTTTGATGTGGGGGTTTCACCACGATGTTTTGGTGAAATCATCAAAGATGGTGAGCAAGTGATAAATAATGAAAAATCCGTATATGTATGGGCTTTAGGTATCTCTCTTTCAACCTCTCGGGTGGTTAATCAGTCCATGAAACTGAACAACTTCCCCAAGGAACATAGGTCAAAATAAGAAAAAAAAATTTGAGTTCCCATACAAACTTCATCAGCATATAGCGCATTTTGTATGGGAGATCAAACATTTTTTTACGTAATTTGACCTTTGTTCCTTGGGGAACTGTTTCATGGACTGATTAACCACCCGAGAGGTTGAAAGAGAGATACCTAAAGCCCTGTATATCCGAAAAGACAAAATAAGTGGAACAGGTCCAAATTTGAACCCGTCACCTTCCGGTCACAAGTCTGGCTGTCTCTACTGACTGGGCTATCACTATTTTTGTTACCAATTTCTTTTTAAGGCTCGGCGTGCTGTCTAAGCACATGGTGTACGAGATTTGTATCGCACGCGACGGATGATGTACCCGGGACTTGATTCTATTTTATAATAATCTATCAGATATTAGACGAGCAACCATAGGAATACACTGCTCAGCTAAGTTTTTTCAGCTTTAAGTCAATTAAAAACAGAAGATAAGGAATAGGCAAGGAACTCCGAGGGCTGCTCTTTTCAGTTGAATTACTTTCCTTATTTCTCATTTTAGTTCTTGAAATAGTCTTTCCTAATACACACATCAGCACGATCTAAGGATATTGCACGAATTTTCATACAAAAGAGGTCTGTTTGAGTACTATAATTTTACAATAATATAATACATGGAGGGCTTTAATTTTCAGACGAGCATGTGCTAAACCTGAATTTTAAGTTCTAATAAATAAATTTTGTTTTACGTGAAATTTGTGAAAACACGACGGAAATCTCGAGTATGCTTTTATAGCTTCTCAAACAGACCTCTTTTGTATGAAAAATCGTGCAATATCCCTAGCTTGAGTCTAGGGCCTAGACCGTGTTGATGTGTACTTATAAACGCGAAAGTTTGTATGTATGGATTTAAGGATGTTTGTTACTCTTTCACGCTTAAACGGCTATGTATAGACTACGTTAATTACGTATTTTAAGAATTGATGATACGCGCAACCTAGTTTAACTAATGGTGCATAATACAAATAAAAATTGACAGCGGTCGGGTTTTATTTCCAATATAATTTCCGGCTACGTATTAATCTTGACACATCGTAAGCACTAACACTTACAGGCTGGCCCTAATAAAATTTAATAAAATTTGGTATGGAGGTAGCTGACACCCTGGATTAACACATAGGCTTCCTTATTTTCCCAAATTCCCACGGGAACGAAGTCCCAGGCGGAAAGCCAGTCTACAGTAATATTATAAAGAGGAAAGATTTGATTGTTTGCATTGAATAGGCTCCGAAACTATTGGACCGATTTCAAAAATTATTTCACCATTAGAATGCTACATTATCCCTGAGCAACATAGGCTACATAATTTTCCCGAATTCCCACGGGAATGAAGTCCCGAGCGGGATGATAATGTTAAATAAAACAGACACTACTTGACAAGTAACAAATAACTTACCTTTCTGAATTCGTCTGAGGCTACGTCGGCAATCTGCTCGCAAACATATTTCTCGTCCTTATTGTCGCCGGGGTTCAGGCATTCACCCATGAACTGAAAATTAAACAAATACCTATTAGTGAATCGTCCGAAATTACCGTATGGGGTGACTTTATTGGGGGATTAGTTATAGAAACTTTAGGGGGTGACCCTAACAACTTTTATATCGGTCCCATATAAAATTGAATAAAGAAAAACAACGGGTTGCACTCCGGGAGTGCCGGCAGAAGTGAAAACTTGAACATTAACGTTGTGCATTAATATTTAATTTTTTCTATGCTGACACCGGATGAAATCTTGACTTTTGCTGTTTTAATTTCCTATATTTCGTAATTCCTTACGAATTTTCGATCAGGGTCACGTGTCCTGACGCGAGTTTAACATTTTTTACTCATACTTCAAAGTGCACAACTCCACTAAAGAAGTTTTCACTTCAAAAATCGACTTCTCATACGTAGGTAAATCAGCTAATTGCAAAAGTTGTTATTTTTTCAGAGGCGAATTATTTTTTTCATATTTCAACCTGTAAGAATCGAAAGATTCTCGTATCAAAAGGGCCAGGAGCGAGTGAGACAGAAGATAAATGACTGGAGGGCTAGCGGGCTACCATGGATTATGAAGCCGATTTCGACGCGTCGACAATCGATATCAATTTCATATACAATTTAAAGTTAAGTACCTGAATCAAATGAGGGTCTCTTCTTGTTCTTATTGTGTAAGTATAGTCAAGTGAATGGCGAACTTGGCTAACCCTGGTGTCAGAGTTTTCAAACCGCACAATGGTCTCTGACTAGGTTTTAACGACTGTAGTCAATCGACAACAGCCGGGACAGACAGTTAAACGTGCCCTCCGAAGCACGGAAACGCTCGTGATAAATTACCACTTTGGTCAACCATCAGGTTCCTTGCCTCTGTGTACGTTGCTTAACCTGACTGATCGGTTGAGATCAGCGAGAGCCACTGGGCTACGAGCCTTTGTACTATCTACGATAGACGGAAAGTCTATAAAATTACCTGTATGTATCATCTGTATAGCGCAAGACATTACTATCGTAAGAGACAATACAATATACATATACGTAAGTACTTTATTGCACACCGACCAACACAGTACAACAAGGTACAAAGTAAAAGTTACATCCTTTAAAAACAGAAATAAAGTCATCATCGGTCTATCATCTGTATGTGTACTGACATTCGACGATTCGAAATTTCGTTCGTAGAGAGTAGAACTAAATAAATAATTTTCCACGTTAAAAACATATGAATCACCGACTTTGATCCCATATACAGGGTGTAAAGCTTAGCTTAGCAAATATTTAAATGGTGCAATCTACTTATAACTATCATCAGCTCTACGAAATTATTTTTCCCCGAAAACGTCACGTTAAGGAGTTTTCATTATTTATCTACTTTGGCGCTACGCAACGTATCGCGAAACCGCGCCCCGCGTGCGATCCCCCCGCGCCGCGCTGCTATCGGAGTGCGATGTACATTGCTGGTTTTAGTGTTTTACGCTGTTATTGTTGTTTTTTAATGCAAAATGGATTGTATTTGAATAAAATAATTTCATTTTAAAGGAGAAAATATTAAAAACTTGAAAAAAAATGATGGTCTGAATTCAGGGTTTCAGTTTTTGCTGTCTTTACACCCTGTAAAAAATTTATATGGGACCACCTCTGGAGTATACTCTTTCGAACAAAAAAAGAAATTTGAAAATCGGTCCATAATTGGCGGAGAAATCGGTGAACATACATAAAAAAATATATATACAGTCGAACATATAGAACCTCCTCCTTTTTTGAAGTCGGTTAATAAACTAGTACAGTTGTACCTTATTTGTATTGGAGTGCAATAAAGTATATTAGAGTAAGCGTTAGGTAATGAGTCTTACCAAATCAACAATTTGGTCCACCTCCCTATCCACTGCCTTTTGTTCGGCCTCTGGCAACGTGTACAGGTTTTCGTCCTGCACCTCCAACTTTTGTATCTTTTTCATTTCTATAAAACAAATGATATGATTATCATTACATATTATTATGTATTAACACAGTTTAAGTCGAGGTGGGTCGCAGTTTTTAAAAATTACAAGTGCAAATTACAAAGTTTTAAATAAGAAAGAAAGAAAAAAAATGTTTATTGACGTCATTATACATTGGTAGACAAAATTCAAAGTTATTCTATTCTAGTTACGATCTAATGACGCCAATGGGCCCCCAACTCAGCATAGTTGTGGTTTCAGAAGAATCCACAACGCTGGTCTTCCGTGGGTATACAGTATAACATAAACCAAATAGGTTTTTTCCGCGGTAGTACTGATTTTTAGTAACTGTATGATAAATAAGACGATAGGCGCTGGTGGCGAATTAAGTGAAGTGGGAAATTCATCTTTGAGGCTGCTAACTACGCACACCTTACAAAACTTTTTTTTATTATTATTAAAAATGGGTTCGCTCTTGACCACAATCTAGCCACGTTGCCCAAACAAAATAAAAAAATTAAAGATATCACAAAATTAGGGAGAGAATAAGAGCTAAGCTTATTTATAACTAAACTAGCATCCCGCTCGGGACTTCGTTCCCGTGGGAATTCGGGAAAATTATGTAGCCTATGTTACTCAGGGCTAATGTAGCATCCTATTGGTGAAAGAATTTTTGAAATCGGTCCAGTAGTTTTTAAGTTTATTCGTTACATACAAAAATACAAATCTTTCCTCTTTATAATATTAGTGTAGATTAAAGGAGTAAATACAAATAAAGGAATAAGAGAATAGAATTAGAAACATGTGTTAGACCTTAGTCCGAAATAGGTAACGGGGACAATCTATGAACGGGACGTTTCAACAGCCCTTGTTGAGTTTTTAAATTAACCGCTCTCGAACGAGGCCGTCTTAAAACTTCAGTTACACGACCTAACTTCCACTGCAGTGGCGGTAAGCTCGGGTCTTTAATGATAACTAGTGTACCGATACGAATATTATCTACGGACTTGGTCCATTTAATCGTTGCTGTACGACGTCGACCTTCATGCTTCATGTCTGGTTCACACGCTCAGGTCCAAGACCACAAGTATGGCGGCAAAAAAGATAGGATTTATTAACGAACAGTAACAATATGCATCTAAAAGAGTTACGAGTATTATATAAAAATATGCATCTAAAAGAGTTACGAGTATTATATGTACAACTGACGTCAGCTGACAAGAGTCTGTGTGCATTGCACGTGGTCGGGAATAAGGGGGGGGGGGGGGGCAGACAGTCTTATTCTAACCGGCGCGGCGCGCGGGCACAGTGTTGCCAACTTAGTGCTTTCGGCACTAGATCTAGTGCTTTTTTTCATGTATTAGTGCCTAAAATTCGATTTTAGTTCCTAGTGCCCAATCTAGTGCTTTTTAAGAACTTAGTGCTAAATACAATAGGTATCTAATAAAATTACTTGTATATTCATTTGTTTTAAAAAATGCGCATGAGTGTGTACCCGATTTCTACAATTTTCATAAACAAATGTTGGGATGTGGTGTGAGCATGATAGCTTTATGTGATTATAGTTAAGAGTAACAAAGATGTCCGTACTACGGTTTATTTTCTAGGGGAAATCCCTTAAACCTAAGGAATTCACGTTTTTTCTATTCTTTTGTCTCGGTCAAACTAATAAGTTTTAAAATGAGAAAGAAGAATTAAGATTGCTGGGCGGGGCGGGCAGAATATTTGTGACAATATCGGGATAATTTCTTGTAATCGAAACCGGGTCCATCAACTTCACAATCTAGCTAGTGTTACAGACACTGCAATCAACTCCGACAGCAGCCATGACGACTCGGAATCAGATTTCATTGAATAATTTTTTTTGATGTTTTTTTACGTTTAGCGCCCTTTTTGACACTAAATACAGAAACTAGTGCTTTATCGCTGTTGGTTTAGTGCCTTTTTGAAAATTGGGTTGGCAACACTGCGCGGGCAGTGCCAGGAACTGTCCTGTTGTGTTTCGTTAGATCACCTGGTGCTTGTAATAATTAGTGTTCTGTTCACTCAGAGTGATTGATGGGACGGTAATGAAGCTAAGAAGTGACATCTAGACTGCGCTATAACTATAGACGTTCGACCTACGTGAATCTATATTGTGTGACATGTCAAAGACATAAAGCTATGTTTATTCTAGTGTTTCCGTTGTGTCTGTAATCCACGTATACGCCCACAAAGATGATCAATAAAGAGAAAACCAGTCTCAAAGCAAACACGGTACTAAGTAGACGTATTGCGAATGTTGGGATTCACAGTTAATTGTCGCTAGTTGGGCGTTGATGGCGTCAATCAGCAGTATGAAACCTGCGCGCGATTCGGGAAAGGGGCTTTCATTCAGAGATGGATCGACCGCGCCCACGTGTAGATCGAAACGCGTGGGGTCCTCGGGGACCGATTAGCGGTTTCTTGCGGACTACTTTACAGCTTAAATCCGAGAAAACCAGATCTAAATGTCCGTCATTGTGATTTGCTACTCCGTTATATTGCGACCAACTCGTAAAACTATGAAACGTATAAATCTGTGATATAAGGGTGTTTTCGGACGGATTACAAAGAATGAGACTTTCAGTGATTTTTTGTGAGATTGCTGATCTTACAGACAAACCGATTAAACGGTTTTGTGGGAGTGTTTATATTGTAAGTAATATTTTTGTAATTAATTAATTAAATAATAATTATTTTTATTATCACTGTAGTCAGCGTCGTGCCAGTTATAACATGAGTCAAATATGGCAGGTAACAGCCATGTCTCGGATAGGCAAAAGATGTCATAATTAGAGCTTACAGTACAATACAATACTCTTTATTGCACACCAAAAAAACATAATCATAAACCAAAACACGTTTATCTTATAGTGTACCCACATACAATGCGGCGGCCTTATTGCTATTGAGCAAATTTCTTCCAGGCAACCAAGGGGGCGGAAGCTTAATAAATTCAAACAGAAAGTTTTAGTCTTCGATCTCAATCCACGAACGTTTTGATAAAAAATATTTAAGAGCCATTTTTAATAGAAGTAAACTTATAAAGCTTAGTTTGTTTGTATAACGGAGATACTTTAATGAAATAAGTATTTTACGAGATGGGTACGCAGAGGCGACTGTTTACTATATTGAGTAAAATCGTAACAAGATGTTATAGGTTACATTAGAGTTGTAATATTAAGTGTTTGGATCAATACTGGACAATTGGATTCCTCTAGTGACGAAACTCATGCTTCAATTCGCCGATGTCGTCTTTTACTCCTTGCGAGGGATGACAGATAAAAGTAGCTCTCCACGAATGATGTCGCGAAGGTTCGATTTTGTGATCTTATCTTCGTTCTGAGGTGGGCCTTTTACTCCAGGGTTCTTGCGAGGGTTCGTGTTCTCATTATTCTTGGGAGAATTGCCGCGGCCGTTCATTTTATGAAGTTTAACTGCCTGTCACTTTAAACTTGGGAGTCACAAGTCACTTTACACAGCAAAAATATGTCGACTGTGGTTTTAAATTATATCTCTATATTTACACATTAAAGAGCGTAGATAAATATTTGTGTATAGTATCCTTCTGACGTGTATATTTTGGGTAACACACGCACAATATTAAACGGTATTATCTATTTTTAACCCCCGACGCAAAAAGAGGGGTGTTATAAGTTTGACCGCTATGTGTGTGTGTCTGTGTGTCTGTGTGTCTGTGTGTCTGTCTGTGGCACCGTAGCTCTCAAACGGGTGAACCGATTTGGATGCGGTTTTTTTTATTTACAAGCAGGGTTTTTGGCGATGGTTCTTAGATACGTTTTATCAAAATCGGTTCAGCCGTTTCAAGGTCATCAGCTCTTTTGTTAGCTGCGGTAGGGTTCTTAGACTCTTAATGTGTATTTACTTTACTTTCAAACATACATGTGACCTAAAACTTGAAATACTCATGTATGCTTAATAACTATGCAGGGTTATGGAACTCTTGGTCTGATGCTGCAGCCAGGATATCCAGAACACTAGCACACTCTTAAAAAAATAATAGCAGATATGTCGTGTTTGGACTCGTTTTGTTCAGTATTTGATTCTGCATACAATGCAATGGTGGCAACATGGTGAGCTGATGCTGCGGCCAGGATATCCAGAACACTAGCACATCCTTGAAAAAATAATAGCAGATATGTCGTGTTTGGACTCGTTTTGATCAGTATTTGATTCTGCATACAATGCAATGGTGGCAACACCGTGAGTTAATGCTGCGGCCAGGATATCCAGCACACTAGTACACTCTTAATTATTTTGAAAATAAGTTAAAAATTTTGAAATAAAAATTAAATTAAAAATTTAAAAAACCCCCCCCGCAAAAAAGTAAAGCGGACATTTAAAAAGTAAAAAATAATACCTTTCGTTGAGCCATCAAATTCATTTCAGAAATACCTATATATATATATTTTAATTATCGAAATCGATGGATGGCACGATAGGGTTTGCTCATTAAAATGGCGCTATAATGTCGCGTCGGGGTGCCGCTTTAGTGAATCAGACCATTCATTTGATTGACTATTCACTGATTCACTAAAGCGGTACCCCGACGCGACATTATAGCGCCATTTTAATGAGCAAACCCTATCGTGCCATCCATCGATTTCGATAATTAAAATATATATATATAGGTATTTCTGAAATGAATTTGATGGCTCAACGAAAGGTATTATTTTTTACTTTTTAAATGTCCGCTTTACTTTTTTGCGGGGGGGGTTTTTTATTAATCAAATAAACTACGGAACTATTTGAATGTTGTTTTTAAGTGACGGTACTAAAAAAGTTGTGTTACTCTTTCATGCTCAAACGGCTGGACCAATTTTCATAAAATTTGGTATGGAGGTAGCTGATACCCTCGATTAACACATAGGCTACAATATTTTTCGAAATTCCTACGGGTACGAAGTCCCGGACGGAAAGCTAATATTGAAGGTCCTGATTCACTGACTCATCAACACCTTGGACCTAGAAAGTTGAAATTTTACACAAGGTTCCTTCTAAAATGTTAAAAAAGAAAAAAAATGGCAAAATTCCCAGGGGAACGAAGTATCGGGCATCTTCTAGTAAAAAATATTTTTAAAGAGACTTACCAGTGGAGAGTTTTTTGGCTGAAAAAGAAAATTAAAATATAAAACAACAGCTCTTTATTATATACAGGAAAAAAAACGGTACAGTAAAATTCAAATAGGTACAGTGAAATGTTAGGTTACCCATGTACAGAGGCCAGCGCATCAGGTTACTCCATTTTCATTGCAAAACCGCTCTTATCACAACAACACAACACAGAGTGCACGCGTGTGGTAACCTGAATTGCGGCCGTCCGTACATACAGCAGCACATCACCTTATCCATTTGCACTACGAAAGCAGGCGCTTTTACGAGCGAGATAAGGGCGACGTCAAGGTCAACATGTATAGCCTGATGTACTACCGTGTGTACATAAGAAAGCTATAATTACCTTTCGGCATAATTTTGCGAGGCCTTTGCCCTTGGTTGTTCGTCTCACATTCTTTTACTGAAACAGAATCATTCAGTTACAATGTGGCCGGTAGATGAAAGAAACACAAGTTTTATACAGAACCTAGGAGGATCTAACAAAATTATTTAATACTTTAAATTACATAATTAAACATCCCGTTAATACAGTTTAAATGTCCTTAGTATCTTAAAACCAGTGTTTTGTCGCATTCAGCGGCAAAAATTGTCACTGAGCTACGACCTGTTTCTGCAGCACATTTATATTTTCCTTTTCTTATTTATATCAGCCTAACAATATACAATTTTACTTTATTCAAATAATATTTTTTTATATCTAAATTTTAAATGCGAATTTTAAAATGTTTTCAATTTACTGTGTAACCTTTATTTGCAGAAATAAACGATTCATTTTATGGCCACCCTTTTTTAAAGATGATCCGGCTTAATTGAAAATCATAAAATGATGCAAGTGAAGTAGTTCGATAGAAGGTATTTTCTACTATGCTAATATACACACGTGACATAAATTTGCCATATCTATCTGGATCCGACCTCTCGTTCTAACGCATAGCGTCATTACGGAACAGTTAGAATGACTGAAAACAATATTATCTCACGTGCGCATGCTAGCTGTTAAGCTTACCGCTTGGCCACGACATCGCCGCTCGCGCGACCTTCGTCTGCGGTGGCGACAAAAAAAATGTATGAAGCTACTAAGTAATAGGTAAAACACTTCTTGCGGGGAGGTGCGGCGCGGAAATGCCCGAGCGACCGCGACCGGCGACGAAGCACGTTCGATAGAAAAAAATGTAGGTACTAGATTCGCACAGCGGACGAATTTAGTTTCGAGCGTCCAAAACAAATAAAATGTTGATTTTTCCGCTGCTTAAAGACATTCTAAATACGTCCGACGCGGTCGCCACTGGCGTGTCGTGGCATAGCTAGACGCAAGACACTGATGCGCCGCAAGACGCATCGCCAAATGTCGTGGCAGGTTAGAAGCTTAGGCTGCTTGCATATTGGACCGTACGGAACTTCGTTACGATTGATCGTAATCCACATCGACATCAAGTTGATAAACGCTACGCACTCAAAGGCCCACACTAAGGTTTTCCCTTGTGTCGTGGGTCCCTTGGAACATACACAAAGACACACGCGAACACCCATGACCCGAGAACAAACATCTGCTTTTTACACAAATATTTGCCCCGACTGGGAATCCAACCCCAAGACCCGTCGATCAATAGGCAGGGTCACTACCAATCGAACAAACAGGCCGTCTTTCTGAGTGAAAATTGTGAGTGATTTGAACTGCAAGTGCAAGAGCCGCAACGTAGACCAATCGATCGACATGGTCGTGGGAATCGACGGACGTCGACGTTTCCTCGGAGCAGCAGCAACACAAGTGAGGCGAGCATCGTTTTCTAATGACACGGATTTTTCCGTCCAGTCACGAAACCGTCTTAGAGCGTGGTCTAACGGCTCATTAATCAATGACTCGTCTTCTGAGTTATGTACATTTTAGTTGCACACAAACTGATGCTTAAAAAATCACGAGGAAACCTGCACATACAGGAGACTGAATAAGTAACCATAATCCAATCCTGCATGACGATTTATGGATGAAACTTTTAAACACTGACAAACGCGGGTGGTATTATTTTAAAAAAGATACCACGAAATTATCATTACATTCCATAATGATAATTTCGTGGTATCTTGTTTACCATCGTAACCAGCTTATATACATCCCACCAGTGGGATGTCGGTTACGATAAGTACTTTACATCTTATGAGACCCACAAACTTTATCGTATTCCCTGTTCAATGAATTCAAAGAACAAGATCGTTTATCAATACAGAAAAGCTCTTTGGTCATAAAATAATGGTCATAAAATGACCATCACTTCGTCTCTTTCCAGCTCTGTGTCCTTTCTGGTAGATGATATCAAGATTTAAAGGCAAACATTTATTGTGTAAAACAAATATTTTTTGCTAGCACGATCACACTTTTGCCATTTGAATCAGCGATAGGCCGCAATTTTGCGTTGCGTCATTCGTTGACTGCAGTAGGTATGTAGTGAAAAATGCTATTCGTTTTCCAATTTGATTGTTATTTTGCATCCTGAAGTAAAGATTCCTCAGACGGATGCTATAAACAACAACTGAACAAACTGAAAAACTTTTTCGGATTAACATACTGCAAACTGCGATCAATAAAGTCGGCCCTTCAAAGTAACAGGCTGATTACAATGACTATCGAATATCAATTTCTGGGGAAAGTTGCCAAGCATCTAGGAAAGAGAAATCGAGGTTTAAGGGTTTGGAATTTAGCCTTGTATAAGACAAACACATGTAAAATCCCATATTTCTTAGAGCTTCACTTCTGATGCTGTCTACATAGCACGAGACAGGGCAAAATATAATCTGAAATACATAGTCGGTTTTTAACGTTATGTCTTTAACATTTTGCCAAAGACTTAGAGTGACTTCACGTTCCGATCAAAATCGTTTACTTTTTTACAGTAGAACGCGAGATGAACTAGTAAACTCTTGTAAAGTTTTGCGAACGAGTTTCAGGAATATCCACTACAAGTTCATTTTTGTATCGTACTGCGAAGTTGATTGAAGCAGCACAATAATCAAACTTAAACTTCAATGAACATCCCTGCAACGAAGCATCAAACTAATCGTATAAAAATATTACGAAATTACCTGCCATGAGAATTTCCTTTGGATACTTTTCGTCTTCCAGTGTAGTATACACGAATTTGAAGTCATCTGATTGAGGATGCAGCTCTCGGAGCTTATCAACAATTTCAGAAGTAAAAAATTTCGTTCCCAGCATCCCCTCTATGAGTACTTTGACTTTATCTCGCAAGACCTTGAATATTTGCTCCTTCTTCTCTTTCAAAGGGGAACAATCTAGGTCTATGTTAGCTACCATTTGTTTAGTGATAGTGATTGCAGCACTTGTTCGTTTTCTCTGTTCTTTCTTCCAAAAATGCGCAGAGATTGGTCTCAAACCTTCACTCGTTGTCGGTCGTGGTTGAGGTGGGTTCGGCGCATTCGGACGACTAGGCTGTTGAAATGCGGCTTTCGGACGTATTGGTCTTTGCATCTGTTGATTAGGAATATTGGGACGAAATTGTTTCTTGGGTTGTTCAGATCCTTTAAACTGAGGCCCTCTAAACGGAGACTTGCGTTGTGCTCCAGAGGGGTTCCATTGATTGTTGGGTTTTTTGAAGGGTTGCGCTGAAGGTGCCACCTTCTTAGGCGGCGGGTTGTCAGTTTCCCATCTAGGAGCAACCCGTTTAGGTGCTACGCGGGGCCCTTCCCTCCTATTGCCCCCTGGTATTTGTGGTGGCGCACCTATAAACCTCTCTTGTTGTGGGCCACCTCTCTGATTGTTTTGAGGGCGAGGAGGTTGATCCCACCGCGAGGCTGGATCTCCACGTTGTGGTTCTTTAACATGACTGCCGAAAATACTCAGGTCCTGATTAGGAGTTGAATAGTTATTGAAATTTGAGTCTTGCTCACGAGTGAACCGACCAAAGTGCTCGTCAAACCGATTACTGTTATATTTGTCGAGCGATTTATTGGTATAGAGATCACGCGCGTTTAAATGGTCGCGCGGGGGCGATGGACTGCGCTGCCTTGAGATTCTAGATTCAATCTCGTTTTTTGTACGTTCCCATCTAGAAACCTCACGATCGAAATCATTAGATCTTTGACCGCGTGGGGGGGAATACGCGCGCTGTCGATCCCCAAACGATGAATGCTGCATGCTGTCAGAACGATTATTATTTACGTTCCAACCTTGATCATTTTGCTGATTCCTTTCGGATCCAAAATTAAAACGAGGTTCTAACTGCGGTTGAACCTCAACCATTTGAGGCATCATTGACGGTACTTGTTGCTGGACACCATATCCCAAAAAGTTTTTCTGTGGAAGAAGTAGTATTAAATATGTAGTAACACTAAAAACGACTGTGTTCCAAAACCGAAATATGTATTTTAAGAAGTTCTTGTTTTGACAATCTCAACACATAACAATAACTTAATGTCACATCTTGATGTCATATCAATTTGTGGCAAGACAAATCGACATATAGGCCAAAACTAAACGGAGACTTAAGGTTCAGTTTTAGTTGCAATATTCAAGATAATAATGGATTTAAATTTTGTAGTGACCGTACTATATGATTATCATAATATATTTTAAAGATCATGCGCAAACCTGACTTAAATATTTTACATTTATAACTTGAAATTTTTTTTTTATGAGATGGGTTAACTCTTGGCCCCAATCTTAACCAAGGTCATAGATGAGGTCGACGATGGAGCGAGTTAACCCAGAAAAAATCTAATTAAGGCACTGGTACTCCCACGCACCGACGGAACACAGCAAGCTGGATAAAATGGCATGTTGGATAAAATATGTAAAATTATGTTTAAGGAAAATCAAAACAGCGCTTGCAATATTGCTCAGAACAGCGCTTGCAATAGTGCTCAGAACAGCGCCTGCAACAGTGGAAAAGGGCGCATTATCATATCGCCCCAGGAAACACCACTTTACAGCAGACACTGAATTTGTGCAAAATATCAAAATCAGAATAACAAAACTGCTCTTCTGACTCAAGGAATGACAGTTTTTTTTGTGATGGAAAACACTGATTTGAAATTATTCAAGTCTTGTGAATCATCACTGGAATGGTGTCGTAGGTAATCTGGTTACGTCTATGTAGAAAAACAATATAGCAGTTCAATCTGCAATTCCAGATATATTGTAAACTTGAGCAGGGGACAGTAGGGAGCTATCACATCGCTGCAAGTCGATGATGACAAACGATGAACGGCTTAGACTCCACAATGTCGTACATTTCAGCACTTGGTTTACACCTTCAGTTAAAATCACTTTTTGCAGAAGCAAAGCATGTATCACGCCTCGAGATCGGCTTCACGATCCATGGTAGCTCCCTCAGAGGCCTTCGATTTTTTTTAAAGTGTAGAGCCCAAAGCTTCCCCACAATACTTATCGAAGTTCCGCGCGACGTGGGTGTTAAGAATAACCGTGCACACGTTTAATTCGCCTAAATATGGTGCTTTGGAACATTCGTACTGACCAGGGCAAACGGTGCGGCGTTATTACGCGAGCATAATCTGTAGTTTCTTGGGCGTTATAATTATGCGATTTATAATTATGGGTAATAGGGTGGCGTGTATCAGTACACGATGCCAAATAGTCTAATTGACTTCCAAATGTGTCAATGATATCGCGCCACATTTCTTTTGAGTTTTCACCATTTTTGTTAATGTGGAATTGCAGTAATCGGCAGTATACTTAGGCCGAAATCAAAAGTCATGTAAAATTGCCGCGTGTACCTAATTGTAATAAATGAGTGGAACTAACAAACTGAATCCTACATTAACGTGCACCAAAGGCGTTGGTAATCTCAGCTAAATGTTTTGTATGTTCTTGTAACAGATTTCCACCCATTTCTATTTAGTTTTTTTTTTTTCTTCGTGATGGAAGGATATTTTACGGGTTTCTGTAATCTTGTGACCTGAAAACAGGGGGAAAGCTAGCTCTTGCTCAGTTGTAATCTCTGTCTGAGATAACGACCTTAAGTCTCAAGATCCTGTAATCTCCATTTTGTGATAACACATCTCAAATGGCTTGTGCTCTATGGCTTGTATATCTATTGAATATTGCAACTTTACTGTGTACTGAGGTGCTAAGCCGCCATTAAGTCTACATACTGTCGACTTAATTGGTCTGGTATCAATAAGTCGACATTAGATACGTCTGGTATCAATAAGTCGACATAAGGCGAGTTATAGTAAGGCTTGATATAGACCTAAGGAAATAACACATCTTACTGTTTTTCAGCTAGCTGGGTATTTCCAAGATTGTTGGATCTCAAAGTTTGTGGGAAGACCCTGGGTTGTTTGCTTATTTCGTAATTATTAGTAACTTTTGTCTCGGTTGCCAGGCTTTACATTAGAGTTTTCCTATGTTGTGTATAAGCCACATAAAGATTAGATCTGTCACTCATTCATAACATAGCAGTGCCAGATACTATCCTCACTGCGATATTTTCAATACAATTGTTTGGAAAATGGCGCGGGCGGCGTCCACAAGCGTGATTTTTCCAACAAACATACGCTCACGCCTAAAATCCCTATCGGGACAGGCAGAGCATCAGTAGTTTAAAACCCACTAGATACCACATTTGACATAAATTCGGTTATAAGACGAAATATGATGTAAGTTTATCCAATGTCTGAGTATTTTAATCAAAATTAAAATATAGAACGGCAAAGTCGCCAATATGAAGTAAAGAAACCCTTAAAGGGTTGTAATACGTCAGAGCCTCGTCCGATACACGGCTAGCGGGTGAAGATGACGATTTTAGAGCACTAAGATGTTATGATCCCACACACTTTATTTTGAGCTGCTCGAATATTAGTCAAATGACAATGTTGCTTGCCAGAAATGCGGATTTATCCATGAGACCTCACTTGCCTGTTTTGCTTGATCAGGATGGAATCAAAAATAAATACATACTGCCAAAATATTCTCCTTCTTAATGACAAGTCGTTTGAATGAAGATATATTAAAACATCCTTTCTAATATACAAAATGTAACAAAGGATTTTCAATATCTTCATTCAAACGACTTGTCATATTTTTACCTCTCAATCCCATTTTTGGGCTTAGTCCTTGTTATTGTATGCCTCATGATTCATAATGACCCAACATCATTTGGATATCACTCATTGAATATAACAATAACTGTGACCTCTTTTTCATTTGAATATAACTGTGACCTCTGCAGATCTATTGTGATCAAGCCCCTTTTATCCATGTTCTTTATACTTTATTGTACACATATAGATATAAATTACAAAAGAGAAAGGAATGTACAATGGCGAGCTTACGTATACACATTGTCACAGTACCTACTTATTGTTCAATTGTCAACAAAATTATGAACAAAAAAGTTGTCTTACCTCTGGTTGAAGTGTAGGCATGGTGTACATTCCCATGTTGGCTAAATTATAGTTCATCATGAAAGCCATGGGATCCATTTTGACCATGGCTGGGTTTTGAAGAATGCCTTGGAAACCTGAGTTGCCTTGGAAGCCCAAAGGAGCTTGGGCAGAGCTGCTTTGACTGGTAGCCTCATTGGAAAAGTCGCGTTGTGGTGCCGATTGGAAGTTATTATTGCTCCATTGGTTGGGTTGAAATGGCTGGTAGTTAGGCTGGCGGGATTCTTCAAGAAGATTTCTCGTGGAGCGATAAGGTTGCTCTGATGCCTATATAAAAGATTATACCTATTTAAGCCGTTCTCAAGTTATAGCATGTCGAGAAGAAATAGGGGTTCATACTTATAGAGATTACGATTGATGTAACATTAAGAGATGGCGCTACAGTACCAACAGGTAATAGGTACTGGCAATAGATATATGAACGGTAATGATATGGTAATTTTGGGGTAAGTGTACCGTAAATATGCCAAGACGACTTAGCAACACTGCCGCAGCTTATAACTGCAGGGTTGGTGTTCTGTAGGTTACATATGTATGTATTACTTTTTCAGGTGTCGCAAAAGGGGCAGCCATACAAAAAAAGTATTTAAAAATCTTCATGTGTTACCTTCTTCTGCCTCACATCTTCGACATACAGCTGCTGCCCGGCGAGATACAGGCCATTTATTTTTCTCACCAAGATGGCAGCGTCGCCGTCGTCCGCCAAACCAACTGTTACTTTCCTAAAACGACCCTCGCTGGTCAAGTGATCTAGAATTATCTCATCAAGACCACATTTCGTTTGAATCAGGGTTTTGATATCACCATACTTGATCTAAAAAACAAAATTACTAATCAGATCGATAAATCAAAGATATCGTAAAACAAAGTGAAATTATTTTCTACTTACGTTATTAGGTAAGTTATGTATTACCAGCAACATTATAACAAAGAAATAGTTACATTCAATTAGAAATTAATTTTATTTTGACATAAAGTATTCACTTCACTTTTTGTGATTAACGAATAGAATATATTCACAGCACGGAACACAGAGCAGCCATGCATCCGTCCGTCCGCAATCCGCATCCTCCGCAGCAGTGTTGCCAAGTCTTTTTGGGTCCAAGTCACCAAAAATTTGGCGCAAAATCATCGCAAAATATCCTAAAATCACCTAATTTTTTTTTCTGTAAAGTAGCCTAAAATCTCCAAATTTTAAGTCAGGTAGCCCAAAAGGGCTACTTAATTTTATACTAGGAATGGAGTCATCAATATCAAACTTCGTCAGAATTAAAATACAGGTATCATAAAAATATTTATCAATAGGCTACGTATACAAAATTTTAAAAATGTTCTTATTTTTTTGTATTATGTAATCCCTTTTTTTGTTGAAAAATAATAATAATAATAATTTCTATACTTTTCACTTCACTACACCGCTCCTCTACGGAATCCAAAGCTTTCATCCCCTTACCATTTTAATTTTATATGGGAACGAAAAAAAAACATCAAATGGTTTTCATAAAAAGAAATTGATAAATGGTTTTTTTTAGCTGAAGGCTTGGCAAAAGAAAAATTCGCATAATTCCGTACAAGTGCTAGATTAGCGTAGTGAGATTGTAAAAATGTATATCTCTTTGATTTCTTAGCAAAAAAAAGTTATTTTGTTTTTGAGAAAAAACCCTTAATCCTATATTATAAATATATAATAATCCTATATATGCCCTAATAAAAATATTATAAATAAATTTACATTTATTTATAATATTTTTATTAGGGCATATATAAATTATGTTTATTATTATTTATATTTAGTTTCGTAAGAATAATGTTTATAATTTATTATTTTATCTTTCACCTCGAATGAGGTGTGCACCTACCACTCATTCTCACCAATCACCCTAAGGTTGACTGGTAGATAATGCCATTGGGCATTAAGTCCGCCCTTGTACTTTTAGTGCATTAAGTAAAATAAATAAATAAATGGAAAACAGATAAATTTAAAAAAATTCTGATATTGTTAGACATAGCCTATTTTGAGGGTTTGATATAATGCAAAGTTTATTTTCTTCTTTTTGGAGCATTAAATGGAGCATTTAAATAAAAAGCGCTTTTTAATTTTTATTTTTTTTACTATTAATTTATTGTTTACTTTTTAGTTGTCCCTGAAGATATTTCTGAGTCTGTTTATTTCAATTAATGCGTTATTTGTCATGGTCGTCTGCTTGTTACTTCAAAGGAGCCTATACTCAATGGGGCTGTTTTTTTTTTATTATACAGTCCCATCGACCACTCCAGCTTCATGATCAAATCCTAAACATCACTTAAGATGAAAGTGCTTGTCAAAACATATCAAACAAGCCCAAATTCGATAGGGTTGTATAGTTTTATTACAGAGTCCCGACGACCACCTTTCAACTCAATGATCAGACCTTACGATGAAGTGCTTATCAAGACAAATCAAACCAGCCCAAACTCGATGGGAGTTGTGCTATTTTATTACAAAGTTCCTTGGACGACCTTTCTGCTTCATCACTCGACCCTGGACATTGTTTACGATAAAAGTGCTCGTCAAAACAATTTAACGAGCCCAAACTCAATGGAGTTGTGTTGTTTCATAACTAGTTCCTTTGCTCACCTTCCGGCTCCATCATCAGCTAAATTCAATGAGTCCATATTATTTCATTGTCATTTGATGTATGTCAAATTTGAGCTCATTCAGTGAAGAATAACTTTTTTCAGTTACAAGATTTGACCCGTAGAAACACAGTTAAATAAACACAAACAAGTTAAATGAAAGTTTTGAAAATTGTAATAAAATCTACTTATTCTGATTTTAAACTGAATCTAATTTAATAAAAAAATTATTATTCATTAAACCAAGAATTACACAGTAAAAAACTTAGGGCTATGTGTACAAAATAAAAGGGAAAACTTAACACTATGTGCCTGAACTAGGTTATTTAATATTACCTGTATCATTACTTGTAGTCATCATCTATCTACCAATATAAAGATATACGGGACTTCTTACATTTTCTAATTGTATCTTGAGCAACTGTGATATGTACTGTACATACACATACATAATCAAACGCAGATATTAGAATTATAAAAATATCAAAAGAATCTACTCATGTAGCCTAAAATCGCCAGTTTCTTTTTCTGAGATAGCCTAATTGGCGACCGGTCGCCAATCGCTTTTTTTGGTGCCCCGGCAGCGGCACCCCCTGAGATAGCCTAAATGGCGAAAAATCGCCTAACTTGGCAGCACTGCGCCGCAGAAAAACGTCACAGACTAACAGAACTCTTTTTTTTCTTAAAATTATCGGCAAAGGAGGTTTAAATCATACAGCCACTTATAAGTTTTTTTTTGTCATACTTGACCATACATACAATTAAAATAAATTTGTTAAAAAAAACCCAGCTAAAAGCGTGTCGGGCTAAGAACATCGTAGGGTTCCGTAGTTTGCGTAATAGTTTAGAACAAAAATGCAGAGTTCATGGTTAAGGAAATAATGACTAAAAACGAGCCCACAAAGGAAGATGGTAACTAAAGGATTTCTAAAATCCTGCGTCACAATCACAAGTAGGGCTGCCATCCGTCCGAGTTTCTCCGGATTTGTCCTAGTTTGGAAGACGTCCGGGGATCGTCCGGGCGGGGATTAAATTGTAGTCCAGGTGCAAACTGTTAAAAAAAGGTTAAAAAATAAAGCAAAATTACTCACTTTTCGTCACAAGAACGATTAAACACACTATTTCATGCAACAAAAGAAAATTAAAGTTGTCTAAGTACGGAGTAAAATACATTTTAATCAAGATGTAAGTGAATGAAAAAAGTATAGAAATGTTCGGGGTGAAAGCTTCAAAATCCGGGGAACTTACGCTTCCGGTCCTGGGGGGCAGGTTTTAGGGATGGCAGCCCTAATCACAAGGGAAGTTATAATAGTACATTATGATACAAGTGTACTTAGTTGGATATTACATAAGAGGCGAGTTTAGAGCCCGAGCCGAAGACGAGGGCTCAAAAGAGCTGAGAATGTAATATTCAATGCGCACGCGTATCATACGACGTTTTTCAACACATTTGCGAGGAAAGAAATAAAAATAAACTTTCCTTTGAAAGAAGACTTTTTTTTATTGTATTTCTTACAATAATAACAATCTGACGAATACAAATGCCGTTTGTTAAAACCAAGTGAAAACATCTGAAAAGAGGCGCGATTATTTTTTTCTTTTTTCGCTCGCAAAATAAGATTCACATTGACAAGTATGCCATACAGCCCAATAATAAAAAAATACTTTACTATATATTTTCACGTTTTAGCATAAATAAATAATAATTTTCTGTTCAATTTAAATGATTTAGTGGAATTGTATTTTTATTTACAAATAGATTCATATTTACACTTAATTTTAAATATGAAATAAGATCTGATCTCTTTGCTGAAATTTAGAAAAAAAAACTTTACATACTAGTTTTTTTTTATTACTCACGGGCTGGGTAAAACATATCAATATGAACCTTAAAACAATGACATAAGACCCACTTTATGAGCAAATGTGTTGATTTTTTTAAAATCTATTTGTGAACCACTTCGCGTTGATGCAAACGGTTGTAATAAAGTAAACTAGTGTTACGTGTCACTTGTAATAAACTGAAAATGGGTGAATTATCGTTACGGAGATAGTCTTCGTCTTCTTCTTAGATAAAATCTCCAAATAATATGCAACGGCCGTTACGTGATCAAGGGCAGATACAGCCTTAGTGTACGGAGGGGGAGTAGCGGTTATTGTAAGGTTTTATATCGACCAGTATATTTCAGTTAGTGATACCAGCACCAAATTTCAGGATGTTGTTAAACATGCTATTTTATGTAAAAAACCGTCGGGACCCCATCTGTAAAGTACCTGGATCCGGAGATATGACGTCATCTTTTTTTGTATGAAAAAAAAAAAGTTCTGAAACCCATCGTGTGTGGTATCAAATTAAAGGGCATTTTGAGCTGATTCTAAAAATATATCACATCATCACTTTATAGTCACAAATTTCAAATAAAAATAAACATAATTTTTAAAACATACCAAGTTTAGGCTACTGCAGATGCGACACTGTTCAATATTTTTTTTGTAATATATACCTCAAATGATACATAACATCCTCATATAGAACCCCAAGGAACCGATTTGGAAAATACTAACATTTAGTATTTTTTTAAAATTTTTCATTTTTTGCAAAGTGAGGTACTAAAACGATCATAAATTTTAAGTTATTTTCGAGCCACTAAGAGGAACAAGGAATGTGAGATGCAAAAAAAGGACCTCTTCCTTTTACGTTTTCCATCTAGCTGGCTAGTGATTCTAGGAAGTAGTGAATACATAGTATCTCAAAGGGTGCAGTTTAAATAATTTTTCATACATCTAGCACTAGGACAGAATAATAATAATAAGAATAAGCAGATGCAAGACTATTTTGCACGCTGCAGACGCTGCACAAAACGATCACAGTAATGTGATCATTAAAACGGTCGATTCTGATGTGCTCATTATAGCCATCTTTGCTTTTTCAAAGATTCCTGACTTACAAAAGCTGTGGTTAGAATATGGTACGGGAAAAAATGTAAAATACTTGCCCGTCCATGATTTCTGCACTTTTCTTTCCAATTAAATGGCAAACTTGATGCCATTTTTCCACGCTTTTACCGGCTGTGACACGGTGTCATAATTTTGAGGAATTGGAAAGAAAAGTGCATGGAAGACGTGGTTGCTATTACGAGAGGTGGACGCAGCCTTTGAATTATACTCGCGTGGAGAGGAACCGTTGGTAACGAATGAGGAATTTGACTTGCTCGAAAAATTTGTAGTGCTAATGTACCATCCAACCAGTGACTCTTCCAGGGTGAATACAAAAAGGAGAGTGCTTTTCACCAAAAGGAACCGATCTATAGAAAACATACCTCCGACGCAAGATGCACTGCTGCAATACCTAAAACGAGCCATTTTACAGACGAATATTTGGACAAATTGTCTCAACCATCACCCATTTCGAATGGACCCTTGCAACTGGTGTTGGGAGAGTAAAAACAGCGCGAACGGCCTTCTGCAGTATACGCCTGTGTGGAAAACTATCCCTGACTCCAGCAACATCTGCAAGGAACTCTTAGCGTGTAAATGTAAAGAGCGGTGCACGAGATGTAGGTGTGTAAAAAACTATTTAAACTGCACGCTACTTTGTGCTTGCGAGGGATCATGCTCAAGAGAAAATGATCAATAACAATAATATTTATAAGTATCAAAATTCGTCAAAAATAAAGTAGTCTTCCTTTTGTTTGTGCTAACTTCAGATAAGTACAGATACCTACTTTTATTTTCCGTCCTAAACATAGATTGTATCCATCCCTATCTGAGGAGGAAGGTGGGGGACGGGGCTAGGACTATATCCTACTTACCTAATATACCCTGCCTAATAAGATTCTAGCGTTACAAATTTTGCAGGAACGTTGCAGTATATTTTGAGGGGAATTTCCCCCCTCCTCCCTCTCCTTGTCAGATAGGGACGAGAATGAGCTTTTCTTGCATCTCACATTCCTTGTCCCTCTTAGTGGCTCGAAAATGACTTATCATTTATGATCGTTTTAGTACCTCACTTTGCAAAAAATTAAAAATTAAAAAAAGTACTAAATGTTAGTATTTTCCAAATTGGTTCCTTGGGGTTCTATATGAGGATGTTATGTATCATTTGAGGTATATATCACAAAAAACATATTGAACAGTGTCGCATCTGCAGTAGCCTAAACTTGGTATGTTTTAAAAATTATGTTTATTTTTATTTTAAATTTGTGACTATAAAGTGATGATGTGATATATTTTTAGAATCAGCTCAAAACGCCCTTTAATTTGATACCACACACGATGGGTTTCAGAACTTTTTTTTTATACAAAAAAAAAGATGACGTCATATCTCCGGATCCAGGTACTTTACAGATGGGGTCCCGACGGTTTTTTACATAAAATAACATGTTTAACAACATCCTGAAATTTGGTGCTGGTATCACTAACTGAAATAATTTTACCTAACAATATAGACTAGAGGGTGCACAAAGTGCAAGGGACTCAAGGTAATGAGCGAGCGTAGCGTGAGAGATTTTTTTTAAAAATAAATGCTACCTAAACACTCAAATGCCTACACATTAGTCCATGCCTACACTAAGGTTTTCCCTAGTGTCGTGGGTCCCCCCTCGGAACATACATAAAGATAACACACAAACACCCATGGCTCATGACCCCCCGAGAACAAACATCCGCTTTTTACTCAAACGTTTGCCCCGACTGGGAATCGAACCCAGAGACTCGACCAAACCAGCTGTCATATTGGCCCGAGTCTCAAGTTAATTCCTACGGTTATCTTTACTCTTAAAAGGAACTCGGTTCTTTTCTGAGTATCAAGGCCGGAATCCACTTTTATGTGATAGGACTCGCGCACGAAGGGTCTGTACTATTATTTATAATATCTAGCAAAAAACGGAAAAGTATGGGAGCCCCAGTCTGACTCGCACTTGGTCAGTTTTTTAGTATTTGTTGTTTTAGCGGCAACAGAAAAACACCATCTGTGAATACCTCAACTGTCCAGTTATCACGGCTCATGATCATGAGACACAGCCTGGTGACAGACAGATAGCGAAGTCTTAGTAACATGCTCACGTTTTCCCCCTTTGGGTACGGAACCCTAAAAATCAGACCAGCGTCAATGTCAGAGTGTGATCATAGGTCAAAGTTGGGTCAAAGGGTTCAAGGTTGTCGTAAAAATAGCCAAAACAAATGAAAATTGAAAAAAAAATCATTTGTTTTGGCTATTTCTACGATAACCTTGAACTCTTTGACCTATGACCACACTGGCCTTGACGCTGGTGCTACTCTGAGTTTTAGGATTCCTTAGGTACCCAAATTGTGAAAATGGGAGCCTGTTACTAAGACTTCGATCTGTCTGTCACCAGGCTGTGTCTCATGAGCCGTGATAGCTGGATAGTTGAGGTTTTCACAGAAGGTGTTTTTCTGTTGCCGCTTTAACAACAAATACTAAAAAACTGACCAAGTGCGATTCAGACTGGGGCTCCCATACAACAATCGTGATTTTTTGCCGTTTTTTGCTCGATATTATAAATAATAGTAAAGGGTTCTTCGTGCGCGAGTCCTATCACATAAAAGTGGATTCTGGCCTTGATACTGTCCTCAGAAAAGTACCTACCGAGTTCCTTTTATGAGTAAAGGTAACCCGTAGGAATTAACTTGAGACGGGGCGATATGACAGTTGGTTTGGTCGAGTGGTAATGGAGCTGCCTTTTGATAGACGGGTCCTGGGCTCGATTCCCAGTTGGGGCAAACGTTTGAGTAAAAAGTTGATGTTTGTTCTCAGGTCATGAGTCATTGGGTGTTTGTGTGTTATCTTTGTGTATAATGTTCCGAGGGACCCACGACACAAGGGTAAAACCTTAGTGTGGGCATTTGAGTGTGTAGGTAGCATTTATTTTAAAAAAACATGGCACTTTTTTGTGCGTGCCGGCCGTTGCATATTTAGATTTTGTGATCTGTGGTTGCATATTATTTGGAGATTTTATCTAAGAAGAAGACGAATACTATCTCCGTAACGATAATTCACCAATTTTCAGTTTATTACAACTAACACGTAACACTAGTTTATTACAACCGTTTGCATCAACGCGAAGTGGTTCACAAATAGATTTAAAAAAATGCAATTTCCCTTGTGATTGTGACGCAGGATTTTATAAATCCTTTTTACCATCTTCCTTTGTGGGCTCGTTTTTAGTGATTATTTCCTAAACCTATACTATTACGCAAACTACGGAACCCTACAATGCTCGTAGCCCGATACGCTTTTAGCCGGTGATGAATAAGTGGCTGTATGATTTAAATCTCCTTTGCCAATAATTTTATGAAAAAAAAAATCCGATGTAACCAGTGTTGCCGTTTTAGCGACTTTGTCGCTAGATCTAGCGGATTTTTGAGGTTTTAAGCGACTTATTTTTAAGACTTAGACCCAAAAAAATATTTTAGCAACTTCTGGCGACTTTTTAAATAATTCTTAATATTTTTAAAGGAAAATAATAAAATATGAGCATTTTATCACTCTGTCTATTGGTGACACACAGGGAAAATCCCTGAGGCAAGAAGCTTATACTGGGTGAAAACAAACCTCCTAGCTATATTCAAAATCCTGAAGATCCTGAACTACGCCGGGTCAGATAGGGTTGAGGGTCAAAAAAAAAAACCCAAAGCTGGTTTTTGGTATGTACGTTCCTACAGGTCCTAGAAGTAAGATCCTAGAGTTCCTCACATGGGGAGTGCCGGCGTCCCCCCCTCCCACCCCCCAAAAGGTCCCTTTTTCCAGTTATTGTTGTTTTATTCAAAATCTAAGCATGCTAGGCTCAAACTGTCAAAGAGTCAAATAATTTGTATTAAAATACCTATCGATCGATGTAACAATCATTTTTGTAGAGCCTTTATTAATTATACTGTGATTGATCAAAGTCCGAAAAAAAATTCAAAATGCGTTTTTTCCTCAAACTTTGCAATTTTCTCAAAAAACTGTGTAAGCTATGCCAAAGTTGTCTATGAACAAATTGTGCCTTATATATTAGTTTACAAAATGAGACACTATTTTTGAAAATCACAATATTATTTAAAAAGTTACAGAATTTTTTATCTTACAAAATACAAGATTCCAAATTACATAGTAGTTAAATACAGTGGTACATGGGGTATTTAATACTAAAATGTCGAGTTATAATATTTTAGTTAGTAAGAACAGTAATTACCCAATGCGTCCATACAAAAACCACTGTTATAATGTTACTAGTTGCAATACTAAAATTTTAAAAAGAAAAAAATTTTTTTTTTGTTATTAATTTTATGATTTTCGTAAAAACTATTACAGGGACATCAAAAGTTTCAACAAATACATTAATTATGGATAGATTATGTACGTATCTTTAAAATAAGATCCTATTTACTTCAATCGCCAGAGAAATAGAAAAGTTACAGATGGTTTTTTTTTACGAATTTCTCACTAATGAGGTAGGTAGTAGTAAAAAAAAATTATTACATGGAATAAAAATATCATAATTACAAATGTAATCATATCATTATATTGTGTATTAAATTACTTATCCAACCGTATAAAAATCGTTATCATAGAGCCATTACTTTTGTCACAATACTTGGACAAAGTTTTAACAAAAAATGCAAAATGCGCTTTTTTCCTCAAAGTTTGCATATTTCTCTGAAAATTATGCGATCTATGGAGAAGTCGTCTATGAACACATTGTGCCCCATATACTTATCTACAAAATGAGACCCTATTTTTGAAAATCGCTCCATTATTAAAAGAGTTACACTATTTTTTATGTGACGAAAAATATGGCTCTAAAATACATAGTAGTTTATAACATTGATACATGATGTACCTAATACTAAAATGTCGAAAAATTTTACTTTAGTTAGTAATTACAGTAATTACCTAATATGTATATACAATAATCATTGTTATAAAGTCTCTAGGTTTAATACTAAAATTCTACAAAGTTTTTTTGTTATTTTTTTTTATATGAATTTCGTAATTTTCGGAAAAACTATTACAAGCACATAAAAAGTTTCAAATGATGTACATGTTTTGGAATGATTATGTACGTATCTTTAAAACAAGACCCTATTTACTTAAATCGCTAAAGAAATAGAAAAGTTACAGATGATTTTTTACCCAAATGCTCAGTAATGAGATAGGCAGTAGTAAATAAAAATTATTATATGGAATAACAATAGCATAATTACTGATCATATAATGTCATTGTATTGTGTATTGAATTACTTATTCAACCGTGTAAGAATCATTATCATAGGGCCATCACTTTTATCGCAATACTTGAACAAAGTTTAAACAAAACAAAAAAACTTTTTGCAGGACTACTTGATTTAACTAAGATCATATTCGCGTTTACCAGTAAAAAACATAGTCTAAATACTTGCAAGTCTAAGAAAAAGCTTTACAGTAGTAAAAACGCGGGATAAAACTGTAAAACAACAAGTCAATGCAGAGAGGCTTTTAATCGTTAATGTCATCTTCACTTGGTACATTGCCACACGAGGAACCGCGGCAACGTGCACACATGATGCTGCATTTCATACCAGCTCGCCTGCATTCACACCTATTTCCGCACTCATTCTTACAGCCACAAGTAATTAAATTTAATAGATGATCTGGGTATTCGTTCCTAGCTAAAGTAGGTATTCGTTCCGTAATATTATAAATTATTCTGTACTTTCTTATAAATTGCGATGTGTGCTATTTTCAGTTATTATTCAACGTACTACCTATTTTTATTAAACACAAACAGGTGTTCTTTGTTATGTAATATATCGAAAAGAGAGCGAAAGAGGAGCGAAAATTAGACCGAATGGCTTGACGGTGTGGTAGCTCAGTTGGATAGAGCGTTAGCTCGGTACGCCATGGTCGCGGGTTCAAGTCCCGAATTTTTCTTCCTCTTTTTCTGTTGAGTAAACTTATTTGTCGTACAAGATACTATAAAGTTTATAAAAACAATACATCTGTGACTTTTGAATGTTAATTTTTTTTTTATTTTTCGTTCAAAATAAACATCTCTGTTACTTTTCTATTTTTTTGGCGTTTGAAGCAAATAGGGTCTTATTTGAAGATACGTATGTAATAATTCCGTAAAAGTACCTAAATGTAAATGTGTTCTTTGAAACAATAATAGTTTCTGAGACAATAACGAAATTTATAAGAATGTATTATTCATATCTTTGTAGAGTTTTAGTGTTGAAAACCTGTGACTTTAAAAACAATGATTTTGGTATGGATACATTGGATAACTACTGTACCTACTAAAACATAAATATCCGATAATTTGGTATCAGGTACCCCGCCATGTATCGTTCTGTATGTATTTACGAATTTTGTATTTCACTTCATCAGATAAAATACTGTAACTTTTTAAATAATATTGCAATTTTCAAAAATAGGGTCTCATTTTGTAGACTAATATACAGGGAACAATGTGTTTATAGACAACTTTGGCATAGCTCACACAGTTTTTTGAGAAAATTGCAAACTTTGAGGAAAAAACGCATTTTGAATTTTTTTTTGGACTTTGAACACTTACAGTATAATAACTAAAGGCTCTACGGGAATGATTATTACATCAATCGATAGGTATTTTAATACAGATTATTTGACTCTTTGACAGTTTGAATCTAGCTTCTTTAGTTTTGAATAAAACAACAATAACTGGAAAAAGGGACCTTTAGGGGGGTGGGAGGGGGGGACGCCGGCACTCCCCATGTGAGGAACTCTAGGGTCTTACTTCTAGGACCTGTAGGAACGTCCATACCAAAAATCAGCTTTGGGTTTTTTTTTTTGAGGTCGCCCTAATAGCTCAACCTATCTGACTCGTGGTAAACCAGTATCACTCAAATAACACATTTATAAAAAAATTTTTTTTAATATTTTTTCAATGGGAATAGTTCATTTTTTGCCTACTTAAACGTAGACATTACTTCTACACCAGGCACGCGAGGGGTACGGGTAGCGCTCGGGGGGTGCGCCCGAGTAGTGTCTATGTTTAGGAAAAAAAAGACAGCTTAGCAAATACTTAAATGGTGGAATCTACCCATAACTATCATTTGTTTTCATTATTTACCTACTTTGGCGCTACGAAACGTATCGTAAAACCGCGCACCCACGAGTGATCATCCCGCACCGCGCTGCTATCGGAGTAAGATGTACATTGCTGGTTTTCGTGTTTTACATTTTATTGCAAAATGGAATTAATTCGATTAAATAATAAGAAATATAAGCTGAAAATACTAAAAAACATGAAAAAAAAAAGATAATTGTCTGGTGAAAAATTCCACTGGAAAATAATTCAGAATGATTGCCTGGGTCCAGGGTTTCAGTTTTTGCCTAGCTGTCTTTTACAACCTGTATTATACGACCCGGAAATCCCCTAAATCCGTTTTTTAATTTTAATTATTGTACGACACGTAGACGGAGAAGGGAATTCCCTTCTCCGTCTACGGTACGACATTAATCAATTGATTTTACCACATTTTTATTTATTTACCTCGTACCTTAAAATATTATTAAATAAAAGAGTACTATTGAAAATCGTGAATATTAGTAATTAGTATCACGTAGTATATGTATCAAATAATAATATTTTTAATGACATATAACAAAATAAAAGAGTACCTACCCAGCCTAGGGGGCTACCCACCTAAGCGAAGATAGGGGGCTACCACCTAAGCGAAGCTGACGCTGGGTGAACGAATGGAATGCTGTCTATTGCTTCTTCATAAGGAGACCTTGATTAACGACATGAACCAAACACAGCAATGTACATCATTACATTCGTTCATCATTCGGTTAATCAGCTTCGCTTAGGTGGTAGCCCCCCTGATGCTGATTGAAAAAATGATGAACGAATGGAATGATTTACATTGCTGTGTTGGGTTCATGTCGATAATTAAGGTATCCTTATAAAGAAGCAATCGACAACATTCCATTCGTTCACCTAGCATCAGCTCCGCTTAGGTAGTAGCTCCCCTAGTATTTAAAAGTAGTATATAAAATATAGTAGTATAAGTATAAAAAATAAAAGAATTGTATTGAAAATTTTTGCGACTTCTAGGGGATTTATTTAAGTTCTTTTTTCTTTAAATCTAGTTTGAATAAAGGTTTGGGGGATAAATTTTTTCCTAGGCGGCAACACTGGATGTGGCAGTTTCGGTTTCGGAAATATGGCATGGCGATCTTTTAGTATCATCTACCTAGTCTGTGGATCTTTTATTTGTGGTGTGGTGGTCATTAGACACGTTACTATTATTTTGTGGTGTTGTTAGACTTGTTAGTGGTTAATTTAATTGGTTGTTGCACATAAAATGCTTAAATAATCAGGAGTGTTTCAGTGTTCTTTGATTGTAATCAATATTCACAAAATTTTACAAAAATGATGTTAACAATTCATGGTTTGCCAAATACCGTAAGTGGTTCATGGTTATGTTTCAGCAATCACTTGCAAATAACTGGCTTTATCCGCGATTTATTCTTACATTGCAGTTTAATACATCGATACGTACTTATTCTTATCAAGTCCTAAAAACGTATCCGAAGTTTCGGTCAGAGGGTCATGTTTTCATCTAAACCTTGTTCATTCGTCATACAGTCTCCGATTTGTCATTTTTTTCAATGTAAAACACAGCTATGCATACCTTCCGTCTGACTTAGACAACTTTGAACGGTGTAAAGTAGGTACATTTTGTCCAAAAGAGCGGGCTTATCGGGCGTACGAGTTTTGCCCTTATCGCACCATAATAAAAAAAAGTAGCTCGTTCGGTAATCATCTATGCCTACTGATCTGAAACTTTGATTCCGGACCAACATAAATATCTGAAAATATATGTAAATTCTGAAAATGTTTTGAAGTTCTTGTGAGGAGTCTGGGTGTTCATGTTAATATAAGGGAGATATATCCTTTAGCTTCTTGTAAAGCGCTATAAAAAAGCTTGTGCAAATTGGGGGGATGTGAATGTGGTAAATCTCCGCAGCCTATGGCACGTCTCCTGTGCCCAGCGAGTCCTTATTTCTACTCCCGTAAAGATCTGTATAAGGCCATTGATAAAACAACTTATGGCTGAGTGCTGGTCCACAAAAATTATGTCAAACAAGGTTGGCACAATAAGAAGAAGGAAATGTATTATATACAAGGATGATGAAATCTTGTTAGCCCTTATCAGGACTGAAAAGATTTCCAAACTTCCCAGTTTTGTGTATCAGCTTCGATGTCCTTCCAGCTAGTTGAATCAGCCTGGCTGGGCAACCAAACTTTTCTTGTGCCACAAGCTTCCCATATTAGACTTTGTTTGGACAGAGGATTATCAGGTTTCCTCAAACCATGCCCAATCTAGTGCCATTTTCTTAAACAAGATTTCCTGGCCAATAGATTTTAGATCAGACACCTTGCATTAGAGACAGTCGGTGGCCAGAAGATTCCCAAGATGCGATGTGAAGTTTTCTGGTAACATGATTTTTGACTAGCCATTTCTCACATCGATACAATGCTATAATGTTAAACTATTTTTACTTAAAATTTATATTTCACTGGGAAATTGTAAACACTGTAATATTACGATTTCACTAGTGAAATTATAATCTCTCACGACATTACAATTTATCCAGTAAAATTTTGGTTAGATTAAATAAGTCAAAGGACTGGCTGAAAGACGTAAAGAACGGCAGATACTCCACCAACAAGAGCACAGCTCTTAAATTAAAGAAGAAGAAATAAGTTGTACCTAAATATAAATATTATAAAAAAGTCCATCAATGTGAAGAAAATTGAGGCAGTTCACTAAGTACTGAGAGATTATAATCTTACTAAGGAAAGTTACAATTATGGGACTTATAAGTAGTAAGTATATCGGTTAACTATCAGGCCTTAGTTTGGTTGAAAAATTCATTTTAATTTCAGGTTAAGTATCATGAATTAAAGTCAATGATAAAGGAAAAATGTAATATAAGTGACTTCATATTGGACAATTTGATGCCAGATGGCAATGGTACGAAAAAGGTGCGAATTGGTCTCGCTGATGGGAGTGAAGGCTCCCACTTGATCAAATGTTTGGATGGGTGGCTGATGGCTGGAAACCCATTACGAATTGTGCCATTTGGGAAACCAGCGGTAAGTTTTTTTATACAAACACTAATGAAGATATTCCAGCTGGATTGCATCAATTGGGATATACATATGTAGAAGTGAAAACATAAAATGTAGCATATTGTAAAAAGCCTTTCATCACAGCACCTGACCCTAGGGTTCATTTGCCACATACTTGATTATACCGACACAATAAAAAACGAAAGCCACGTCATCGCCGCAGTGCAGTTTTTACTAAGGGTCAGCTCCCACCGCGACGCGACGTTGTGAATAGAGCTACTCAAAATTGAACTTTATTTATTACATGAAAAGATAAACATTTAATTGTGAGCACGCCGCGGCGAGCGGCGAGGCGCGGCGCTGCGTGGTGCGACGTGTAAACGTGTTCTAATTCTCACTTGTAATAAATAAAGTTCAATTTTGAGTGGCTCTATCCGCAACGTCGCGGCGGGGGGCAAGATCTGTCAGACACTAATTATCACATTGTGTGAGTTCATTTTCTTTCCTACCCGCCCCCGCCTGGCTTTCCTTAAGACTCGGTATAGTGGTTTCGACCAAACTATGACACGAAGTCCATAAGAAAGTGTAATTTTGAATCTTTTACAGCAAGCCAACCCTCCGCAAAACTATGACCAATCTGGAGGATATCCTCCACGGAATGACTACCCTAATCAACCTGGTCCATATGGTGAACCAGCAGTACGTGCAGACCCCTGGGCCTCCAATAATAGTCAGTGGGACCCAAATCAGGCTAATCAGTCTATGGGCCCAGGTCCTGTGCAGCAGAATAACTATGGTTATCATCAGCCCCAAACTATGAATGCTCCATATGGGCAACAGGTATTTATTTGTTCTGTTTTATAAGATTTTTTTTAAAACGCTTACTCTCGTGAGGGATATTCAATTCACAAATCGCTGCTTGACTTGAAGGCACGATATCTCGGTTGGTTAGAGCACCAGGAGATCTAATCCTGGGGTCGTGGGTTCAAATCCCATTCGCGCCGAACATTTTTTATCCCAAAAATTATTTATGAATCTAATAAAACAATTACAAAAAAAAAATTAAAATAAAAAACATTTAAAGTATCTTAAAGATGTGTTTGGAGAAGTATGTGCAGTGTATGCTTGAGAGTGAGTAAGTGTGTGTGTGTATGTGAGTGATTGTTTATAATTTTTTTTTTCAATAAGTTGATATTTGTATTTGCAATATTTGCGGCGGCAGTCAAGATATTCCTTAGTAATTATAATTCTGAGATATTTATTTGTAAACTGGCGTAACACTAAATTTAATTTAATAATTGAATCAGTTGTGGTTGGTTTACTCCATAAAAAAATTGGATCCTGTCTTTTCAGCCAGGGCCCTCTGTTCAACATCGGCCCTTCGAACAGAGAGACCAGTACCAACCCAGGATGCAACTCAACCAAGGACAGAGCTATGGCTTCCCGCCTAAAAACATTCCTGATGTCAGAGTAAGTTTAACGGTAGCATGGAAAAAAACATCTTTTTAACCAACACTGCGCCTTTGCGAACAGACATAAGTAATTTGAAGTATTTTAAGCGACAGTATATATCTCTCAAACTGATAAAAAATAAATGTATGTACTTGGATACTTTTCTGATAAGTAAACAACTTTTATATCGTTTGATTCTCGCGGTTATTTTCACTAGTTTTTCACGGTTTCTTACCACGATTTTTGTTTTAAACGAGTATCCGATATTTCGGCGCTCTGTTGCAAGCACCATGATCACGAATGAACTGGAGAACTGCGGGTAGTGTAGTGTAGACCGCTTTGTCTGCTCTTAACACTACCCGCAGTTCTCTAGTTCATCCGTGATCTTGAGGATCAGTGCTTGCAATAGCGCTGAAATATCGAATACTCATTTAAAACAAAAATCGTTGTAAGAACCCGTTATGATATGTAAGAACCTTGTTATAATATGTAAGAACGCGTTATAATATGTTTAAACAACTTTTGTTGAAACAGCCGACGGCGCGTCGGCCCGAAGTGCTGCGCAGTGTTGAGATAATCGACGAACCCATCGCTCAGTCCGCGTTACAGCCTCGGTACCCCGCGCACTATGACAACAACTCACTCCAGAAACCTGTACGTATCAAGTGTTTTTAAAACGCTTACCCGCGTGAAGAATATTCGTTTATAGGTTTCGCCCTTGTCCATAATTTACTTCGAATAAGTGGTATATGAGTCTGTAGTTCTCCGTACGAGACACAGATGGCGCTATCCTACACGCACAAGACGTAATGTGCTTAGTAAGGAAATAAGAAATTTCGCCGCTTAACTTGAAGGCACGATAGCTCAGTTAGTTAGAGCACTAGGAGATGTAATCAAGCCCCGTTAGCGCCAAATACACACACCGGCACATTTAGCGGAACAACTTCTGTTTTTCATACAATCGACTTAGCTTGGGAATTCTAAAAATATACGTTTTACGTGCGTAACTGCACTGTTTTTTATGCAAATATTTTTTTTAAATGGTCTCTCTTTTTTTTACAAAAACTGACAAAAAGCCTAAAATCTCATATAGTCAATAGAAAAAAAAAGCTCTTTAAACTTTTCATACGAAGTTGTATGAAAAGGGTTTGCAATGTTATCTTTTGGCCTTGCGGCACATTCTTGAAAACTTCTTGTATGCTTTATATTTGACTAGCTTTCCGCCCGCGGCTCCGCCCGCGTGGACTACAGGTTATATCGTGCCCAACTGTGGGATAAAATGTAGCCTATGTCCTTTCCCAGGCTCTAATCTATCTCTGTACCAAAATTCATCAAAATCGGTTCAGCGGTTTAGGCGTGAAAAGGTAACAGACAGACAGACAGACAGACAGAGTTACTTTCGCATTTATAATATTAGTAGGGATTTTAACAGACAAACATTTTGGCCTAAACTATGCGTAAAATTTTAATAACAGCATCAATTAAAAATCTCAATTTATAAACTCTAGAGTTGACTTAATTGTATGAAAAACATAAGTTGTTCCGCTTAATTTGCCGGTGTGTGTATTTTTCTTTCCCTAAAATTAGTCCTGTACATTTCCTTACCAACATCTGTACAGGCCCAGAACATACTACGCAAGTCGCAAATGATGAAACTGCAACTCGAGTTACTTTCGATTTTCGTGCCCACATTATTATAGACTAGCTTTCCGCCCGGGACTTCGTTCCCGTGGTAATTCGGGAAAATCAAGTACCCTTTGTTTATCACGGATAATGTAAGATTCTAATGTGGAAATAATTTTTCAAAGCGGTCTCCAGTAGTTTTGGAGCCTATTCAATGCATCCAAACAAACAATCAAATCTTTCCTCTTTATAATATTACGAGGGTCATTCAATAAATACTTAGCCTACAAAAAGTAAACGGATTATGAGTATTTTTCAACATAGTCTCCTTTTAGTTCGATACACTTAGCCCAGCGATGCTCCAACTTTTTTAACCCGTCCGAAAAATAGTTTTTGTCAAACTCTGCAAAATAGGCCTCCGTGGCGGCGATGACCTCCTCATTTGATCCATATCTATTCCCGGCGAGTGATTTTTTCAGATTAGGAAACAGAAAGAAGTCACAAGGGGCCAAATCTGGAGAATACGGTGGATGGGGCAGCAATTCGTAGCGTAATTCGACCAATTTGGCCATGGCAACGGCAGACGTGTGAACCGGTGCATTGTCGTGGTGAAACAGCATTTTTTTCTTTGCCAGATGGGGTCGTTTTTTCTTTAATTCGGCGTCGAATCGGCCCAATAAATCGGCATAGTAAAGCCTTGTAATTGTTTTACCCTTCTCGAGGTAATCGATGTCGATCACACCTTGTGAATCCCAGAAAACGGTGGCCATAACTTTTCCGGCCGATTTTACAGTTTTCGCCTTCTTTAGAGCACGTTCCCCGGTCTGGATCCGTTGTTTTGATTGCTCCTTGGTCTCTGGTATGTACCAGTGGATCCAGGTTTCATCGACGGTCACAAAACGACGCAAAAACTCCGCTGGATTCCGCTTAAACAGCGCCAAACACGTCTCCGATGTGGTCTCACGGTTGCGCTTGTTTTCCGGTGTGAGTAAACGCGGCACCCATCGCGCCGACAGCTTTCTCATGCCGAGTTCCTCGTGAAGAATATGATGCACTGTTCCTTCTGAAATGGCTACAGTCTCAGCTAGCTCCCGAACCTTCAATCGGCGATCTGCCAATACGAGATCATGGATTTTTTTAATGTTTTCCTCCGTAGCAGCTGTTTTCGATGCACCTGGACGTGGTTCATCAAAAACCGACGAACGGCCACGTGCAAACTCGTTGAACCAATTCTTGACGGTGGCCATCGATGGAGAAGAGTCACCGTACACAGCATCCAAGCGCTCTTTGATTTCGATGCGCGTTTTCCCTTCCAAAAATAGGAATCGAATCACCGAACGATATTGCTCTTTTTCCATTTTTGTAAAACCGATCGACACGTTCGCTTCCATAAGTTGTCAAATTAAAACAAATGAAGGGATTGGAATAAAAATTTGAAAAAATAATTAAAAAAGAATGTGCTACACTGTGGTAAAACTCTTTTGAAACTACAGCGCCCTCTGGCACTTATTGAATGCACCTCGTATTATAGATTATAGATAGATACATAGCAGAAGGAATAAGGTGAATCACCTTGCAAATTTCTAACCAAGCAAGCCGCTTTGCGTGGGCATACCTAGAGGTCGTCTAAGCTGATTTAGCCCTGTTCCCAATGATCCCCACCATGCACTTGGCTGGGGGAGGGGGGGAGAAGTCGCATCTACCGCGCCGGACTTTGACGTCTATATCTGCATCAGTTGAGCAATTAGGTCGTATTTGGTATCGTTTTCGTATAAATTAAGGACGAGGAATTCATTTCTGGAACAACATTTTCACTCGTTCATAGAAAAATTAAAAGTTATTCGCAAAAATACAGAAAAATAAAAATATTTTTTTTACAAAACCTCAGTATACAACTAAACCATAAGGATAAGCTTTTTAAAAAAAATAAGATTAAATAGCGCTGTTTATGTAGAATACAAAAATGTAAACTTTATTTATAGTTTTCATATAAAAAAATCCTGAAAAAAAATCTTTGTCGCGCGAAAGAGTTTGAAAGATTTGGCCCTTAGCGTTAGTAAGGCGCTATCTGTAGCCATGTGTGTCCTTAGATGTTAAAACACGTATAATTATTTTATTTAGGCACTTAGATTGACACAATTCCCATTATTTTATACGAGGGACCCAGACCTCAGAATCACATGGATATGTTCAAAAGCCTTATACTAAGAGCATTCCTGTACATTTTTCTTTTCCACGCGGGACTTTATTCCCGTATTTTGAAAAAATATGTAGCCTATGTTAAAATTCAAGTTCTAATGTAGCTCTGTACAAAATTTTATTAAAATCGGTCAAGTAGTTTCAGAGCCTATTCAATTAAATAATTAACTCTTTCCTGTTTATAATATTACTTTAGATTCCGGACGGAATAGCGCGTCACATCAGACAAAACCACTAACCGTTCCTTTTTCCTATTTTAGTGTTGTGGATATTTTAATTGATACGAATGTATTGCTGCGATTTTACTTAAGACAGAGAAAAAAGATACAGTTTTGTCGGGTTAAAATAATAACAAAGTTGGAATTTACGCTTATAAATTTTAATAAAAAGGAAAATTAACTGTGACAATTTCCGCTGCAGCCACAAAGTTCAGTGCACCGCATTTGTTTTTTTAAGCAACTGCACCTTGTTGAGCATTTTTGCTTGCACTTGCACCTTATTAGCTCTACATAAGCCGCGGCTGCTGGGGGAAGAGTGGTCCATACTGGTTCCCATGTGCTATTATTTTTAGTCCAACCCCAGTCAGCCGGACATGGTCGGTCTTGTGTATGTGTTAAAAGCTGACCCCAAATATATCCTCCCTGATATACTGCTCTTAATAAATGATTACGCAAAGCGTCTTTTGTTGGCGGCAAATTCTCAATGTTGCGGTCCTTTTTCGTGAAAAGGAATTTCCTACATAGATTCACGTCGGTACAAGTGCACGATCTAAAATAAAACAAACGTTATATAAACACTTTAACAATCACTTCAATCACTCATACCAATTTTAACAGTTATTAATCTCACCTGTCATACATAGTAATGACATATTTTTCCAATATAGGTAATGCCTGTTCTATATCTCCATCTTTTGCGTATCGGAATCCCTCCGTAGCAGTGGGATACGCTAACCAAGCCTCAAAAGCGCTTTTTTTGCCTTTTCCAGCAAAAGATGAAACAGTATCACACCCGAAAAAGGCGTGGAATAATGGTAACACATCTGCCCTTTCAGTTCCCAGAAAATTACAACACTTAAGTAGATAAAATATTTTCAGACGGAGAAAGTTAATATACGAATGTGTGAATAACATTTGTTTGGATTACCTAACGAAGCTGCAATATCATGACACGGGAGAAACTGGTATTTTTTTCCTGTTCCAATATGAACCCAAAGTTCTTCAAGTTGTGGCAATTGCGAGACACATGAAACTGCAAGGACAACAACGTCGGTGTCCACTGTACGAACCACGATTTTTGTGTGTCCTTTGGCTGCAGCATCACCGACATGAACCATGATGCGAGTATCTGCTTC